>JALIZH010027962.1:0-17105 GCA_030522465.1 Rhipicephalus appendiculatus
AATGAGGATTAAGTTGAACATTATGGTCTATATACTACAGAGGTGCATGTCTCTTCAGGAGGAGTCGAACGCCTTTAGGATGTCCCCGTGCGCGAGCCAGTGCTTTGAGACGTTTGAGATATTTTCACAAACGGTGATAGAAAATCCCGCAGTCGCCATTCAGTCAAACGTAAGTAAACACAAGTATTTCAAGAAACACATTGTCAGCGATGACTACAGAGTGCCCTGGGCTTTGTCCTTGTTTTAGTCGATCGGGTGTCTCTCTAGCACAGTCTCTAGCACAGTCACATGCTTTTAATTGATACTTTTGTAGTGTCCTTGTGAAAGAAAGGCCCCTCAATATTCATAGAATAAGCAATACTACTCTCGACTGTGATGTCCCTCCAATGCCACGCATAATTATAACCTCTAACGGAGTTGAAAAAAGCTATCGAACGTTTGCCATCATATTCAAGTCCTGGCCCCGACGGTATTAGCACAAAATTGCTGAAACTTACTAAAGTTTACTCAGCACTTACGCTTGCAGTCATCTTTCAACAATCGTTAGACACAACCCAACTTCCTGACGACTGGAAACTCGCTCACGTAGTGCCGATATTTAAAAAGGGTGATAAAAATGAAATGGCAAATTATCGTCCAATATCATTGACATCTATTACTTGCAAGGTATTTGAACACATTCTGTGTTCTCAGATTATGAAATATATGGCTGAAAACAATATCCTATTTCCAAACCAACATGGCTTTCAACGGGGACGCTCTTGTGACACACAGCTTTTCGAGCTAACTACTGAAATTCACACAAACCTGAATGAACTAACACAGACTGACGCAGTCTTCATCAATTTTGAAAAGGCCTTCGACAGGGTGGGCCACAAGCGTTTAATACATAAAATGAGAATTTTTGAAATAGACAACCAGGTCATTGACTGGGTTGAAGAGTATTTACGTGATAGGCGCCAAGCGGCTTTGATTGAAAGCGTTGTGTCCGACTTTAAACCTGTCACGTCCGGTGTACCCCAGGGTTCAGTATTAGGGCCAACATTGTTCTTAATTTTCATTAACGATATTCACGTCGGCGTAAATTCAAAAATTCGTCTATTTGCAGACGATTGCGTTATTTATCCCGCTGTTACTGACCATAATGATTGTGCAGAATTAGATAAGGACTTGCGGAAATTGGGCGAGTGGTGCCATGACTGGCAGATGAATATTAACACTAAGAAAACAAAACTTATGCGGTTTACGACTAGTAATAATTTATTGCCACACACCTACACAATAAATAATGAGGTAATAGACTCAGTCGATTCATTTAAATACTTAGGTGTTTACTTAACTTCCAATTTGACCTGGAACACACATATTGACTACTTATTGAGTAAATCTAATCAAACTCTTGGTTTCCTCCGACGGACACTTCGCCAAGCCAATAAACATACAAAGCTTCTTGCATATAACTCAATAGTCCGATCCAAACTTGAATACTGTTCAATTGTTTGGAGCCCTCATCAAGCATACTTGATCAAAAGGCTAGAATCATTACAAAATAAAGCTGCTAGGTTCATCGTCTCAGATTACTCTCCCTACTCTAGTGCATCTAAAATCAAAGACAGCCTTGAGCTTTGCAACACTACATAGCAGACGGAGAGTGTCACGTTTAGTATTCTTTCATAAGTTATATCACAACCCTACACCCTATACTACCTCATTATTAACGGCGCCCGATGCGATGTTTCCACGCTTGGACCACTCCTTTAAAGTTCGTCAACCATTCGCTCGTACTGATCTACTTCGTTTTTCTTTTCTTCATCTGGCAATCGAAGAGTGGAATCACCTGCCCAGATCAATTGCTGAAGAAGTAAATGCTGAAAAATTTTCAGAAGCACTAAGAGACTTCTTATTGCCCAGCACAATCACTTAGGATAAGCATAAGAGTATCTGAGATTTTTATACATTTAACTTGTTACATTGTATTCCTGTCCATCAAAGAAATCATCTTACGCTTTAGTCTATATATGTGCCCGAATCCCTATATTTGTTCCTGCACATACTTTGTCTTTTTTGCTCGCTTTTTCCACATTTTTGGATGTATTGTATACATAAGGTTTACCGCAAGTACGTTCTGTTTATATATTTTTTTTTCTTTTTTGTTTACTTTTCCCACACTAGTGAGTGAATTGTATGTATACCCTTTTTTTCTTTTTTTTTTTTACAACTGCTTTCTGTACACTTTTTTATTTGCATACTCTCGCCTTTGTGTTTGATTGCACATGCGCTTCATTATGCAAGAGTTATTACACACATGATATGAGTGCCGCTGCTATATTTTTGTTTTATGCATGAAACTTTTTGTGTATTGTTCTACAATTACCCCCCCGCCCTTATGTAATGCCCAACGGGCCTTTAGGGTAAATAAAGGGGAAAAAAATGCTGCGCGCTTTTACTGCAACAGATATCAACAGATTTGCATTTTGCGGCAGCTTTTTGGTGTCCAGTCCTTCTGGCATTCAGCCGTTACCGGACGCCTCCTCCCGTTTCAGAAACGCGACAAGCATCCGCGAGGCTTCACAGGAACGTTAGTATCCTCATCGTCAAAACGACGTTCCTCCGAAAGAGTTCCACACGCCCTCGTCACGACCGATTCATCCTGAATATGCACGTCCAAGATGGTGCGCTGATGATTACGATGGCGATCTGCAAACATCGCGAGAAGACATAAGGAGAAAAAAATCCAATCGATCTTTGCGCGGCGATCTATCGTACAGCGCCCTCCGGGCCCAGACGTTTGTACCTTGCTTGTTTTAGTATGTGTGGCCGCCGTGCGTCTTCATCTCAACATACTGCTGTTGTACATAGTGTATCGTGCTGTCCCGCTCCACAGCGCATAGCGAGAGGCGTTATTAAGGGAGGAACGTGTGTATTCGGCCCGACAGGGAGTGTGCGATTATTCGCCAAAATTGAGACGTTCCGAGCAGGAACAAGAAACAAACTTGGTTTATCTATACAGAAAATAAGCAAGGGCCGAGTGTTATTAATGGATGCGGCTGTTGTGAGGACGATACAAGACGGAGTGCTCCGTAAGACCGGGCGAGTCAGTCGAGTATCCACCTCACATGCTCGAACTTCCGGCGAAGCCCTGCAGCATTCATCGCGGCACTAAAATATTTGCTTTATTTATTTCTGATCATTGACGTTGATGCCTACATTTACAACACAACTGTTTCGGGAGGTACTGAAGCGTTCCTTTTTGCAAAGCTAGTACAGCGCGACTACGCACAGACACACACAGCGCTGTCTGTGCGCGTTTTTCTTCTCTGTCCGCGTTCAGTAGCGCTGTACTAGCTTAGCATGGTAAACCAACTAGCCCGCCAACGCACTTTGTCCTATTTCCAGGAACGCGATTGTGATCACGACGCAAAGTTTTTCTTTTGAATTATGGAGCATGATGAGATAACTTTCCGTTGGCATAAATACCATCGTAAGTAACGCTACGATACCGGACAACAAAAAGGAACATACGAACACCTGCGCCTTTGTTCGTCTCTTCCTGTCCGTTGTCCGGTGTCGTACCGTTACGTACGATGAAAAAAATGGCGAAACACCAACTCGCCTAAGATTCAACACTTTTAAAGTATATTTTTATTGTCATGTTTCATTATTTATCAGACTCAGTTTTTCATTCATTCATTCGTTCGTTCGCTCGTTCGTTCATTGTTCATTCATTATGCATTCAATCGTTGTTTCGTTCACTTCTTAGTTCATCCATTCATTCCTTCACTTCTTCGTTCATTCATTCATTGAATCGTTCATTTGTGCACTCCTTCGTTCGTTCATTCATTCATTCATGTTTGTTTAATAACTGCGTGATTGCTATATTAAATGCTAAGCATTTCTTTGCGTACTGTAAGGACTTTTGCGTTTCACTCTATCTATCTATCTATCTATCTATCTATCTATCTATCTATCTATCTATCTATCTATCTATCTATCTATCTATCTATCTATCTATCTATCTATCTGTCTATCTATCTATCTATCTATCTATCTATCTATCTATCTATCTATCTATCTATCTATCTATCTATCTATCTATCTATCTATCTATCTATCTATCTATCTATCTAGCCACCTACGTCTGGGTGCTCTCGTGATCCCCTCCTTAACTTGGGGTAGACCAAAATTTGTATGGGAGGGTAAGAGGTATTGACGAATATGTCCGGCTGGTCATGACATGAATAACGTGAAATTCCTGTCGCATACGTCGTCAAACCCTTTCCTGCAGACACGTGTGGCACATACCCGTATACCACGGGCCGCGGTATGCGGGTATGCGCCACAGGTGTTTGACTGTCTAATCTACCGAGGAACAGCCTGAATAGACGTTGGCAATTTAAATGCGAGAGCGTTAAGAAAAAACTGACGTCGGCAGTATTGACCTGACGAATGCAAATAATAAATATCAGGGTCTCAGCCGGAATATTATATTATCGAAATATAATATTATATATTATATTTCTTCGTTTAGGAGGGTTTGGACGTACAAGAAATATCATATAGAGCTTCCTGGGAGGAAAACAACATGAAAAAGCACTGATTGCTGTTCAGGACAATCACTCCATTCGCGCTGCATCGAGGTTTTTCCGCGTTTCCAAGGATGCTCTCAATAGGCGAATGGAAAATTGGAAGAATCTCTGAGTCAATTCGTTCCCAAGCACTTCTTTGGAGAGAGCTATAATGAGATTTCTCCAATACCGAGATTAAAAAAAAAGCGCTCGAAAATCCGAATCTAGCATAGTTTTAAATTCATTGCCTCACAAAGACCGGCTGACGAAGTTGAAAGCCACGAAACGCATGAGCAAGTCTGCATCAAAACGGCAAAACGGCAAATCTAGTCTCCAATCGTTGAATAATCCAATGAAGTGCGAGCGTTCAACAAAAGACATCATTAGCACAAAGAAAGACTGGCTGTGTTTGATATCTGCATGGAGTTTCGGAGCAGCACAGCCCCGGGTTCTGTCTGGATTCAATGAGTGGAGTGCAAGGACTGGGCTCATGAAGACTGCGTGGGGGACCACGGAGTGAATTTCAAGTGCTTCTACTGCAAAAACTGAAGCAATGAAATTTTTTTCACCCTGTCTCGTTTTGCCCCCACGCAGCGTCTCGTTTTCCCCCGCAGGTTGGGGCAAAATGAGACATCCGGAGTATTTTTTTATTTCTTTTTCAAATAACATTTTGAACTGTGGCAACATGGCCATATTTTATTTAGCACATACCTTGTACCCAAAGGAAAGTTTCTGCACTGAAGTTTAATGGTAACGAGTGAAATAAAATAAATATTCACTATTTTCACAATTTTGTCGCATTTCGCCCCACCTTACCCTAATACCCATTGTAAGGTTGTGCTCTGCGAGACCCCCCCCTCCTGCCAACGCCCACATTCCTGGGCTTATAATGTCGCGCTCTTCGGGACACCCCCCCCCCTCCTTGCCAACGCCCACATTCCTGAGCTTGAGCAAGCTACACGACAGGAGATAGGGGGTTCGTCCCCAAGCTATGCGGGTGCGTCGGACGTGACTCTCCCCTCTGCGCCTTGCTTGGGATTACCTGCCCAACCCTTTTTGCTCCTTCTGCTACCTGCCCGATCCTGGCCGGTGCCGATGACCGCAGGCAACGCGGACTGATGGAGGAGGGGGGATACAGGGGATAAAAGGTGCGGCCCAAGAGACCGCGACGTCTTTTGCTACTGGAAGGCTTGCCGGCTAGACACCGGCACCGCAGCTTACGGCCCCACTGAGGGTCATTTTCTTTTTTTACTTTCTGTCGTATTCCTGTACATAGTTTTGTACATAAAGTGTTCTAAAACGTCCAGCGGCGAAGGCGTCTTCTTCTTCCGAGGCAACGTCACGAAGACGGCGGCGATCTCCATCGCGAAGCGCCGGCCCGGCCTTGCTTCGCTCCCAAAGAACCTGACCGAACGCTCCACGAGTTCGGACGAAAATTTACTGGCGCAGTCGCACAGGATCGCCGCACCCTGAACGACCACTGGACGAGGCCTTGGAACAAGGTGACTCAAGGACGACAACAAAGGAGCTGCGAGCTCCGGAGCAGCAGCAGCCGAAGCCTAACCTCACCTGCAGCGCATCGTGAGCTCCGGGAGGACCCGGCAGACATCGAGCGATCGACCAGCAGCCGTCCCCTCCAGGACCGCCGCGAGAGGCTTTCCGGGGGGACAACCGAGCATCAAGCTACGACGCGACGCCGACCAGCTTCCAGCCAGGACGACAGACGCCAGCGTCGAGAGCACCGGCGGAGCGAGTCCGGCACAGCCACGAGAGCACCCCCAGCAAAGTGCACAGGTTAGCCCTTCCTGTCACATTCCTGATGAGCTCTGTGTTGTTTGGGCTGGCCCGCTCACATGCACACTAGATTCGGGCACTTAAACCCCGACAAGCGCCGCGCTAGCATGATCGGGAATGAGAGCGGGGATGGTGGAGATGACCAGAGCCGCGGCACGCCCGCTCCCTCCATTTCTGAAAAGGAAATGGAGTACAGGCTCAGGCTCGCCGAAGAAGAGCGGCGCTCTTTAGAAATTAAATTGCAGATCGCGCAACTTCAAAGGGACAGCCCACCGCGAACGCAAGATGTCGGGAACGATTCCACGTCACGGAGCGGTCAAATGAAGCTCCTCAGGCACTATGCACAAATGCTAACCGGAGCTTTTCCAAAATTTCCAGCTGACGGGGAAGTGCCCGTCTGGTTCGAGTCAGTGGAGAGCTCGTTAGAGGCATATAGCGTGCCGAGGGACTTCTGGGGTCGCATTAACTTCCCACTGATCGCCCAACGCGTGCCGTACCTTTCCACGCGACTCACACCCGAGCAACATAGGGATTACGACACCCTGAAAGGCGTTGTACTTGAGGAGCTGAAACTGTCAGCAGCCGAATACCAGAGGCAATTCCTCACGGCCACTAAGCGCCGTCGGGAAACATGGAAAACATTTGCCACCCGCGTAGAGAGTTATTTGAACTTCTACGTAGAAGCCCGCGGCGCTTCCACTTTCAGACGCCTAGTCGAGCTTTTGGTCGCCGACCAGATAAAGGCGAGTCTAACCGAAGACGCGGTCAAATACGTTAAACTGCGCGAAGGCGAAGACTGGTTGAAAGCCAGCGAGCTAGCACGTTTACTCCAGACGTTCGAGGAGGCTACCGGGGAAGGTAGTGCATGCAGAAAAGCTGGAGCCGCGAACATAGGAGAGCCGAGTGGCGAAACGGTTGAGGGACCGAGCAAACAAAAGTCCCCCCCAAAGCACTGAGACACAGGCGCGAAGCTACACGAAGGGTAAGCCTTCCATAGGAAGCAAGAACCAGTCGCGCTCGCAAGGGTGCCCCAGCTGCGGTAGCTGGCGGCATCATGGAGACATCTGTCCGTACAACAGCGAGGGCGCAGATAAATCCAAGGACGATAAGCATACCGAGAAAGTTACGGCGCGCGTCTCAATCAGTGGCGGCGAACCGGAGCTTTCAACACTCCAGGCGGTTCAGCTGAACTGCGAGGAGAGACGGCTAAACGCGATTGTCGACACAGGCGCAGAGATCACAGTCTTGCGAGAGGGCAGTGTACCAGAGCACCTCGTTAAACCACGCGGTACCGTAGATTTGGTGTCTGCCTTCGGTGAGAAGGTGGAAGCAAAACTCGCCGTCGTCCCTCTCGCGATACAGGGTTCGGATTCCCCGACCCAAGACATCGACACCGCGACGCCGGTATTGTGTGCGCTCACGAACAGATTGGCCCACACGGACTGCTTAACATCCGCCGCTACCTGGAAACAGCTGCGCGCCTCACTCGCGAACAGGGAGGTACACCCGGCCGCGGTAGAGACACGATCACGTCCAAACGCCGACAAAAACGCGAACTTTGGCCACCCCGTTGTGGTTAGTGCCGAGCTTTCGACAGACGACGAGTCAGTGCGGGCAATGGTAGCCGCAGCTGATACCGAGGACAACACCCACGGGGTAGAGAACTCGGAGCTACACTGTAAACGCAAACTAGCCGAATTGGGCGTTTTAAGGGCTTAATACTACCTTGGCTTGGGACCGTACTCCCTTAGGGAGTATTAAGATCGGTGTAATAAAGTTCTGCGTCCTCAATTTTACTTCCTTGAGAAATTATGGGGATAAAAGGTGGAAGAAAGGAGGTAAATTCACGATCTGACGCCATTTTGTCAAATGGGGTTCAAGAACAGAAAACTCCTATTTCACTTTCTCGGGCATATCTTCCATTTATTTTATCCGAAGCTATAGTGCCTTCAGTGCTGGCGTGCATGTATGCAACTGCGCGGGCGAAAGAAGTGTTTCTCAAAGTGCTTAATAAATTCATGAACGTGCTAATCAACGATTTCTTCGTCTCGTCGACTGATGCACATTGTTGTACGGAATGCACACTACCGCTGGGCTCGGGTTCACAATGCATTTCGACCACAGAATGACTTCGCTTATGTTGTTTTACCATCAAATCGAAGTTAAAGTAGGAGCGTGTACACCCTCGATGTGGCCTATCGGCACCGCATGCACAGTCAGGGCACAGGCGGTGGGCCTCAACGCACGGAATAAGATCCGGTGTTGAAAGAACCCGGCGAAAAAAAGAAAAAGGAGAAATGAAAGAAAAAACGCGACTCTCCTCAAGCGGCTGCTCTGAAAGGAACGAAGCGCATTTGACCTTCGAGCGGCGGCGATAAGAGCGGAACAACCATCGCACGCATGCGCGCGCGAGGGGAAAAAAGAAAGCAAAAAAGAAAGAAACGCAAGAGAGTCGCGAGAAACGCGAGAAGTTCCGAAATGACAGCGGGTGCTACCGCAGGCTGGCCCCAGCGGCGTGCGTGAGTGATAGCGAAGCGAAGCCGTCGTGGGATAACGTCGGTTTTGTGAAGGACGCCTTTCAACTACCCTGCTATGCGTCGATCATGTGTGCACATTTCATGCCAGCAGCCTTACTGTGTTCTCGTCGCTGGACGTGAAATGTGTGGTTTGACGACAGTGCAACATGCACTGCGTGTGCAATGGTGTGGCAATGGCCAGGTGACTCAAGCGAGCAGCAGCTGAAGGGTGCGCCGCGTTCGCGGCACATTCAGGAACACAAATGGCACGTAATACTTATGTTTCCTCTGTTTGCGCGACCTTGTCGCTTGGGCAAAAGTAGGTGCTCTTCTGCACATTCCGTCGTGTCAAAAGTGCAATGAAAAGCGAAAAAAGAAAGGTCATTAAGCTCACATAACATTACATAGGTCGGCATTTTAAGGGAGTACTCACTCAAACTCACTCACCACAATTTTTTCAGCCTTTGCACTCACTCACGTTCACACTCACGTCCACTCACACTCATGAGTACTCACTCACGTTCACACTCACGTCCACTCACACTAATGAGTACTCACTCATACTCAACTCACCACGTTCAAATGAGTGTGAGTGAGTGTGAGTTGAGAGCACTCATGAGTGAGTGTGCCGAGCTCCATAGGTCGGCACCTTAAGGGAGTACTCACTCAAACTCACTCACCACAATTTTTTCAGCCTTCGCACTCACTCACGTTCACACTCACGACCACTCACACTCATGAGTTCTCACTCACGTTCACACTCACGTCCACTCACACGCATGAGTACTCACTCATACTCAACTCACCACGTTCAAATGAGTGTGAGTGAGTGTGAGTTGAGTGCACTCTTGAGTGAGTGTGCCGAGCTATGCATAACAACGATGTGTGATACGTGTTTCGAATTGGCTGACCGCTTGGCGTGGCCAGCCAACTCAAGCGAGTGCGCCTTAAAACTGAATGTTTGTACTACATAATTTCCTTGCTTGCGATAAAGCATGAATGAAGCAGTGCTTCCAGGGAGTATGCACTTAAGCAACAAAAAAAGAAAAAAGACAGCTGTTATCACGCGGTCATGCGGTAACACATGCATTAAGGCCAGATTTGTTTTCTATTTATTCTGTTCTCATGCGCAGATTATGAGCAAGTAAGAATACTTTTTGACGAAAATTTTGCATTGTGCACTTTGTCCGTCTCGAACACAAAAAGTTAAATTGCATATCAAGGCGCATTGACATCATGAGCTTGTATACATTTAGCTAGAAAGAATAAGTCATGTTAATGACAGATTATGATGGCCATATCATGTGTAAGACATGTGCTTAATTACAGTGTGTTTGCTGAAGCACATGCATTTTATGGTATGGTCACTTCATTTGTCACATATCAGCACTAGAGCTTGCCAAGGTTACATGTTCATATTTATGGAATTTAGGAGATGTGTCACTTGTGCAAGGCTAATTACATTGATATAAGTCAGTTGAATCTGTTGAACCTCGTTGTTGAATCACCTTGTTCCTTCCCTCTGGTTATTTTGTTTTACTTTTTGTTGCCATAGTGTTTATGATCAGCACACAGTATTCTGACTGTTGACACAATTTCTGACAAGGTAAACAGGCTGGTACTTTGTCCACGTCTTCTATTGTCGTCATTACAAGTGAACTGTTTAATTTTGCCATGAATCAATACCAAGTCGCTCAATCTTCAGTCCTAAACAGAACAACAGAACAGCTGTGGTTGATGAAGAAGCTAGTGTTACATGTGTTGTAAGTGATAATAACTGTTGGTGCGTAACATCCCAAAGCCACCACACGATTATGAGAGGCGCCGTAGAGGAGGGCTTTGGAAAGATAGACCACCTGGGGCTCTTTAACACGCACCTAAAGCTAACTACCTGGGCCTCAAGCAGTCACGCCTCCATTGAAATCCGTTTAACTCCAAGGTTAATCATACTAAAATTTGCACCCCTTTACACTACAATGCTAACTTCACTGACAGCTAAAACTACTCGAATGATGGTACAGAGGACAAAAGTACACTTCTGGTGCTCTTTCGCATTTCATTACAGTTGTGTACTTTTTGCCCTCTGTACTTTAAGTGAAAAGTTCACAAGAAACTACTTAGCAGCATCTCACTATTGCAATTGTTTCGTGTTCTGTTTAAAGGTCTGCAATAGTATAGTCAAGTGTGAGTCTTTGCCAAGACATTCATATTTCTGGATATGAAAGCTTAATGGACTTCTTTTCTATTATTTTCAGGAAGACATTTCTGGCAAAGCTCCAAGAGTTGCTCACGCACTTGTTTGTGTACAATACACTGTATTGTGGGAACAGTCCCCTGTGCCTCACTCTACACTAACGAGGACCTGAAGTGTAATGCAAACCACAGAAAGATATACACCCTTAGTGCAAAAAAAATTACAAAAATAAAGAACCATGCACTCACAGAATGAGTATGAACGTGACTAAAAACGCCATACACGTGTTAAATTTCAGTTGCTAGTACTGCGTTGTCCTGTTCCCTTCATTTTTATTTCTATGTGTGTTGCTGTTTTGTTTTCACTGTTTAACTATGACCTCAATTTCTGACTGCTTTACAGGCTCTATAGATTCGTGGTCAAATTCTATTCAACCACATGGCATAGCAAGCCCTAGGATCCAATATGCCAAGCCACCAGCCACTACTTGTAGGAAATTTTTAATTTTAGGCATGTGATTGCCTAATTTCAAGTTGACTTTGCAGCCATGGTAGTGGTATTAACTTTCAATGCGGTAATTATGCGCAAGCCATGAAGTGAGGAATTAAAGATGAAGAACTTTTTAGGTTGCTGATGACAGTGGCTGGCATGGGAATATTGTAAACATAGCTGTAGTAATTATGTATAATAGAAGTATTGGTATATTGCAGTTGTGTGATAATAGCGACAAATTCCCAAGTATATTTCTGGAAAACTGCATTCATTTTCAGATATTTGTGAGTAAGTATGTGCAGCCAGCCATATATGAATGCAATGTTATCATTTTGCTGGCATGGGTGAACGCCTTTACAAATTGTGGTAAGTGGATCTACAATCAACACCACAGGGCTATTTTGGACTTTTCTGCAGAACACAGAACTGTATGATGATGTGTGACATGTTTTGATGCCATAGGGCAAACTAATTCAATTAAAATCTACAACATGCCTCCCTGCTTGGTTGCATATTTCTTAAAAGTAATGCTAGCCTTAATGTACTAGCTTAGTTGCCTTCATGTGCAGGCTGACACCAAGTTCCTTGTAGATCCCCTTCTCTGGATTGTGTTTACATACTAGCACTGTGAAGTGCACATGTCAGTGTGCATTATGATGAGATTTGCCACACTACTTTCATGTTGCTTTACTGTTGTGAATTATATATAGTGCTTGGGCTGTACTGTATACGTTCTTAGTGTTTTGTATTGGGTGTAGGTTCTGTGCAAGAAGATGGAAATATACATATGCTTACACTGACATGAGAACTGCTACTGTTTTGATTCCAATAAAACATTGCGAACACTGTTTTTCTTATCATTCTTTTCACAGCTGTTTCGTTGAAGAAGACGGCAATACTACATTTTTTCATTCTTGCTACATCATCTGTGCAAGAGGAGTGCCGCATACACTTGGACTTTCACAAGGGCGAAGTGCATGTGCATTAACTTTTTTATTTAACGGGAGACCTGTCACCGCTAATTTGTGGTGGTTGTACTTAACATTGGGGCATGCTTACGCATTCGCTTTAATGCATTTGTGTGATGTTAAACAATGAAGGTTAATTAGTAAGATTGTAGGTAGTCTCCGAGTGTGAAAGCGATTAAATACTGAATTTGAGTTAGAGAATGACTGTGTGCCCCGCTGCACGTAGTGTAGGCGCGTTACAATGTCCTTGTAACTCGGGCATCTGCATAGGCGTGCACACGGGGGGGGGGGGGGAGTCTGCCCCCCGTGCATTGACTTAATAGGGAGGGTGGGCGCAGCGACGAGCCTTCGTCCCCTCGCCCCCTTCCACCTGAAGAGGCACCCTGCGCACGCTTGTGGGCATCTGCGTGAGTAACTTTTATATGCTGTGGGAGTCGTAGCGGTGAGCGCGCCGGTGGATGACGAGAACGATGGACACAGGCACGCTCGCGGCTCGCGCTTAGGGGCCGCTGACAGTCAGTCGCGGCAGAGTTTTGAAATGATAAAGATGTGTTGCTCAGTGTTTCGTCCTCGTCTCTGGGGGCTTCCGTGCGGCGGAAGGCACAGACCCCATCAATGGAAGCACAGGCGGTCTCGTACAGCTCAGAACACGCCCCTGCCATGGAACGCGTGCAGCTCGCGGCAGAAACGAAAGTAGCTCCACATCATACGCCCATGGAATTCACATATGTTCGGCCATCTGAGGATACCTCTTGTTACGCTGGTATCCACGAATTTCGGGCGAGTGAAACAGCGTCGAAGTACTCAAGAGGGCACACGTTTACAATTTTTCTAGCGGCACGACACGACGAACCGAATAGTTCGAAGCTGAAGGTGTCGACCTTGGCCTTCGTGACGCCCCTGAGTTTATGTACTGGCCTTGCGAAAGCGCGAACACATGCCGATGCTACGAGAACAAATGTTTGAGGTGTCGCAGACAGGTTAGTAGCCGCTTTGTAGATATATACCCCCGTGAAAAAGTACGCAAGCTAGTGGTGGCGCTGTGGTGTAATGGATATGATGTTTGCTTTCAGTGCGTGTGGTCGCGAGTTCGATTCCTGTGTCGTGCGTGCTTGAATACATATGTCATATTTGTGCATGAATACATCAATGTCCATTTTCTAATATGTCCTAGCGATGAATAGTTGCAAGAAATGTCTCTGAAACGCTAGTATAGTGCCTGAAAAAAGGTATTTTTTTCTCGCCCTCTCTCGGGCCGCGTATAAAGGGGCGTTTTAAAAGCTCTCTAAAGAATCAGAAAAACTTCCAATGATCTCCGTTCAAGCCCCCCGAAATGAGTTAAAAAAACACCAAAGTTACCTCCTAAATTCCCTCTTTTGACTACGTTTACTTTGTAAACAAACCTTGTTAAGCCTTGTGCACCGCAAATCGACTGTGTATCTCGAAAACGGAGCTGTTTTATCGGCAGTATACGCTTAGCGAAGCCTCATTACTCAAATCTAAATCAAATACCAGCATTATTTGGGGATGAATGAGTTTAATAATGCAGGCCGACGGCTAGAAAGATTCGAAGTGGACGGCTGTCGCTTCAACAGGCACCGCCATCTTGCCTTGCGTACCCCCCTAAAACCTCCTTTGGTAGGGGGTTTTGCGTAGTACCTTTAGGATGCAAGTTAAGAGCCGGGCCCAAAACTCCCAAAAAGGCTCAAACCCGTTTGCTGTGTAGGTAGCGACGCCCGAAAATTGCGCGATGAGCAACACGGCTATGAGGCGCTAAGTAAGGCCGGGCGAAATGCGAGAATCTGTAAGGCGGCCATGCATCGTGCAGATGGAGTACTGTGTGACGCCACATCCCTTGCCACGCCAAACCTCCTAACACCGTACGGGCTCTCTACTGACGCATCCACTGTAGCAGGCGCGTTCTCGGAGCAAATTAAAGATGATGGCTCCGGCATGCCTGTCGCTTTCGGTAGTCATGGGTTTACACCGACGCAGACGCGGTGGGCTGCCATTGAAGGCGAGACATTTGGAGTAATTGGGGCTTTAAAGAAATTCGAGGTATGGGTTTTTGGAGCTCAGGTATGCGTCATCACCGACCACAACCCGCTCTCTTACCTCACAAGCAGCAAGCCCCAAGGCGTACAGCTGACACGTTGGTGGGGTGAGGGACCAGCCCGGGCACCATTAGGGTCCTTCGGCCTTGAGACAGGGAGGGTTCCCTGCCATTTTCGTGCAAATGGTGTGGAGAAAAGTAAACTTTTGCGCACCGGACTGACTGCCATCACATGATTTCAAAGTGAACTGTGAGACATGTGCGGGTGACATCTTTTTTTTTTGCCTTAACCATGTTATGTTGCCTGTCGCACGAACCTTTTTTTTTATTTCATTTGTTGCATCTGTTTCATGATGAACAAATCTTGGAAGGGGAGGTGTAAGGTTGTCCTCTGCGAGACCCCCCCCTCCTGCCAACGCCCACATTCCTGGGCTTATAATGTCGCGCTCTTCGGGACACCCCCCCCCTCCTTGCCAACGCCCACATTCCTGAGATTGAGCGAGCTACACGACAGGAGATAGGGGGTTCGTCCCCAAGCTATGCGGGTGCGTCGGACGTGACTCACCCCTCTGCGCCTTGCTTGGGATTACCTGCCCAACCCTTTTGCTCCTTCTGCTACCTGCCCGATCCTGGCCGGTGCCGATGACCGCAGGCAACGCGGACTGATGGAGGAGGGGGATACAGGGGATAAAAGGTGCGGCCCAAGAGACCGCGACGTCTTTTTGCTACTGAAAATCTTGCCGGCTAGACACCGGCACTGCAGCTTACGGCCCCACTGAGGGTCGTTTTCCCTTTTTACATTTTTGTCATTATCCTGTACATAGTTTTGTACATAAAGCTTGTTTTTGAACGTCCAGCGGCGAAGGCGTCTTCTTCCGAGGCAACGTCACGAAGACGGCGGCGATCTCCATAGCGAAGCGCGGGCCCGGCCTTGCTTCGCTCCCAAAGAACCTGGCCGAACGCAATCGCAAGTTCGGACGAAAATTTACTCCCATGTTTCTGTTGGCATCGTTACGCCACTGTAAACAACTGGTTATATGAAAGATATGCGACCGTTAAATATATGTATATGCTTACAACATCTGTACATATCTTTAACGTCATTTCGTAACGGTTCGCGAAATAAAAAATTTCGCATTTCCACGAAGTGAATCATGACGAGTGGGTGAAGCACTGCGGATCGTTCTTACCGTAAATCACCCGTGACATTGCCCACTCGCGCATGTAAATGAGTGAAAACGCGTGTATATAGTATATGCAATGTGATTTTGCCGTTGAGCCTCCGCTTCCTGCGTCCTCAACCCCGGGGTAGCAGCTTGTTGTCGGCGTTGCCGTTTTGCCTTTCGCGGGCGACAGCGCGTTCAAGATCGTTTTCATCCATGGCAGAAAGAGAACGTGTAGTCTGGAACGCGCTTATTCTTTATCGTCTTCAGTGTCATCGTCATCGTTATGACATGTGTTGGGTACATTCCATGAGCTTTGCCTTGATGGCAGAAAGAGAATGTTTGGTCTGGAACGCGCTTATTCTTCATCGTCATCAGCGTCATCGTCATCGTCATGGCGTATAATGGTTACCTTGCATGTGCTGTGCCGTGATGGCAGCGTCATGGTCATTGCACTAGCGTGGCTACACCGGGGGACACCGGGGGAGTGATGTACAAGCCTCGACCTTAAGGAGCTTCGCCCCTAAAAATTACAACCGAGTCACCTTGCCTCGGCATCCTTCTCATAACATTGATTTCCATGGTTTTTGGGATCTGCCAAATTTTTTGGCAGATCCCAAAACAGAGAAATGCCGCAGGCCAGGTGGCCTCCAGCGCTTGCCTCTCCGTTGAAACCCATTTGAACAGAATACACCTCAAAACTCCCAGTCAAATGGGGATGCCTTATGTCATTTCTTTGTGTTACTTTTTCTCAGCCCTGCGCATTATCTCATCATTGAATAGGGCAGCGAACTGGACTTACGTCTGGTTCATGTAGCTGCCTTTCCTTCTATTCTCGCTTGACACTATTTACATGAACAGCTGAAGTTCTTTAGACAGTTTCTTTTAAGGCGAAAACCTTTAATGTCTCATCCTCACGTCCGTCCGGTGTCCGTCCGTCCATCCGTCCGTCCATCCGGTGTCCGTCCGTCTGTCCGCCCATCCGTCCGGTGTCCGTCCGTCTGTCCGTCCGTCTGCCCGTCCCTCTGTCCGTCCGTCCATCCGTCTGTCTGTCTGTCTGTCTGTCCGTCTGTCCGTCCCTCTGTCTGTCCATCCGTCCGTCCGTCCGTCCGTCTGCCTGTCTGTCTGGCTGTCCGTCCGTCTGTCCGTCCGTCCGTCCGTCCGTCCGTCCATGTCCGTCCGTCCCGTCCATCCGAGCTCTGGCACGGAGCCAGGTGGCCGCCGGGATGCGCAAACGGACGCCGGTCGCGTCGGACTCTACAGCGCTCGCTCTTTGCTTGCGTGGCTTCGCTGTGCCTAGCGTTTGCAATCATTCTGACCGAAGCCGTCTCAATGGACACAGGCGTTCACGGACACAGGC
>JALIZH010027963.1:0-10274 GCA_030522465.1 Rhipicephalus appendiculatus
ATGAACAGGGGAGCAACTTTTCTTCCCTGCAGTTGTCAGCGATAGTTTGAGAAATGGCGGATTTTCTCTAGTATCTCGCCCTTTGTTTGGGATTTACGTACATCTTTTATTAAGGGGATGAGTCGATAAAAGCAATGTAATCGTTGCGTCATCCTAGATACATTGCTGCATTCGCGTATAGGTGTTAAGAATTGTACACTGTGCCATGGAGAGGGCTAGTAACCATGCAAGTAGCCTGTCTTTGCAGTAAATTGGATGCTTAATTTGCTAGATGAATGTCACTATGGTCTGTTCTCGCAACTCCACCGGAATCAATTGCTCGTTTTCTCTTGGAGCTGGGTCCTCGCAGTAGCCGAGTGATGAATGGGTTCCTCGAACGGCTAGTGTTGATATGAGGCGGCAACTTTGCGTTACTCCACCAGCTTCTTGTCGATGGTATGTAAACCCGAAAGCCCAGGAGAAGGAGCGTTGCACGGCGGATATCTTGGAGATCCTGACGGCTGCACTGAAGCGTTTGCGCATTAGGATGGCCAAGCGTCTCAGCAACACTAGGACAGTCATGATTGCCTTCGAAAGCCCAAAAGTGCCCACCCTCGTCAGGTATGGAGGCACTCTGCTTCGCTGCTCGTTGTACAGGAAGCAGGTCGACATTTGTCAACAGTGCGGTATACTGGGCCACCGTATGGATGCTTGCCCAAATCCAACGGACAACATGTGCAGCGGCTGCGGTGCAAAGAACCCTGACCCGAATCACCAGTGCACGACAAAATGTCGCTTATGCGAAGGGGAACACCTCAAAACGGAGAAGTCCTGTCGAGCAAAGTTCAAGACCCCGTATATCGTCAAGAAACGAAGATGGGAAAGAAATAGAGCGGAAGCGGAAGCGGAAGCAGAACTCCAAGCGGTCAAGGAACCCGGCGGAAAGCTACCCCCCCCCCCCCCACTTTGCTCTAGTCAAGGTCCCTATCCAGAGGCCGGGGCAGCTCCAGTTCGATGACGACAACCGGGGTCCCTGGTTCCCGCCAGCAGAGCTGGTCGAGTAACAAAGACCGCAGTATGACCCCGGGACCGGCCGCCCCGGGTCACGATCTAGCCGACGCCACCAAAGCACCCAGCAGGATCCGGCCCTCCCCGAATCGGTGAGCTGGGCAGACAAGGTCAAGGGCGCGCCTAAGCGTGGGGTCTCCGGGGAAACAGCCTCAGAACCGCGAGTCCCCAAAGCAGTAGAAAACGAGGTTATCACAGAAATGAATCGCGAGAACGCCATGCTCAGAAGCCTAGTACAACAGCTTACTTTAGAGGTTCCAGCACTCAGAAAGGTAGCAACGCCCGCCCAAACTCCTAGACCTACTCCCGTAAGCACAGTCCTAGGAACAACAGTGAGGATCAGGACGCAGCAACCCCGCCTGTGAAGAAGCGAGCCGTGCAAAGCCAAGAAACTAGCCGCGCCGAACAGGCGAGATCTGAAATTAAAGCCATGCTTACCGAATTGCAGGGCGGAGTACGAAACCTGTCTTTGGCCTTGTCCGGTCTCACGACCAGGGTAGCAAAGCTCGAGGAATGTGTGATGTGGGCACCGACCCTATCGCTATCACCAGAGCCGAACGCGGCATCTCGCAGCATAAATCACGTACCAATCCCGCACGCTCCCATGATGGGTGCGCGCCCCGCGCGTTGCTCCAGTTTCTCAACAGCTCCCTATTTAACACCCCAAGATGGACAGACACAATAAGAAGCTATTGGTCTGGCAGTGAATTACAGAGGTCTAGCCGGGAAAAAAAAATTGTCCCACTACAATATGTGGGAAACACAGAACCCAAACCCAATGTTATAATGCTACAAGAAACCGTAGGCTCGTCGGCCAACATCCCAGGCTACCACGCCCTCGTCCCTAAATTTCAGAAAGATAGAGGCATTTCCACACTTATCAGAAAGGGATTAGTACCCGTCAACACGAGATGAAAGATTCGCAGGCCGAGCATATTATGAAACAGATAATTCCTAACCGAACGCGAAAGAATAGCTTTTTTTACTAAATATATAAGGGAACACCCCCAAAAGACGGCAGCTTTTCCTCTCCCTGCTCAGAAAGGCGTCCGAGCTCGCCGGCGTGAACCCCTTGATTGTGGGTGGAGATTTCAACGCTCCGTACTATACCTGGGGATACGGCCACAACACAACCAAGGGAAGAAGCTTATGGCAGTCCTCGCAAGATTTGGAATATACGCTCATCACGGAGCCGAGCGCCCCAACGCGAATGGGCAACTCGGTTGCAAGAGATACCACACCGGACTTCACAATGATCAAGAACATCGAAAGGGCTACATGGCGAAACACCCTGGAAGACTAGGGGAGCGACCACATGATCATTGAGATCAATATATTTTGAGCGGCAACCACTCCCCCCGGTCAAAAGCTTCAAAGGGACAGACTGCGACAAATTCCGCAAGCTCCGGGACGTCAGACAAGACGATGAGCCGATAGGAGACATTTACTCATGGATCACCGACCTGACCAGGTACGTCAGAGAGGCCAGGCAAGCGATGACTCCTGAAATTCCAACGGAGAGTATAGATGGTCGACCGTGACCCGAAGGACGTGTCTCGCTTTTGCACAGCCGGCTTAATCCGCCACCGCTGCTGTGTCCGCTTGTGTCGGATCTGCTGGTGAATCACCCGAAACAACTTTTGAAAATGTGCGCACTGTTTCTTTTCAGTGCTTTGCATGCGTAACTAGAATTCGCTACGAAATTTAATGCTCAGGAAACGGGCGAAATAGAATTAATTCTCAAAGTGGCGAAGGCGGTGGCGGCGGCGCGGTGGCATGTATACGAGGGGCAGAACGAATGTGAACGCTTTGGGCGCGCGCGCACGTGGTCTTCCGGTCGCTCTCCCGTTTTCGTTTTCGCTTCGCTTGTCAAGTGTGAATGCGCCATTAGAGTACGCGTACTCGTGTCTGTGTTCGGGTATATTCATTTGGTCGGTTGCGCACATGTGAACGAACTTTGATTTAAATGTGTGCACTATGTGCGACATATAGGAGTGTCTCAAATACGCATGTACCGTCTAAGTGCGTGTGAGTATTAAACTTGTGTACATGACTCTCCATTGTGGCGTCCTTGCGTTATTTATAAATTAGGCCACCTCTCCATCATCTGTCCATCAAAGGTTTCTTTCATGATACCCTCATGCACCACCTCTGCAAAATCATATTTTTAGTAGCTTTGATTCCTCAAGGTGGTGCCAGCTACCTTCTAGATTCTGGCTGTGGCACAGCCACCTCTCAGTTTTCTTGCACATTGCTGAAAATCTATAAATTGTTGAAAATCTATAACTACGGAGGCCCTGCCCTGTTGTATCGGTAACGTAGTGCTTTGATCAAGCGGGCCTTTCGAGATGCATGTCGGTGCCGATTGCGCAATAAATGCGTGGATACGCCGCTACACCGTCAGGTGCTTCGAGAACTAAAGAAGCTTTCCCTCCAGTCATATAGCGAAATATCTTCTGCAATGGTCAGGCTCGTCCGAATTGAACGCCGTCTTGCTGACCAAAAAGTGCGAATTGCGTTGTTCCGTTTCGCCAGGTTGCCATCACTGCAGGTTTGGCTGCTTCATTTTATTCTCATATCATTTCATATTAAACTGAGCGGGACCATTGTCTGTGGTTACCATTTCAAGTAGTGTTGATCAGTCGAGGATCAATGCAGTGGTTCATTGTACCCGCGACAGTCATCTTGTTTTTGACGAAGGAGTAAAGTTTCAGTATGGCAAACATTGCGCATTTAAAGCCGAACATTGGAGACATTGCCATTTCTCTTTTAAAGGGCCCCTAAACCACCTCCGATATTTTTTTCAAACATTTCAAGTAAACAGGTGCATCGTGCGCCGAATGCCGTCCCGATCAACGATGCCACACGTGGCAGCGCTAGAAGCCGCGGCCGCGCCACAAATTCCAAGAAACAATCCTTTCTCCTCTCCGGGCCCTTCCGGCTCCGTAGTGACGTGTGCGACTTCAGGAAGTTGAATATGGGACGCAAGCGCAAATCATGCTGCGATTGGTCGAACAAGAACCTATGAATTCAGGTTAGTCTGCAAGCAGCTGCCAGCGCTGCTTTTTCTTCGTCGTGTTGTGCGGAGGGGAACACGGCGAGAAGGGCAAAGCGGTTTTCGGAGGGGAAACCAGCGGAGAGTAGCGAAGGAAAGAGTGAAAGGGGAGATCGCCGTGTTTCGATCATCAAACGCGTCTAACTCCGCTATTATGGCAGCGTTCCCAAAATTCTCACGGCTTCGTGTTCGTTGTAGACTCGTGCACAACTTCCCCACTCCAACTAAATGTCGACCTCTGGGTAGTTTAGGGGCCCTTTAAATGATAGATGGTCACGTTATTTTTTTTTAGAGTGTTGACTGGACTCTGAGGTAACATAAATAACTGAATAAATAAATAACTTAACTGGATTCTATAATTCCGCGGCACTCATTGGAAAAGCGGCCGTGAGGGCTTTTAAGGGCGAGAAACACCAATGCTTGAATGACAATTTTTTATGTAGAACATAAGCATATGAAGTGGCAAAATTATATATTCGAAGAAGAAAAGAAATGGTCTGGTGGCTGTGCTGGACACTGCGAAATTGTGTGTTAAGTCCTAATTTGAATCAGAAATACCGCAATACCACCCAACGAATCAGAAGATACTAACCCGAGAGCTGCCGATAAGCGTTAAATGTACAAACAACCTCATTCATTGGCTTTATAATGGCGCAGTTTGTACATTTTGAGATGAGGCTCTTTATGTCTGTTTCAAAGGAGAATTCCAGAAGCTACAGTTTTGGACAACCATGGCAATGTGAAAGCGACAATTACATTTCAGTAGACCGCAGAGTAGCCAGTCGTGAAAGAACCATAAGTAAAAAAAAACAGCTTGCACTAGTGGCGCAAGGCCAGACTAACAGCGTAGCTGGTGCCCATCCTAGTACCGACTTATTCGGGGCACGGCTGAGTTCAACTTGATCAGCAATGACTTGAACAAGCGTAGAACAATCCGACTCGGGCTCGCCGAGCAGAGCTTAACGACGACTCGACCTGTGCCAGTATTATTCCGGCTTAATCCGGTTTAGTGTAGCCACCCCCCTCCCCCCCCCCCCCCCGCTCCATGCTAGTTTCTTGATGACGGTGAATGAGAATCGGCAGTTTTGACTATGGGATAAAGTCGGATGAAATTAATTCAAGTTTATACGGATTATCTTCATTAGGCCATATTATTCCTCGAACTTGCTAGGCAATCTTGAATTAATCTTGAGTAACTTAATTCGAATAGGCTGGCTAATTACTTAATTGCGATTTAGCTTAGTCGTCATAACTTTGTCTTAATTAGGCTTAACTTAGCATAGCTTATTGAGCTCGGCCACGCCCACCTTAGCTTGATTATACTACTTAGACTTAATTAATGTGGCTCGACCACGCGACCTATTGCTTTGCACATGTTGGGCGCAGCTATGCCAGGTGCTAGGCGACGCGAGATGCCATAAAAAGCCGTGGTCATTCATGGTGTTGATTGTTTCCGTTCGCATGAATCGGACAAATGAAAAGCGATGCGATAAACGCGTGTCACAGTGTCGCATGGTAGGATGTTTATTCTGCCTCTGCAGTTTTTGATAAGCGGAACATCAAGTACTCGAATTCATGTTATGTTATTTTAAATATTTAGGTGTCTTCTCCCAACTACAGCAGGTACTCGAACTTTGTACAGAGCATAAAACATTGAGATCGACATCACTTCACTTTAAGAATAAGGACAAGAAAGCTAAATGTAGAGTCAACAGCTGTTTCTAACGATCTTCATCCTTTCTTTTTTCTTGCGTCTTACTGCGTCCTCCTCCTTTGTCTTGGAAAGAAGCTCTTAGGAAGATGCTTCTAGGCTACTAAACCCCACAGTATTGAAAAAAAAAGCTCAGAAAACTTAACGCTAGACGAGCTTTTGCTTTCTCCTTCGGTCTCTGTTTACGAAAAAAAAAAACATATCCCAATCACTGTTTGCGACGGAATGTTTTACGCATGCTGAAGATAGAACTTGCAATATTCAGAAGGGTACATATAACGTGATTGATGGCATATATATATATATATATATATATATATATATATATATATATATATATATATATATACATCATTGCTTTTTACAAATATGTTGTATTTGTTTTGCGTACATGTTTGCAGTGCACTAAAAATGGAGATCATTGCCCTGAAGGTTGTATCTGCGTCCGCTTAGGCAATGCGCCAGAAGGTGAATGCTACACATTTACTGACGTTAATGACAGCACAGTACTCTAAAGCTGAGGAGTCGGCTCGACGTTTGGAAGAACATATTAGAAAAATAAAGTTTTGATTTGCCTACGCATGAATATGTTCGGTATTCATAGGTTCTTGTTTTTGTGAAATACATTTACTAAATGATGCGGAAGTGCCATTGACTCCCTAAAATAATCACACAACTATGCAATCTGACTTTGGTGCGAAAGGATCTCTCAAATAGCTACACTGAAAAACTGAGTTAATCATTAGACGTTAAAAATATCTTTAGGAAACCTTCTAAAAAATATTTTCGAATCACAGTACTTTTCGCATTTAACAAGAAAATGACTTTTCGGGTTACCATGATCACAAGGCATGAACTTGACTACCAGAGCTCGCACATTTTTTTTCTACGGCTAGCATCCATCAAGTGCTGAAGCAGAAGGATCAAGCCATATCATTAGCGCACCCAGGATTTCTCTCGGCAGGGGGGTAGTTGAAGTTATGACAAGATTACAGGTGTACAGGTGGGGACAGGAACATTGAATACTATGCCGTTTCCTTGCTTCTGCAGGAGTAATGGAACAACAAATAAAAAACATGGTCGATCCCTCCGTGTAGGAATCGGTATAACACGAAAGTGAAACGTGTCCTTACAGAAGTAGTTGAATGCTTACTGTACATTGATATAAGAGAGCTTAC
Source organism: Rhipicephalus appendiculatus (assembly GCA_030522465.1). Classification (NCBI taxonomy): domain Eukaryota; kingdom Metazoa; phylum Arthropoda; class Arachnida; order Ixodida; family Ixodidae; genus Rhipicephalus; species Rhipicephalus appendiculatus. Next base: position 6,992 of record JALIZH010027963.1, read on the forward strand.
ACAATGTCTATTGGTGTTTGACAGTTATAGCAATGTTTAACGTGGATGTTACACCACGTTAAACGGTAATAATAATAATAATAATAATAATATCTTGGGTTTAACGTCCCAACACCACCATATGATTATGAGAGACACCGTCGTGGAGGGCTCCGGAAATTTCGACCACCTGGAGTTCTTTAACGTGCACCTAAATCTAAGTACACGGGCCTCAAGCATTTTCGCCCCCACCGAAAATGCGGCCGCCGCGACCGGGATTCGATCCCGCGACCTGTGGGTCAGCAGTCGAGCACCTTAACCACTAGACCACCGTAGCGGGTCACGTTAAACGGTAGTTTAACAAGAAAAGACGCTTTCAGGGAACTAATCGTGCATTTCACGATCATACATCACGGTCATACAGATGTGCCACCACGCTAACGCTTGGTGGTGCATCTGTATCCCGACGACTAATGTCCATGATCAATGATTAAACAAACCCTTGTGGTCATAGATGCTTCTAGTAGCTGTGCGGTGACCGCGGAATCAGAGAAAGCGGTGTGACAACCAGAAGAGCATCATTGATTGGACGCCGAACTTGGGCTAAGGTCGCCTACTCACGGCATGTTAGAGTTATTGAACAACGCTACCCGACCAGAGGGAAACGCAACGTGCGTCGTATCTTCCCCGTTGGCCGGCTGCGATTTTTCGCGGGGTGAGCTCAAGTTGGGAACGCATATAGTTACGGCCACGCGAAGCACTCGCGCGTCTTGGAGCTATTTTTGGTATGGACGGATGCTATGAGCGAGGCCAATGCTAGGGGTATGGTCGCCACCGGTATGGTCGCCACCGTGGCCTTTTTTGGTGAGTTTCATGAATATATCGGAAGTATTTCTTTTTTTTGAAGTTGTGTGCTGCAGTGGGTTCCGGCTCTTCACAGTAATGTCAGAGCACGCGAAAATTTTCGGGTGGTCTGATGCGAACTGAAGGTTTTGATATGTGTGGGTGTGTTTGCAGAGATATATTATCAGGCTACGAGGACAACCAAGAATGGCAGGAAGTCTTTTTTATAGGGCGAACGGAACTCTCGTTTGATGAAGTTCACATGAGAGAGAAAAATTATGACAGAATTTTTTTGACGATCGAAAACAGTGGTTGAGACGTACCTGAGAAAGGTTTTTGGCTGCGGCTGGAATCAACTGAGAGCTCGATCCTTGATATCTTAGATTTTTATTCAGTTGAAAGACTTTAATGTCTCATCCTCACGTCCGTCCGTCCTTCCCTCCGTCCGAGCCCTGGCACGGTGCCAGGTGGCCGCCGGAGCGTGCAAATGGATGCTAGCCGCGTCGGACTCTACACCGCTCACGCTTTGCTTGAGTAGCGTCACTGTGCCCAGCGTTTCGAATCATGCAAGGAGGGAGACACGCGCATCGCGTTCCATTCTGACCGACCCCATCTCAATGGGCACAGGCGTTCGCGGAACACACTTTGGAATTTAGAAAGTGTCCGTCAATTTAAGCGCTGGAACGCGGATGGCGTCTGTACGATGTGCAAAGTGCGAGAAAATACAAATGCATGTGAACGGCGGCCGATTAGTCTCGCGTCTCGCTGCGATTCGCGGTAAACAATTAAAAAAAAGGGCACACATTCCGTTTGTGTGCCACTGAGAGTGTAAAAAGAAAAAAAAGACATGGCATAGTCAGTCGAATGGCCGCAAGCTTTCGCCGAACACACTTTGGAATGTACAAATTGTCCTTCAATTCTTTGCCAATATTTCAAATCGATTTTTTAAGGCAACGCGCTGGCTACCCTGATCTCTTTTCACTCATATTTGTATTTGGCATACACGTGGACGTTGGGATACAAAGGGTTAAAGTTGGTCGCATGAGGCCAACAATTTATATGACAGTTATGCACTCATGACCAAAAATTCTAATTTCGCTGGAGATGCCCTAGTGGTATATATATGAAAATCAGTTTTCTGGAAAATCAGCCTACCCTCCCACGTTGGGACGGGTAGGCTAAGCCTGACCGTGGCATTGTGGGCTCTCAGTGCAATAGATTGTGCCTTTTGAGCCTAATAACAACGTTGTAGATATTAAAACACCCTTTGAACACTTTTTTATCGACACACACGTACGTGACACTGTTTACACAGCTACATGAACTGCTATATGCAATACCTTTTGATTTCACATGCACTGTGCACCCAAATCTCTGTCCAAGTCAGGTAACGCATTATAGTTGTACCCTTCCCCTCTTAGACTTTCTCTGAGAATGAAATGAATAAAAAAAGAACAAGAGATTGTTTCAAGGACCCTACACATTTAGTTAGTCTATTGTAGTAATCAGAGGGGCGAGGAAAGAAAAGAGGTCCGACCAAGGTGTAACACCATGGGTCCGACTTACAAACCTACAAAGCATGTTTTTTTTCTTGAAAAGCTGCTTCACTGGAAGTGAACGCATAGCCACAGAGCATCATGTTTGGGCTCTTTCAGTTCAGAGTACATGAGTGAATACAAGACTGCTCCAGAGTCAATCAGGAAAAGTCGATACCAAGCCACCTCTCATAGGTCGGCGAACTCACTCATGAGTCGACTCACTCGGACTCACTCAGACTCAGATTGGGCCGTGAGTTTGAGTCTGAGTGAGTCCGGGTGAGTAATATTTTGGTGAGTTTGAGTTCGAGTGAGTCCGGTTGAAGAAAATTTTCGTGAGATTGAGTCCGAGTGAGTTCGGCTCATGAAAATTTTGGCGAGTCTTAGTCCGAGTGAGTCCGAAGCACCAGTTATATTTCTTGAGTAAGTCTGAGGGAGTTCTACATTTTTTGCCGACCTATGGTCCTGCCTACTCATCTTCAGTATTACTATCAGCCTTACTTGGATTCACATTTATACTCACGTCTACTCCCAAATATTTCAAAGCAGTGTCGTTCATACACCAATTGATTATTTATTGATCAGAGGTGTTTATTACGTGGGGGGTGCCTTGATCTCCCCCCCGCCAACTCTTTCAGATAAGTTATTGGTAATATATCTTATGTTGCTATCTTTCTCGAGAACAATGACCTTACTGGTTTGCAAGCAACTCGTATTTGAAGGTACTGTACCATAAGGCGCCAAGAAGGGCACCGATTGCGTGAAATATGGGTGTTAAAAATCATTAACACCATGGTCAAAAAAGATAATTCTACGCTAACGGACTCATGAGTCGACTGACTTCGACTCACTCAGACTCAAATCGAGCCATGAGTCTGAGTCTGAGTGAGTCCGGGTGAGTAATCTTTTGGTGAGTTTGAGTCCAA
>JALIZH010027965.1:0-18369 GCA_030522465.1 Rhipicephalus appendiculatus
AATCTTGAGAGATGCCTTTTTATGACGCTGCATACAAGCAATGGTGCAAAGATCGTCAAGGAAAACATGCTTAGCTTGAGCAACTCACCGAAAATTTGCTTTTCGGGGAGTGAAGCAACGGAACGTACTTACATCTCTTGGATCACGTAACAGGGAAACAGGCATAGATCATGATGGTAAACAATGATTGCAGGTTCACTATGCTACCATCCCCAACGTAAATCCAGCCCCCTTACACTGCGTACACTCAAAATACCGCCTCCCAATGCTCACTTGTAATGGTTCTTAAGAAAATATAAAAAAAGCAAATAGATAAGAGCTTGCGGTGACAGAGCGTAACAGAGCTTTGCGGTGAGATCTACGAACAAACAAAGAGAATAGGGGAAATTCAAAAGCAGCCAACATATCACGGGTACCTTCTACGAGCAGGGCCACGCGATTCCCAATAGAACAGTAGAAAAAAATAGCTGACAAATGCGTATGTAATATCGGGATTGCTCTCGTAAAAGGGACGCCACACAAGTTACAAATCTTGACCGAAGGAGATCTCCAAAGTATATGGCTTTATGTGCAAGCTAAGGGCAAAGCTAAAATAGATCGCACAAATCTGGAGCTCTGTGTATCACAGCATCACCGGCAGCTAGGTAAGATATGCGCCGCCATGCAGACAAATAAGCAACAGACAAAAACCGGAATGACAGTTGTTTCGTAAACCATATGAAGAAATTTACTGATTGCCGTACAGGTGTGGTATATAAAGGTCCTTATAGCTGCGGCGGCTTCTAGTAGGGCAGACGGGCTGGTGTGATGATCAGAGATTAATGGAGCATAAGAGCTTGTGAATCGGAGGCTCATCATCTAATGAATCTGTGTTCATCTATCTATCTATCTATCTATCTATCTATCTATCTATCTATCTATCTATCTATCTATCTATCTATCTATCTATCTATCTATCTATCTATCTATCTATCTATCTATCTATCTATCTATCTGTCTATCTATCTATCTATCTTGAACACTTAGATGGTCAACGACAGTGGATGCTTTTTTATACAAGTTTGGGGAACGTTAAAAATTTTCTTTGTTTCTCAGACCATGCAGGATGTAGTACAACCCAAATATCACGTAATTCCCTAAAATTGTATATGTAAACAAAAATATGTACAAACGGTACAGGTGATGGTTTCGCGGACTTACAGACGGCCCGAACATACACGTACGCTGTTTGCGACAACAGCTGGGGCCCGCCTCCTCCCTAATATGGCAGCAGCTTGGATTGCCTCAGATGTGGTTGAACCTTTAAAGAAATTGAATGGAAAGTCGGCTACTTAAATGCCAATAATCGCACTGGGGGGCTTGCAATACACGCGAATCCTATGAACCAAACATAACCTAGGTGACTGTTCCACTCTAACGCTTCAGTAAATACTGAAACATCATTCACGCTGGATCCTACACTTCGGTCCCGCGTTTTCACTGTCTCCGGCATTTCTGTGCGCTAGCACAGAAGTGCTTACAGTAAAGCCCAAGCTCAGCGCTGGGGGTGCCAAACAGCACTGCCGTTGAGAGTAAATAGGGCAGCAATGCGTGACACGAAACGCGCTAATTTAATTACGCTGCTGTTGTGGCCCGTGGACTCTTCTAATGAAGCGAGTTTGGCGCGCATTGCGACCTATTGGTTTTGCCACGGAAACACAAAAAGCCTTCAGAGAAGACCTGTTTACTCTAGGGAAGTAGGTTTTAAAAACTTTTAACAATTCCTTTAACAGTAATGCATTTACATCGTTATTGGACGCGTACCTAAATGATTTGTGTTTACTGATTATATTTCCAAGTTAGTTTTAACTGATTGCGATGTCTCTTCGATCCATTGTCTCTAGAAAACATTTGAAACATCTGAATGTACTTCGAACAGTGAATGAAGTGCTAAAAAGAGCACTAGCCAGAAGATGGTACATTGGTGTGCATTGTCAAGATATTCCGTTGCAAAAAAAAAAAAAAAAAAAAAAAAAAAAAAAAAAAACGACAATTTAGGAGATCGCTTGACTGAATAAATTCTCTTTTACACACCCACTATTATTTTTTAGAGTTTCACAGCTTAAGCAATATATATCGTTGAGAAAAAAAGAGACATGTTTTGAAGAACGCTGCGCTTCGAAAAGCGTCGTTATTGGCGAGATCATCTGCCTTTTATCTACGCCTGCACGCCTGCAAAGCCTAACGCGCTGAGAATTTCATAATGGTTCATGGAAATAACTCCTCATAGTAACGAATACATTGCTGTCGAAGCGGCAGGACATAAATCTAAGGCCAATGCAAGCGTCCGTTTGGAACTTACGGGCCGTACAGCGCACGATGACCACATAAGTTCGAGGTGGAGGGCACCACCTTCGATGGGTGTCCGTCATTTTTTTTATGCCTTCTGGCCGCTTTACTCGCCCAACCGCCGTGCTAGCACACGACACAGGGACGCTCAGTAGACGCCGCGGTGCGGATGAATACATTTGTGAGAGATTTTCGTCGTTCCTATCGGCTACGGGGTGCCGTACTCTCCACACCGCTGAGGGGAACTTCTGAGATGGAGAGTAAAAAGAAAAGAACATGGCTGCAAAAGAAGATGGTTAACCACTTGGCTATCCGGGCACGGTAGCAGAACGAGCATGTAAGGGAACCATATCATTACGTTGCTATCGGTGAGAGAACGAGAAAGAGATAGAGAGAGAGAAAGTGAAAGAAGGAGAACGAGAGAGAAAGAAAACATAGCAGGGTCATGCATATTATAGCATTTAGCAAAAAGGTGGGAAAGGGTAGTGACGGTGAAGATGAGGAAAATGAGATGGGGAGAGGGTAAAGCATAGTATAGTCATGGATACTATGGTATAGCAAGGTAGTGGGGAAACGGAAGTGAGGGTAAGAATGAGGGAGAAGAGGAGGGCAATGCCACAAGCTCCGCTGCCTCTATAGTGTTCGCACTAATTGCGAGTAGTAGCCCGAATTTTCTTTTTTTGCCGTCATCATCAATCTGTGGCAGCCTGAGGAAGGAATTCAACCGGCGTGCTTGAGCTCAACATGGCTACGCCACAGGCTTTGGGCAGCCGTAGCGGACTACATACACTGCGAAAGCTACTTTTCCTGCTAATTCGTGAAGCACTAATCTACAATTCAGACTTGCAGGAACTGGGAAACAAGTTCGGATGGACATTTCCCATACGAGAACTTTGTATCTTATAAAGTAAAGTAATACAATAGTTCCAATGCACAATGCCACGACCCTGAAGTCGACAAGGTGACCTTAAGCCTGTGAATGGCGTCTCGTCTCGTGCTCAGAGTTAAAAGAAGTGAACGAATACATCTTCGAGAGAACTTTTGATCCACTTCCAAGAGGCGTCTGTGCTGCACAGCTCGTCTAGCACAGCCGGTTGCATAGGGTGACTGGCGTCACAAGTCTTTCAATATCAACGTTTTCGGTGATGGAAGATGCCCTGACAGCGGCTTGGGCGGGCATCGCATGCTGGCCTTTCAGATGACTGAGTGCCTGCTCTTCTCTAGTTCGAGCACTTCGCGAAGGCAAATGAGAACGGTTGACAGAGCAGAACGAGAAAGGAAGTTGACTTCATTCTTTTTTTTTTACTTGCTATTCGCGTGAATGGATAACATATCTGATAACTGCTAAGTTTTGATGCAGCGATAGTCTCCGAAGCTTAAGTGATACGTCCCTACACTTCGTTTTTTTACTGCACGTTTTGTCTATTATCGCGATGCTAGTATATTATTTTCCCGTATAAGAAAGTTGAGCATACCATCATCTTTCGCGGGTGATAGTCAAGCCAGGTTTTATTTACCTTCTAATAAGCTTCTGAGACTTTTCTTCTGCTATGCCACTGACAACGATGGTATACTACTTTTGTTAGACATTTATTTTACCAACTTCGCGCGCTTGCGTCATCGCTGATTTTAACTCGGTAACACTGACTGTAAGCTAAGGCTTTGTTGTGCTTCTGGAAGAAAGAACAGCCTTTAATTTTACTTTACTTGCATTGAGCAATGAGAGATGTCGTTACACTCACAGGAACTTGGCACGGAAAATCAGTAGCCTTGACTCTTGTTGGTCGTTTGTCTCATGTCATTACGTTTATCCAACGCGCCAGTTAATGGCAAGGATAATATTGAAAACCTGATAAAGGAGCCAGTGCAATGACTGAGCAGGATAAAACAATGTGTGTTCGAGCCCCTCTATACTGAATGACAGTCAGAAAAACACATGTTGTCACACCTGCGCAGTTTCCTTGCGATTTTCTTGAAATATTTTGACTTCACAAACACTGAAGCTCAGTGCTTGATTTCATGACCATATTTCACAGCAAGTTCTTAATTTTAGAAGCTCGTCTTTCTGTATTTCGACATACTAGCTTCGGTATTGAACATGCGTTGTGTGTGTGTGTGCGTGTGTGTACTCACGCAAACAAACAAAAGATCTGTAGACGTCATCACACAATTGTTAACGCACGTAAATCAGGCATTGCAGCCAGACTTCTCGAGGTGGTTATATAGAGTTATCATATACCTAAGCTGCATTACAGGACACGCGGATTCATTTAAACGCCGAGGGAATCGCAGTTTACAATTTTCATTATTTGCACTGGTTTGTTTGTTTAAAGAGCACTTTTTAATCTCTATACCGCTAAATCACACCGCTTGTAGAGTCACTTTCATGTCATGTTTTAAGCGTGGAGCACTTTAGGGGGCCTGGCCGATGTATGCTGTAATAAGCTGTCGTCGTCGCTTGGCGTAACGTTCCATGTGTACCTTATTGAGGGCGCGCTCGCGCCAAGGAGAAGTCTTCTTCCTCTTGTTCTTCGAGCGCCATGATGATGATAAGTGAGCTCGTGCTCGCACCAACGAGCAGTCTTCTTGCTCATTTTCTTTGAGCGCCTTGATGATGATCACTTATCAGCATCAGCAAAAAAAAAAAACACTCAGTCCGCTTGGCGTAACACAGGCAAAACCACGTACAAAAATTGAAAAAAAAAGAGGAAGCAAGCGTGAAATATTAAGAGGGAGAAAGGGAAAAATGGGAAGAAACATACAATGAGCAAGAAAGAGAAAAAAAGATAGATAAAGAGAGAGGAAGAAATAAATAGACCTTGAACAGAGAAAAAAATGACAGAAAAAAAAACTGAAAAGGAGGGAAAGAAAGAAAGAGAAAAGGAACGAAAAAAGAAAATCGTGCAGAAACAAGGAAGGCTCCCTCGCTTCGCCTTGCTTCAGCATTCGCACCCCTAATGCAAAGCTGCCGCCTTATTGCCTCCTTTATGCAGTATAGAAAGGCCTGTCAGGCCATATACATATATGACAAGGCCATATATGCCTTGTCATTCTGGCCAGCTTTAGCTCGTATTTTCTTCTGCCAAGGGTTCTAATCATCAATATTTTACTAATGATACATTCGACTGGTCGTTTGAGGGCGCTCGGACTGTGTGTGAAAGGGTTGAATTCAACCGCTTTAAAACTCTTCAACGAGAATAGGCTGCTATGCAAGTCATGTTTCTCCTTCCTGATCATTTTTTAACCTGATAATGTTAGTAGCAATGGTTAGTTGCTTTTTTTACGTAATTTGTTCAGCGCCTGCGGAGCGCTCGAAAACGACCAGTCGAATGGACCACAAGATAAAACCTTCAATTGTTTCGTTATCACTTTGCTCTGGATCCTACGCCCCCATGATATTCATGACGGAATATTGCACGCCATTCTTGCACCACGTTCGCAACTGCGTGTTAACGACCAGTAGCAATTACGTCACCCCACGTCAGCCCCTGTTAACCTTTCTTCAAAGGGTTGCAACAACATGGTTACCGAATGGTTACTTCATATAACGTTACAATTTGTTGCTATCGCCTTGATTGCTTCGACCTTGCGGTGAAACTGGCTTTTTTCGAATTAATGGTAGTTGGTTAAAAAATGCAAAAGCGAAATCAGTTGTAATGTTATTCAAACCATCGTACGCTGTTGAACAACGGTACACAGTGTATGTTGACTGCCAGTTTAACAGTGGTGCTCGCAGGGAAAATGCGCCAAAAAAAGGAATTCACTGCAGACTGCACAGAAGCCTGAGACAGCTACAATGTGGACAGAGAAAAAAAAAAGAAAAGAAGAGGAACTAAGGCACGTGCTCCATAAAGTCGTGCAGTCGCTGACATTCTGCGCTGTTTATCGAGTGTGAGCGGAGTTGCTAGAACGTTGTCTCGCTCCAACGAGTACTCGAGCTGTCGGAACGACAAAGTCTCACTTCTCGCACGTTCCTAGAATCCATCTTCCAACCACACTCCTTTGTCCTTTATTCTCGACTCATGCTGGGGTACTAGACCATCTTGTAAATAAACGAACCGTGGAGGACGGAGCCTTTAGGTTGTCCGCGTAAGAATGAAAGTGTTTACATAGTAAACGTCCTTCGCATTGCTCGCAGTAGACAGATAAGTATGATAAGAGGGATTTAACGACTGGCTTGCGACGACTCGCATCGCTGAGAAAACATAATCAGAAACGCTCGACTTGCGGCAAAGACTCCTCCTAGTAGAAAAACAACGCATAGCTTTGATATAAAACGCACTGAACGCCTGATTGTGCCGTATAAAGTTGTGTAGTACACTCTTATCACGGTAACGTTTAGGACAGCATAAAACGGCAAGTAACTTATAGTTTATAGGTTACATGGCTGTAACAACAATTTTATCTTTGTGTTTTCTTCATTGTCCTCTCACATAAAGGTTACATTGACAGAAGCATGCCATTTTAAAAGCTAAAGCACCGCAATAGGCATTGTAACCTCTAGATTGTAACTTATAAAAGCGCAGTGACTCATCCGTCAGGGGACCTACACTATGGAGTGGAAGTTTATTGGTCAATGTGTCAAATCACGATCTTTCTTGTTCAAGGTTGGCTTTAGCAGTTGAGCAGTGGATAATGTATAACCAGAACGGGTATTAGGTAACAGCAGAAAAGAAAATAAGAGTAGCAGCGATATTAGATTGCGGGATACTGTTGCAAGTGATGGTGGGGTATGAATTAAAACTGCAGTTCAATAAAGTGAGCCCACTTCACACGTAATTAAAGAAGTGGCATAAAATCCGAACAGACATGGGCACAACAACCGAAAAAATTATAACGATGCGATCGAAGAATAATTCCGTGGAGCGAGAAAAATATGTTCCGAGACTCGCAATACAATTTATCCGAATTTTCTTGTTGTCTTGTCTGTTCAGTTTTTTTTTGTCTTTTTTTCTCGCGAAAGTTCACTGGCCGTAATGTGCAGCAAACGTCAGGTCACAGCATTGCACCATACACGCTTAAGCGCCATCAATTTGCCAACACAGGAGAAAAAGATGCCGCTAAGTTCACAAAACAGCATGCGACGGCCGCTCCAGTGTGAGCGCATAGAGGGATGTGTGAGCTCGCGGTCATGGCGTGACTCACAAATGTGGCGTCTAACTGGCGCCGTTTCAACCAGTTTCAACCGCATCGAAGGAAGGACGGCGTCATCTCTCTGAGGCTTTGCACAGCTTGAGGTGTATGCCGGGAAGGGCATTCGAATGAGAGGCGGTTGGTGTGGCGTTTGAAGCATTTGAAGTCGCGCTTGTGGTGCTCTTTGTTTCATCGATTTAACCAGGTTTTACGCTCCTCGTTTTGATGACGTGCGTTGCCTAATGGTGTTTTGTACGTGAGTGACGCGTAGCTGGTGACACAGTAAGCAAACACACTCGCAAACGCGCGATCCGCCGCAAATCAGCCACGAGGCAATGCAACGGGGACATGTTCAGTGCGCTGCGCGTCCGTTGCAACGAGCTGCATTGCCGATTCTTCGCCTGTCTGAGACTGGCAATTATCGAACGTGTTGCATCCGTTGTTACGGTGGCCGAAGACAGCAGCCAAGATGATCTACATGTAAGTAATGTTCTCTGTTCAGTGCATTATTTGCTTGTGTATGTGTGTTTATGTCACGTGCTTGCAAGAATTTACGCTCATGCGTACGCTACTGTAAGAGGTGGACCATGTCAGAAAAAATAACTGATGCCATGTTTTATGCAATGCATTGTTATTGGCAGAATTCAGTTCGCGTTTGTCCTTACAAGGCGGGTGTTTGGGCGTATATTATCAAACATCCGACGAAGATCATTTGTTATCTTTCCAGTTTATCTGAGAAGCATGAAGGACAGAAGTTTAGCCCTTCTTGCTGTCATCGTGTTGGTACCTTGAAATTGCTCGATGAAGCCTGCAATCACGGTGTGAAATATTGTTGCCAGCATCAACAAAGTGCCCCATATCAGTGCTGCCCAGAAGATTTCTGAGTGCGCACTAACTTGCTCCTCTGGGTTTTTTGTCACGACTTGGTCGCAGGTAGATGATACCTGTGTGTGTGTATGTGTGTGTGTGTGTGTGGGTGAGGGGGGGGAAGTGAATGAGTGTTTTCGCGTGCGTGTGTGTGTATATGTGTGAGCGCGCGTTTGTGTGTGCGTGCGTGTGTGTGTGCGTGCGTGTGTGTGTACGTGCGTGTATGTGTGTGAGAGTGAGTGCATGTGTGTGCATATGCGCGCGGGCATTCGTGTGTGTGTGTACGTGTGTGGATATGTCTGCGCGCGCGTTTGTGTTGGTGTGCGTGTGTGTGAGTGGAAGAGTGTGTTTGCGTGTGTGTGTACATATATGTACCCGCGCGTTTGTGTGTGTGTGTGTGTGTGTGCGAGCGAGCGAGTTTTCGAGTGCGTGTTTGTGTGCATGTGTGCGGGTGCTTGTGCGTGTGCGTACATGAGTGAGTGAGTGTTTGTGCGAGCGTGTGTATGTGTGCGAGCGCGTCTCTCTCTCTCTCTGTGCGTGCGAGCATGCGCGCGCGCGTGAGTGTGCGTGTTAAATTTTTGCTTTGGTCGGCTCAATGTTTCGGGTTTTCTGCTTTCACCCTGTATCATCCCCACCAGACGGGCTTCCGTCAAACTTTTTCTGTGCGTTGATCTTGACTTGAAACCTTACCACGAATATATACCGTAGTCATCTTCGTTCCATAATAGCACTCATACAGATCGCAATGTACGGGCGTTCAAAATTAAGATGACTTGAATTCATGCCCACGCTTCCGCTACTGCAAGAGGGTGGGTCGTGTCAGAAAAAATAAATTGTCAGTCTTTGACGCAATTAATTGTTATCGGCAGTACTTGCTCTGCGGCGCTCGACTATACGTCGAACTGCGTCGCTATCTAAACGGGGCAGCTGCAAAGGATATGTTACGCAAAAAACAATACGCTGTGGCTTAACTATATTTCAGATAGCATGAATGACAGCAATCGTGCAAAGTAGGAGTCCGAAGGGGGGACATGGTTGCTGTGGTTGGTATGTCTTTCGATGTTCTTGGTTCTGTGGCGATGTGAATCTGTTCTCTTACAATAGGGTAATTTTTTGTTGTTGTTCTAGTTCTGTTCTATGGTGAAAGCAACGGGCCATCGTGGTTAGAAAAGCTGAATCGGTATACATGTTATGTAACTGTCATAGCCGGAATGTTTGAAGGTACGTAAACAGCACAAATGTATTTTTTTTTTTTGCCATATTCATTGTCTTGCGTTGAAACTGTTTACAGCATACATCCTTCCCAAGGCATACTGGGATGATCTCCAGGCAGCTGGAAACTTCCCGACGCCGATATGACTTACGTTCCGTGCAGCCCAGAATATGAACTGCCACGTTGAATATACTCCTTGAGGAAGTTGCTAGCGCCGCTACTGCAGTGATCTTAGAGCAGAAGGCCTCCGCCATGTCCAACTCACTGCTGTTACGGGACAGAGCAACTGAACTGAAGGGATGCAGTTGGGTCGGCGGGCTTTTTAGGCTACGGACAATACCCCATATTCTCGACAGCGGCTTTCTCGGGTCAAGCTTGGAACAGAAGGCCCGCCATTGCCTCCTGTCTAGCTTGTCCAGGTGCCAGGTGTCCAGGTGCCTACGGAGCCACCGTGGAAAATGCCTTCGTGGTCCATAGTCACTTTCGTGCCTGGGTTCAAGAACAAGAGACGTACACCCGGACCAGCACTAACGTACTTCACCTTACAGCACGTGGAAAATAGCTACAGAGCTCACCGTCATATTTACACTGACGGCTCTGTTACGCCTACATCATCTGCCATTGGTGTTTGGATTCCATCAGCCAATGTCACCATCTCTGCCACTCTCAGTCACTGCACCTCATCTACAGCCACTGAACTGGCCGCTCTACGGGCTGCTTTTAACTACATCGTTGACCAGACAGCTGAGTCTTGGGTCATATTTACCGACTCAAGAGCGGCGTTGCAGTCTCTGAAGTCTTCACGCACGCAGGACCAACTCGTCATGGACATAAAACGCCTGTGCAACAAAGCCTGCGACCTCCATCACCGCATTGTTCTGCAGTGGATACCTGCCCACTGCGGAATACAAGGTAACGTCCGGGCTGATGATGCTGCCAAAGCTGGACATGACGCCTCGAGTGATATCATCGAGATACCTTTCTCGAGAAAAGACGCTGCGACACTCGCATCGGCACATGCTTGGCGTCTCCAGCGATCCCTCTGGACAGACGCTAGTCACCAGTATGGGCCTCTCTACAAGATCGATCCATCGTGTGAATTCGATATGCCGCGAGACCTCAACAGGCAAGAGGAAACATGCTTGCATCGCATTAGATTAAACGTCGCATACACCAAGTACTTCAGGAACAAGATTGGACTGTCGGACTCACCACTATGTTTCCGATGTAATGTCCCAGAAAATCTCAGTCATGTCCTCTGTGAATGCAGGCTATACGAACCAGAGAGACAGTCTCTAAAGGCGGCCTTAAAACTCCAACGGGACTCTAACTTGGAGTTAAGACACATTCTGGGCCCATGGCGAACCAGCTCCAGTGCATTACGCGCCACAAAAGCGCTGCTCAATTTCTTGCGGGCCACGAGCCTGACTGAAACTTTGTAAATAGTGTACTCTACGTGTGTGCGTGTATGTGTGTGTGTGGTGCCATGTGTATATCAGTGTAAATATCATAATCACCACCCAGCCCCTGGAGTAGCATGTCAGGCGAAAAGCCAGGCAAACATCTCCAGCTCTTCATTAAAATATTTCTCTCTCTCTCTCTCCTTGAGGAAAACAATTAGGTACGAACATATTAAATCTCCACGTGAAATGCTAAGTATGGTCACTGAAAAACCTTGATTCGCCGTGGTGGAGCAGTGGGTATGGTGCTGGGCTGCTGACCCGAAGGTCGCGGGTTCGATTCCGGCCGCAGCGGTCACATTTTCATGGCGGCGAAATGGTAGAGGCCCGTGTACTCTGCGATATCAGTGCACGTTAAAGAACACCAGATGGTCAAAATTTCCGGAGCCCTCCACCACGGCGCCTCGCATAATCAAGTCGTGGTTTTGGGACGTGAAACTTCAGATACTATTACGAAAAATGTTGATTTTACAATTTCTGTTTCTAATCACCTGGTGCCGTGTTTCTGCGACGAAACTGTCTCTTACATTATAGTTTGCTGACTCTTGTGCTAAAGAGAAGCAAATTACATGTGGGATTAACGTAGTTTTTCAGTTCAGAATTTTTGTTTTCGGATAAACGTATTGCACAGGATATTAGATTTTAGGAGCGCTTATGTATTGTTCAAGTGACACCCCCTTGTTTTCTTTTTTTTTTTTTTTTTTTTTTTTTTTTTTTTTGGGGGGGGGGGGGGTTAGTATATGTCTTACATTGCATGTTATCAGCAGTTGTGCGCAATGTGGCAGTAACCGTTGCCATAGTGTAAAACAACTGTACTCTTCTTTTAGGATCCACTGTCCAGCGAGGAGATTGCAGAATCAGCAACTGATATATTGTCTGAAGAAACATGATTGTGCGTGCATCAAGAGAAGTTTTTACTGCAGGTCCTGACCACCTGCTTCTGTAAATTTTTGCTGACCACAGGTGAAAGCAAGAAGAAACGCTTTGAATACCGGTGGCCTTCTATCAGCTAGGCAATCCCTGAACCAATATTGAAAAAGTAATCAATAAACTTATGTGTATTGATGACTATCACGCAACTTTGATGCCTTTTGCTTTGAAGGTATGAAACCAATAAAGTATGCACTCTTTTTAGAATGGTTCACGTTTTTTCTCCTACAACTCCTTATGCACATCAATTTTTGTACAATGCTTGATTAGGTCTTCTTTTAAATTTTTCTTTAACATTACCTTTCGTTTAGGTACATGGTCTTGTACGCCTTCACAAGCTGTGTTCTACAGCACATGCTCAGGAAGCTCGAACAATGCCCCTACATTGCAAAAGTTTTTATCACTATCAATTTCGTGTTTTGCACCCACGCAAAAAAAAAAAAAAAACCTGATATTTTTTTTGTGGGCAAAGGCTTCCCTTTTTTCAAACTGTGCCACAGATGCCTGTTGAACCATTAAAAAGCATATCACCTGAACAAAATAAAGAAAGTGCATTTGGGTCACAGCAAAGGAGAAAGTAGGAGGAGTTGCACGTGTATTGTTATATATGCTGCACGTATGTGTTAATGGTTTGAGTGAGTTAGTAGCATTACAGAAATGCAAACATTCCACGCACAGCCCAAGCGACAAAAGTAAAGGACTGAAAATTACCCTCTTTTGGCTGCCTTCTGGGTTTCATCGTCCTGCTTATGGGCAACGTGCCAGCAGGTATGGTATGCCGCACACATGAGTAAACTTAAGGAGAAGCACGATTCTGATCCCTCGTTATTTGCAGGGGGCTCCATTCAGTGTAACCGCTCTACCTATGCTCCACCAACCCAGGTGTCGTCAAAGGGTATGTGCCTCTTTTTTCTTCCGATCTTCTTTCTTCGACACATTCCGGAACAGTTGCTCCGCGCATGATCGGCCCAGCCAAGTGTCGCCTAGCAAAAGAAGCGTGCGCACGCCTAATCTTTCGTACTTTCTTCTGCGCCTTTATTGTGCTGTGTACACATATGTACACAGAGTGACGAGAACGTTCACGGAGCATGTCATGTGGCCTGCCCCTTTCTGAATACACACGCTGGAGCTTTGGAATAATTCTGGGACATGTCTGCTTAGAGCACGACAGTTGCGGTGTCTGTGGCAAGAGATGTACGTTTTCCTCATCCCACGCAAAAACAGAATACAATATCCTTTGGAGTTGGCTTAGAGCTCGCATGAATCATAACGTCACACCTTCCACCACAAGCATCGAATCGTTCAAATGGGGTCTGCCCATAAACGAGCAATTAAGAAGATCAGGTGATTGACAGATATTCTTAATTATGAGTTGTGCCATGTGTGTCAGACAAGTATCCTCTCTTGATCCAATTACGTAAAAGATTAAGCATTACAATTTGCATGTAGACGGCTATTAAAACCGCACAAGGAATTGCGAAAAAAAAAAAAAAAACACGAGGCACGCGCAGCAAGAAGTCCGAAAGAGTGGAAAGCCGTGCTTCCGTTGCTGCGGCACACCTGGCTGATCAATGCATGCGATGAGCGTAACCTCCTGGAATGCGTCGAAGAAAGAAGAGCGAAGGAAAGAAGAGGCGCAGAGCAGTGGCCGTATAAAATCTCCTGCAAGCCGTTTTGTGTGAACAGTATACTGCGTACTGTGCAACGTAACCTCTATTTTTACGTGAGAACGCTCGATATTGTGAACCGGTGCTAAAGGTTATTTCTGTGACGTCTGTCTTAAAAGTAAGTTTGTGCATTTTTAATAAAGGTTAATTTTGCAAAGGTTACTAGATAACTTTTATTTTATAAGTACACAAATTTGTGAAATTGTGCACCTTTAGTAAACGTTACCGTGCTTAGAGTGTATATGTGCACACGTTGTGTAGAATTCTCATTTTGGAATTTGTGCAAAACAAAAAAAAAGATAATGCACTGCTTCTTATACTCAGTTTCAGAAGCGCACGAACACGAAAACCAATCGTATTAGGCACGCTCTGTCCACATTGTGCCTGCTCGCACACTGTTTGCATGCAATTCTAATACGCCGGAGAACAGTTTGATGACGAACTGCTAAACTTTGCAGCCACCTGACTCGCGGCAAACGAGTGAGCGTACAGTATACTGTACGGTCGGGTTAATGCGCCCTCGTTACATCCCAGTTATTGTCGTAATTGTTACGACAGCCGCTTCCTGCCTTTGATGACGCTCCTATGGCGTGCAATCAATTCCTTTCTCTCATTATCCGATTGTTCAAAAGTATCGATGTATTTTTTTCTCTCTTTCGTGCTGTTTGCATCTCTTCTGCTTACTATTTCTTGCGACTCTTGCGCACATTTCTTAATGACAATCTGCAGCCACGTTTGCCACGAAACTGCAACCAAGGCGTCAAGTGAAGACAGGCTGTGTCTTGCATCCGGACCGATTTCTTCGGGCATCTGTTCTGTCTCCTTGTATTCAGTTGCACCCACCCAACAATACGACCCTTCTTGCCCTGATTCGACCGCTGCGACCAACCGCATCGAGGTCTGCAGTAATGGCCGCTTCCCGTCGAACCGTCGGTTATTGTGCGTTATTTCCTGACCGCAGTCCGATTGTTTCCACCTCCGCTTGAGCCGCGATCGTTGGCTGCCGTCCCACGCTATCACTCAAACATAGACATATGAAACACAGATCTATGTTATCGCCTTTAGATTTCACACCAGATGTCATACTGACAGCCAACACTGACGGCAAAAATGCGTCTTGAGTGTCTACATAACTGCTGTCTCACTAAGAGTGGCTAGTTTCAGCGGAAAGAAGGAATGAAACACAAGAGGCTAGAAAGCTGAGGTGTAACACCGAAAAGCATCCGCTTCTGCACCCTGTACTGTGGGAATCGGAAGAAGGGATAAAAGACCGAAACAGTGAGGAGGAAAGGAGCAAATGAAATGAACGGTGAATTTACTGAGGCGCACGAGATCGCTTCACTGGTCAAAGGCGTTCGCTCAAGCGCACGGTTCTCATGAGGCGCAACAGTGCATTCGTAACCTTATGGGCCTGGTGAGCGAATGGGACGATGTTCTGGTACGGCATACAAGGTGCGCCGAGATTTCCTTAAAAAAATTACACCATCTCCCGCTAAAGGTAACCATGTGTAGATGCGAAGCAGCAGGCGCTAACGCTTACGCTGGCGGTGGCGTTGACGCTGCCGCTCATCGCAGCGTTGCGCAGGAGAGAAAACTGGGGAGGCGGCAAAGCACGCAGTGATGGAGCGGTGTTTCCTACTGGAACACGCCAATCGCTGCTAATGGGCAATGAGAGACAGAAGACTCAGACTGGACACAGAGACCCGCAGTCCGCTTTTAGTTAACGCGCACGCTGCGAATTTTTATTGTTCAACAACACACAGGAGAAATCGCCCACCGGCACCACCTTGCAGGTCAAAATCCAGTGCCATATATACGGGGTGGCCAGTGAACGGTTGTGCAGCGCGAGCAGTCGGTTTTTTCAACCAAGAAACTCACTAGCAGACGCTGCCTGCGTCGGCGTCGCGAGGCGAGAGAGGGGGGGGAGCGTAGGAGAGGAGAGAGATGGGGGGACGCGCATGCGCAGTGGGGAGTGTGGACGCCGCGGGCAGGGATGCCTAGAGGAGAGAGGGGGAGCGCAGGAGAGGAGAGAAGGGGGGACGCGCATGCGCAGTGGGAGCCGCGGGCAGGGATGCCTAGAGGAGAGAGGGGGGAGCGTAGGAGGGGAGAGAGGAGGGAGGCGCATGCGCAGTGAGGGTGTGGTTGCCGCGGGGAGGGATGCCTAGAGGAGAGAGAGGGGAAGAGGAGGTTTTTTATTATTTTTTAAAGGGTTTGCGCATGCGCAGTAAGGGTGGTCACGCCGAACACCACCACTGGATTAAGCTTTGCCATAAGATGCTTCACATCTCAAAAAATGCCCCCACCTCCCCGAAGAGAATCATGAGGAAATGCGAATGCATTTCGCGCGCGCTTCACTCCATTTATATATGGTGGTTGTGGTTCGAAGAAGGAAAAGGCGCCTAATTTCTGCAGCCCGGTCGGGAGCACGGCGCAGCGCCTGTTTTGTTTTTTTTTATCGCGGGAGCTCCGCCGAGCTCCCGCGATGCGAGCGCCCTCACGCACCAGAGCGTGCTGCTCCTCTCCACTTTGCTAGGGGCGAGGATAAGCGCGCGCGCCCTCAGCTGTTGCTATGGGAGAGGGAGTGAGAGCGGAGATAACACCTGCCGGCGCGCGGACACCTCCTCAACCTATCCTCCCCGCGGACCCCGCCGCCGGACAACGCCGGATGCCTGACATAGCTCGACTATGAAATGCATTCGCATTTAAAAAAGCGGGAAGTTTGCACTGAGTCGCAAAAAGCGTGGTAAAGCGAAGCTGGTCGAACCTCCAGCGTTTAGGTTACCGCCGGTCGCTGCTATGTTGTAACGAGTTGTTGCTAGTTTTTGATATTTTGTAAGCAGGTTTCGGTATGTTCTAACTAGGTTCGGTATGTGGTAAGTAGGTTTTCCTATGTTGTGAGGATCGACCATCCTCGCTGTGCCAAACTTTGCTCTACTTATTGCAAGCTTCCCGCATCTTTTTTTTTTTTTTTGAAAAACGGACCACCGAAACAGTGTCATTGGCAAAAATCACCTTATTCACACAATCCAGATGAACCTATAGTCATCATCATACCGGTCATTGCTTTCATCGTACTACCCACACGGAACTGGGATTTATTCTGGAATATCTTCGTCGCCATTAAATGCTTTCACCAATTCTCCTATGCGTACAGGCATAGCGTAGCTTGCACCGAAGGCTCAATGCTATAGAGACAGCGGGGCTGATAGGCAATTAAATAGTCTTCGCTTTTTTTGGTTTCGCTAATTTTTAGAAATTTCTTTTCCTTCGTGCTCTATTTCTTTCTTCTCTTCTCTTCGCTGTTTATTCTCCTTTTGTCTGTCTGTTTCTATTTTTTTCTCTCTGTATTTCTTTCTCTCTGTAACTTTTTCTCCTTTCACCTCTTTCTATATCTCTCTCTCTACTTTTCTCTTTCGTTCACGTTATCATTTTGTTTTTCTTTCTGCGTTTCTTTGTCTCTCTCCTTTTTCTCATTCTTTCTGTGCTATGCTTTACTCGCTCCTCTCCTCCTTTCGCTCTACCTCAGCATCATATCTTCTCCTCAAGCCCACTTCCCTTTCCCATACCCTTGCTACACTATATTATACAAGGCCATGCTATCTGCTAGCGGCTGAAAAAAATGTGCCTGGATAGCCGAGTGCATAGGATGCTCGCCTTCAGGTTGAGGGTACGAGGGCTCGAATCTTGGCTCGTGAGTTTTTTCGGAAAGAATTGCTCTCGTTATTGATAACTTTCTCGCTCTCTGCTTCTTTCTTTCCTTCTTTCCTTCTTTCTTTCTTTCTTTCTTTCCTTCTTTCCTTCTTTCCTTCTTTCCTTCTTTCCTTCTTTCCTTCTTTCTTTCTTTCTTTCTTTCTTTCTTTCTTTCTTTCTTTCTTTCTTTCTTTCTTTCTTTGCTGTCGTTGTCTTCGGCATCAGGGTAATTACAGGCCCCACCGGAGAAATCGGCGCACGTGTTCTGGGAGGGAAGATGTAGAGGAAAAAGAGGTTGAAGAGAGCGCGTGCCGGTTCATGATGTTGATAGCTTTGGGTCACGACAGACATTTTACGCCAAGCTGCAACAGCTTCGCTGTTAGAAGGCGTACTGAAAACGAAAATGGCGCAAAAAGGCGGCTTTCGTGCACTACCATGGGCATACCAAACTCATACAGACCGTCATACTTTGTAGCGTGAAGCCACATGCAGAATATGAATGAAACAAGGCCATCCTGGCGTATAGAAATTTTTACCGACGTAAGTTGACAAATGAGAATATAGTGTTAGAATGAGCACCAGGAAATGAAGTGATTTACGGGTTTGTGCTTTAATACTGTCTCAGGTACAATTACATTGTGACAAAAAATGACGGGGAATAACCACATATTCATACTTCTTGCATGACTCACGTAAAAGAAATAACATGGTAGCCCACAAAACGAATTTTTTTCTCCTGAATTGGCATTTATTAGGAATATCTCAAATGTCAGTGCGTTGTAAGCGATGTGTGACTCGAGTCAATGAACGAAGCTTTTATTTTAAACACATCTTTTTGAATTTGGTCAGCTCAGGGTGAGTACATTTATTTAACTTCTTTGCACGATGAAAATACTGCATTGTAAAAACCGTGGCCTCCGAGGTATAGCGCCGACCTGCCGGCGGGCTATCTTGGAGGCCATGGTAAAACAAACACTAGGTTTTCACAACAGTTTACAAGCTAAATTTTAACTATAGCGCGGTTTCTCGTAGGAATAGATTGTTCACCCACCAGTATGTTTCACCTCACAGAAGAAAAAAA
>JALIZH010027966.1:0-42264 GCA_030522465.1 Rhipicephalus appendiculatus
TTTTACTCGCTCATTCTTTCTCTGCACAGCGGCACAAATCTTACCTAGCTCATTGGCAGCCGTGAAAACAACATTGACGCCAGTGGCGTACCAACTCGTTCGCGAGTGGGGGGGGGCCAAGCCTTCCTCCCTCCTTTGAATATATATATATATATATATATATATATATATATATATATATATATATATATATATATATATATCACGTAGCACGTAGCACGTAGCACGTGATGCCAGTAGGCGTCACGTGCTACGTGACGCCTACTGGCAAAAAGAGTGTTTCACACTCGCCGTAATGGCAACAGGCGGCGCTGACTGACGCTCCCACGTTTAAATGAACATATATACCCTATAAAGTGGACGGAGGGATGACCGTCACCGTAGCTCAGTGGTAGAGCATCGGACGCGTTATTCGAAGGTCGCAGGTTCGGATCCTGCCGGTGACAAGTTATCTTTTTCGTCCACTTCTCTTTCTTCACATTTGCATTACAATTCTAATAACGTCCCCTATACTTTCCTTGGCATCATTGTCTGTTAGTTCTCATTAATAATGTGTTTAACAAAGCAAACGAGCCCTTAAGTTCACACTCCTTTCCTTAGTTCATAACGAGGGTCTCGTTCTGGCAGACTTGTTGCCTTCAGGTGGTATGCGAGGGATTATTAGTCAGCTGCCAGCTCGTAATAAGATCACGTGCTACGTGACGCCTACTGGCAAAAAGAGTGTTTCACACTCGCCGTAATGGCAACAGGCGGCGCTGACTGACGCTCCCACGTTTAAATGAACATATATACCCTATAAAGTGGACGGAGGGATGACCGTCACCGTAGCTCAGTGGTAGAGCATCGGACGCGTTATTCGAAGGTCGCAGGTTCGATCCTGCCGGTGACAAGTTATCTTTTCGTCCACTTCTCTTTCTTCACATTTGCATTACAATTCTAATAACGTCCCCTATACTTTCCTTGGCATCATTGTCTGTTAGTTCTCATTAATAATGTGTTTAACAAAGCAAACGAGCCCTTAAGTTCACACTCCTTTCCTTAGTTCATAACGAGGGTCTCGTTCTGGCAGACTTGTTGCCTTCAGGTGGTATGCGAGGGATTATTAGTCAGCTGCCAGCTCGTAATAAGATCACGTGCTACGTGACGCCTACTGGCAAAAAGAGTGTTTCACACTCGCCGTAATGGCAACAGGCGGCGCTGACTGACGCTCCCACGTTTAAATGAACATATATACCCTATAAAGTGGACGGAGGGATGACCGTCACCGTAGCTCAGTGGTAGAGCATCGGACGCGTTATTCGAAGGTCGCAGGTTCGGATCCTGCCGGTGACAAGTTATCTTTTCGTCCACTTCTCTTTCTTCACATTTGCATTACAATTCTAATAACGTCCCCTATACTTTCCTTGGCATCATTGTCTGTTAGTTCTCATTAATAATGTGTTTAACAAAGCAAACGAGCCCTTAAGTTCACACTCCTTTCCTTATATATATATATATATATATATATATATATATAGAGAGAGAGAGAGAGAGAGAGAGACGACAGAACTTCATTTGCGTACAATTTGATGTGATTTTTCATAAACGGAGATGGAATATTGTTATCAGCGTTTAATAACATTACACAAAAAGTACAGCCAGCTTTACGTAGCAGACACTGGGACAACCATAGATACATGTGTTAGGCATGTCATAGTATTAAAAGCAACACTTTTATTGCGATAGCAATTATATGGACACTCTCGGCTGCTGTCTGCCGTCGCCGTCATGCTCCCTATATATATATATATATATATATATATATATATATATATATAAAAGCCACGAAGAAAAAATACTTCAGAAAAATACTTTCCCACGCGCGGAATCGAACGGGCGACCTCTCGCTCCCGCAGCGCGTGACACTAACCGCTACGCCACAAGAACGCACATGCTACTGTACATGAACAGCGCGCTATTTATATACACCATTCGCCCCTGGCGGTACGGAGATCTCGGGGGGGGGGATATCAGCGTGTTCTCTGCCTTACCAGCAAACCAGCCAGATGGCGCAAAGTGCGCGCTCGGCGCCCCACTCGTTTCGACGCGTTGGCTTCCCAACACCCCGACTTGCACGGGCGTAGTCGCCTTTGCTGTGGTGCGCGTGCGCGCGCTTATCTTGGGGTGGGGGATGGGGGCAGTTTGACGCCGTGTGCTCTCGCCGGGAAGATTGCGTTTAGGTTACAGAGCGCGCAAAGGTCACTTCGCTCGCTGCAGAGGCCCCCGTTTCCGAAAGAAGCGCGCTGTTCCAACACAGTGAAGTAGGGTAAGGTGGGGCAAAATGAGACAAAAATGTTAAAATAGTGAATATTTATTTTTATTTCACTCTTTACCCTTAAACGTCAATGCAGAAACTTTCCTTTGGGTACAAGGTATGTGCTACATAAATATGACCATGTTGCCACTGTCAGAAAGTTTATTTTCAAAAGAAATAAAAAATGCACCAGATGTCTCATTTTGCCCCCACCTGCGGGGCAAAACGAGACAGTCAGAAAAAAAATTTATACCTTCAGTTTTTGCAGTAGAAGCACTTGAAATTAAACTCCATGGGCCCTCACGCAGCCTTTATGACCCCACTCCTTGCACTCCAAGCATTGAATCCAGACAGAATCCGGTGCTGCTTTGCTCCAAAACTCCTTGCAGATCAAACACCACCAGTCTTTCTTTGTGCTATTGTATTTTGTGGAAAACTTCCACTTCATTGGATTATTCAACAATTGGACGCTAGATATGTTCTGACGCATCTTCTTCGCCTCCTTTTGCCGTTTTGGTGCAGAACTGCACGTGCGTTTCGTGGCTTTCAGCTTCGTCAGCCGGGCTTCGTGAGGCGATGAATTTAAAACTGCTAGATTAGAATTTTCTAGCGATTCTTTTTTAAATTTGGTATTGGAGGAAAACTCGATGCCGAGACGTGTTTGTGAACGGCTTGATTTGGAGATGATTCCAATTTTGCGTTCGCCTCTTCAGAGCATCCTTGGGAACGCGGAAAAACCTCGATGCAGCGCGAATGGAGTGAGTGTCCTGAACAGCAATCAGTGCTTTTTCCCATCGTTTTCCTCCCAGGAAGCTCTATATGATATTCTCTTGTGCGTCCGAACCCTCCTAAACAATAAAATATAATATATAATGAGTCTAAGTAAATGGTTCACTTAATAAGACACTCTCTAAGGCAACTCAATGCCGTTTTGTCGCGTTTTGCCCCCCCTCACATGTCCAAATTAAAAAAAAAAATCTGCTTTGGCTCCGCGCACCAAATGAACTAAAATTTTGGTGGTATGTAGCTAGTAGTATAAAGTAATAATATAAATACTTACGCTGTTGTACTGACGCCAGAGTAGCTTCGTGCACGGATCCGAAAATTTGGCCGAGAAGAATTTCGCCCCTTTTTGACGGGTCACGAACACACTGACACCAGCCACGTAATTTTTCCCACGCGAACGCTGTGAGCAATCATCAACTTTTTGCACATAAAAAGGTGGACAACTACCAGCACCTCTCGATGAAATATAGAAACAAAGAAAAGTGCTTTCTGTATTAGCTACAGAGGTCGGCAAAGCCAAAATGTCGCGTTTTGCCCCGTGTCTCATTTTGCCCCGCCTTACCCTAACAACTGTGACACTTGTTAGTTCGCGCTCGTCCTGTGTATACCTGAGCGTATGTTTCGTGCGTGCTTCGCGCTTGAGCAGTGTGCTCTAAGTTTCGATATGCTTGCCGTTCTTCGCGTGAAATGCCAATTTGTTGCTATCGCATTCATTGCTTCACCCTTGCGGCGAAACTGTGACTTTTTTATACATTACCCACACAAGTTTATGCATAAATGCAATATGTCGATGGCGGCGTCCCCAGTAGTATAAATTAATTTCATTCAATGAAATTTCGTTAACGTCTAGGAGCTGTTCACGAATGTTGTCGTTTTTTTTAAATGTAGGTAACAGTGATTGCACTTTCTCTTTTCCGTAATTAGTACTACACTTCCTTGCACATATTCAGGTTTTCGTATCTTACATTTTGTCTTGTTTTGTCCTAGAAGTAATGTTTATACCACATTGTTAGTATTACTACTATTAGATTACAATTATTTTTAACATCTTAAGCACAAGTTTTTTTTTTAAAGAAAGAATTTGTAGTATCAGGGTCGTAGCAAAATTTTTATTCTCACCATAGTTGCATTTGCAACATTGCGTGCCTGTGAAAATGATGTAAGAACAAAATTTCTTTGAAACAATGTGGGTAATTATAACGTTAAACTACTCCGCATTGTTTCCATGCACATTAGTCGTTAGCTATTTATTATTGGTCGAAATTTTCCCGGTCATGCACACAGCACCTGCTCGTAACGCGATGCATAAAATGACCCCACTATGATCAATCACGTAATGACCACTCATGCACGACTACATAAAAAATTTGGCAGAACCCAAGTGCCATGGGAATCGATGTTATGCGAAGCATGAGGAGGCAAGGTGACTGGATTGCAATTTTTGTACTGAGCGAAACGGTACGAAATGACGCTAAAGATGTGTACAAATGTACGCACAGTAGTGATGCAGAACTATCGGTAAATGGGTATCGATAGTATCGATAGTTTCTTTTTAAACTATCGATACTATCGATAGTCCATTTAACGATAGTTCTGCATCACTACGGGCACCCATATACAGAACAAATAACAGAAAATATTGATAGTTTTTTTTAACTATCGATAGTGCAAAAGAATCTATCGATAGTACCACTATCGCTAAACAATCGATATTATCGAGAGTGCAATCAATAGTACCATCAGGAGTATTGCGGCCAATAGTATAATCAATAGTGATGTGAATAATTATGCTGTGGTAGGACGGCGATATTGCCAAATGATTTACGACAGCCTGCTATCAGCAGTACTCAGTTTGCTCACTTTATGAGCACTCTTCTGGCGAAAGAAATAAATTATTGCCGCAATCAAAATGCCGGAATATGTCCATAAATAAATTCGTATTCAAAACTAACCAGTTACACCTTACAATTAATAACTTAGCTTTTGATATTCTTATTTTGAAATCACAAAATGCAATATGAGTTTTAAGCCGCGCAGTTCCGCCACATGTGACAACTTCCTTTCTCCTAAAGCTGAACAGTTCAGCTTAATAATGTCAATAAAACGTCCTGTTGGGCGAGTTGGTGATGTTTCATAGACGGCATTTTTTAGCGCAAACGTAGAAAAGAAGATGTACCAAGAAGAGAAGAGAAGAACACAGTGCACAGGGCGAGCGCTAAACATCAACTGATTTTATTTTTGTAAAATACCACGGAAAGACCCCCGCGCATGCGTGTCGCCGGTGCGTCACTACTCAATCATCGCATCAAACAATCTATACTCGCTATTGTACAAACATACCGAAGTGTCACTAATACATTCCGTGCCTTTGCTCTTAATATGGTATGCTCCCAGTAGCTCTCTCCCTGAGGTATCCTCGCCTCTACCCAGGACACGCATGCGCGGGGGGTCTTTCCATGGTATTTTACAGAAATAAAATCAGTTGATGTTTAGCGCTCGCCCTGTGCACTGTGTTCTTCTCTTCTCTTCTTAGTACACCTTCGTTTCTACGTTTGCGCTTAAAAAATGCCGTCTATGATTACTAATGTCAGCCAATCATTCTGCTGAAGGAACGCGAGCATGTCAACTTTCTTGCGCTTCTGCCTTCTTCTCCTGCTCCGCCATATACTACCACGCATTCGTAGAATCAAGTTTAGACTGCAATGAGTTCACGCGGTTGATGTTATACTATCGATTGTACAGTGGTGAACTGTCGTGTCTATTGCGTTCGACGGCATTGGCCGTCGAAAGCACTCTGAACGGTTTAGCGCAAAAAAAAAGCAAAAAAAAACACCATCTCCCGCTAAAGGGAACCATGTGTAGATGTGAAGCAGCGGGCGCTAACGCTGACACTGGCGGCGGCGTTGACGCTGGTGCTCATCGCAGCGTTGCGCAGGAGAGAAAACTGGGGAGGCGCAAAGCAGGCAGTGATGGAGCAGTGTTTCCTACTGGAACATGCCAATCGCTGCTAATGGGCAATGAGAGACAGAAGACTCCGACTGGACACAGAGACCCGCACTCCGCTTTTAGTTAACGCGCACGCTGCGAATTTTTATTGTTCAAGAACGCACAGGAGAAATCTCCCACCGGCACCACTTTGGAGGTCAAGATCCATTGCCATATATACGGGGTGCCCAGTGAACGGTTGTGCAGCGCGAGCAGTCGGTTTTTTCAACCAAGAAACTCGCTAGCAGACGCTGCCTGCGTCGGCATCGCTAGGCGAGAGAGGGGGTGACGCGCAGTGGGAGTGTAGACGCCGCGGGCAGGATGCCTAGAGGAGAGAGGGGGGGAGTGTAAGAGGGGAGAGAGGAGGGGAGGCGCATGCGCATTGAGGGTGTGGTTGCCGCGGGGAGGGATGCCTAGAGGGGGAGAGGAGGTTTTTTATTTTTATTTTTTTAAAGGGTTTGCGCATGAGCAGTAAGGGTGGGCACGCGGCACACCACCACCACCACCACCACCGGATTAAGCTTCGCCATAAGATGCTTCACATCTAAAAAAATTGGCCGCGTATCTGCGTGCTTCGCTGCAAATGTCGTCGAAAGACGATAGTCTTGTGCCGGCCGTACTACTATGTTTTGCCTTGCCTGAGACAGCCTAAAAAACACTAGGGTCTTTAGAATTGCGTACCTATGTAGTTTCTAATAAAGAACACACGTCCTGACACTTACATATTAATGTTGTGCCTCAGGAATGCGTAGTATTTGCTTTTTGATCGAATATGTTCACAAATATTTATTTATTATTTCATATTTCATTTCAAAATACTGCAGGCCAACTTGGCCCTAGCAGGAGGGCAGTACACATAAAAGAAACAAAATACAAGGATAGCTTAATACATGCAATAGTACAATTTTGAACATGGGTGCATAAAATTGGGTGCATATAACAATGGGTGCATAAAATTAATAGCGCTCATATATAGAGAAATAAAATAACATCAGCACTAAGGAAACATATAATCTAACAAAAAAATATGCTCTTCCAGAGCTTGGACGAAATGTGGCGACGTAATGACTGACTCTGGAAGACTGTTCCAGTCCGCTATAGTTTTGGGAAAGAAGCTATTTTGAAATGACTTAGTTTTAGCGAAACTCGGTTTCAGTGCATGAGGTCTAGTGTGTCTTGTTCGTCTTGTTGCAACAGGACGAAGGTATGGCAAGTCACCTACATTCAAGCCCCCAGCCAATATGTTATGTAGGAACTTTATACGATGAAACTTTCTTCTGGACTGTAACGAAAATATTTTGTTTTTGGTCATGAGGGCACTAGGGGAATCTGTTCGCTTATATTTATTAAAAATGAACCTAACAGCCTTGCGTTGAATCATTTCGAGCTGATTAGTGTCTTTTAACGTATGTGGGTCCCAAATTTGTGACGCATATTCTAATTTTGATCGCACGAAAGTGTTCACAGCAAGCAAGCGCACCTGAGGAGGAGCATGACGGAGCCTTCTACGCAAGAAGCACAACTTCTTAAAAGCCTTCGAGCATATCTCTGTAATATGCTTAGTCCACGACAGTTTATCAGTAAAAGTGACTCCAAGGTACTTGTAACTGTCAACTGTTTGAATGGGAATGCCGCTGGAGTGGTACTCAAATATTATTGGGGCCTTTTTTCTAGTGATTCTTAATAAAACTGTTTTCTCTACATTTAGCTGCATATCCCAAGAGTGGCACCACGAACTTATGTTATCAATTGCTTGTTGGAGCAAATCTTGGTCGCTGGTAGAAGTAATTTCTTTAAAAATAATGCAGTCATCTGCAAACAGCTTTACTGACACTGATGATGAAATACCCTCCGTTAAATCATTTATATAAATTAAAAAGAACAAGGGCCCCAATACACTACCCTGCGGTACACCCGAGCTAACAGGAAGCACCCGAGAATGGCAACCATTAATATCCACAAATTGTTGTCTGTTGCTCAAGTATGATGCCGACCATTTAATGAGATAACCCGGCAGATCAATTAGTGCAAGTTTATACAAAAGTTTTGAATGTGACTTTGTCGAAAGCCTTGCAAAAGTCTAGAAATAGCATATCAACTTGGCCACCTTTATCAAGAACCACAGAGATTTCATGTACGGTTGTTACTAACTGCGTTACTGTCGACATACCTGCTCGGAACCCATGCTGATGCGGTGACAAAAAGTTTTTTCTCGCTGAGATATGTTCTAATTTCTTTTGCAACAATATGCTCCAACATCTTACAACAGGATGAAGTAATAGACACGGGCCTGTAATTTGTAATTAGTAGTTTATCCCCTTTTTTTGTGAATTGGAACAACTCGCGCTTTATTCCAATCATTTGGCACTTCTCCAGAATTCAAAGAAACTTGGAATATTTTTCCTATAGACACGCATAGTTGAGCAGCAAAACGCTTTAGGAAGGCGTTAGGAAGGCAATCTGTGCCAGGGCTTTTTTTATCGCTCAGTTTTAATAGCATGGACAAAACACCATCCGGTGTAATCATTGGCACACTAGCATCATCTATGACACATCTGGCTTTTGCGCACACGGAATCAATGGTAAAGACACTGTAAAAGAAGTCGTTGAAGCAGTCAGCAATTGTTTGTGGCTCCGTAACACTCTCATCATCTAACATAATTTCTCTACCTTATCTGTAGGTTTACCCAAATGTCTCCAGAACTTATCAGGATCACTTTTAATGAACTCCGGCAGAGTAGCATTATGATAATGAGTCTTAGCTGCAGTAACTTTTTCCAATAATGCCCTTTTTGAATCATTCCATTGTTGAGGTGATGTGTGTCTGTGTTCGCGCAGGCGCTTAAGTTTGCGTTTCAAATGGATAACTTCTCTCGTAACCCACGGATTTTTACGCCGTGTGCGCACAGTTCTAGTTGGTATAAAATGCTCAATGCAGTATCTGACAGAATCTTTAAAGCTGGTCCACATATTTTCAACAGTACTATTCGTGTTATTTGTACGGTCTTCAAGTGCAGTGCTAAGGTAATCAATGATATCAG
Organism: Rhipicephalus appendiculatus; assembly: GCA_030522465.1. NCBI lineage: Eukaryota > Metazoa > Arthropoda > Arachnida > Ixodida > Ixodidae > Rhipicephalus > Rhipicephalus appendiculatus. Next base: position 9,106 of record JALIZH010027966.1, read on the forward strand.
AATCACTGCAACGTGCGTAGTCCTTGACATAAACAACTCTCTTATCTGTTGCATCATTAGCAGAGTTCACATTGCAACAAAAAGAAAGTAAGCTGTGATCTGAAATACCAGGTTCAACTCTTAGAACTCCTGATGAAAAGTGTTGTCCGATAAACATCAAGTCTAAGACAGCATTTGCACGAGTACACTCAGAGACAACCTGCTCTAGATTTAGTGCAAACATCATGTCTAACGCAACATCGCCATGATCACACTGACCATATACAAGCTTACTCCAATCAATGCTAGGTAGGTTGAAATCACCCGTCATAATTACATTTTTAGAATCAAGTGAGAGCAATTTGTCGTACAACATGAGAAGAAAAGACAGATCAGAATCAGGGGCCCGATATACAGCACACACTATAAATGAAAAACCATTCAAGAAGACTCGTACAAACAAACTTTCGTGCTCGGTAATTTGAGACATAACTCTAATAGTAATATCTGATTTGGCAATTATAGCCACACCTCCTCCACGTGGTGCACGATCACGCCTAAATATCTAAATCCGGGAGGAACAATCTCGTCATCCCTAATGCCATCATGCAGCCAAGTTTCAGTTATGATTGTCAAGTGGGGACTGTAGGACAAAAGCAGCGTTTCAATTTTATCTATCTTATTTATTACACTTCTGGCATTAAAAGAAAGGATGCGCAACTCGGGCACTGATGATTCCTTCAGCTATGCAACTTTTGCAACTTTATCAGGATCCTTGCAGACACAGCGCGTATTAGTCACATCGTCCCACACATAGTACCGGTTATCAATGCGTAGTCTTTCGTGTATCAATGACACCCGTTTTCCTGACTTTCTTTCTGCATCTGCACTCTTCCAAAGTTGCTTCCGCCTTCTCAGGGTATCAGCAGAATAATCATTTTTCAGAACTATGGGCGTACCTTTTAGTTTTCCACATTTACGAAACACTGCCTCCTTTTCAAAGTAATCTTGAAAATAAAGTATAATTGGACGGTTTCTCGAAACCCTACCGAGGCGGTGTATTCTGGCCACAGAGGTACATTTTACTCCAAGGGTTTTTTCGAAGACATCATTTAAGACTTTACGTCGCAACTCGGACTCCGTTTCATTCTCGATTTCTTCAATGCCGAAAACGGCGATATTATTCCTTCGACCCCGGTCTTCTAATTCTACAAGCTTTCTTTCATGCGACTTTACAGATTTCTCAATGTTCGAAACGCAAACGCTTAGTTGGTCGATAGAATCAGCCTTCACAGATATTTCATTTACTCTTTTTTCAATCGTGCTCATCCTCTCAAAGAAGGCATTAACGGACTTTTCAGTTTCCTCGAGCCTTTTCTTGACTTCTGCCAATTCGTCTTTAATATTTTTCTGACCCTCTAAAAGCTTTTCAAACATCTCATTAACAGGCGGACCAGGATTTTCTTCAATATCTCCGCACAACAACAGCTTACAAACATTGAAGCAATCACTCACTATAAGCATTAGCCGCCGTGGGCACGGCAGTACACTCAAAAAACGATTATCATTCCTGTAAGAGGTGTCATAACTAACCTGAAAGACGAAAAGACGAGGCATTTTCAGTGCTCTGTTCCTTGTGCTTTCGCCGTGCCCACTGGAAGTTTCTTGAAGCCGGTGTGTATTTATAACGTCCTTCGTTGATGACGTCACGCTGCCGACAGGGGGCGGATCCATGAACAGGTCATGGCGCACGCCGATTCCGGAACGTGAAGCACTGCACAACCACGTTGAACAGTCCAAGTCAACCATCCAAGCTGGCGACGATAAAAAACCAGTGGTTGACAGCAAGAGGGTCTGAAAGACGAAAAGACGAGGCATTTTCAGTGCTCTGTTCCTTGTGCTTTCGCCGTGCCCACTGGAAGTTTCTTGAAGCCGGTGTGTATTTATAACGTCCTTCGTTGATGACGTCACGCTGCCGACAGGGGGCGGATCCATGAACAGGTCATGGCGCACGCCGATTCCGGAACGTGAAGCACTGCACAACCACGTTGAACAGTCCAAGTCAACCATCCAAGCTGGCGACGATAAAAAACCAGTGGTTGACAGCAAGAGGGTCTGAAAGACGAAAAGACGAGGCATTTTCAGTGCTCTGTTCCTTGTGCTTTCGCCGTGCCCACGCAGCGAACGCGAACACCAGTTCAAGATGGCTGGGCGTTCAGAAAGAGTTAAACTTTGGCCGAGAAGCTGAATCGGGTTACCGACAGACAAACAGACGGACATACAGACCAAAATTTACGCGTTTAAGTATCCCAAGAAAGACTATCGTCTTTAAAACGAAGTGCACCGTTCTCGGTATTATACGATACCACGAATCGAGAATAAGTTCACAGTATAATAGGAGCCAATCCGAGCGACCGCGCTTTTAAAGACGATAGTCTTTCTTGGGATACCTAAACGGAGAAATTTTGGTCTGTCTGTCTGTCTGTCTGTTTGTCTGTTTGTCGGCACGTCACACGATTCAGCTAGCTGGCCAAACTTTAACCCCCTGCCTTACGACCTCCAATCTTGACCAAGAAGCATGTGTTCATACGGGTGAGCGTGGGCAATTAAAAATCAAATATTACGCATACCTGAGGCACAACATCAATACCTTAGTACTATTCACAGTGTTCCTTTAAAACAAAATCTATAGATACGTAATTATAAAGATCCTAGTGTTTATTACGCGGCGCTGCTGTGTAAAAAACAAGTCTCCGCCCAGTGATTTAACTTCGACGCTGTGGCTGGCTGTGGTGCTGCCACCTGGCAGCAGCATTGTTCAACACAAGCCGATGTTCCCCGGTAGCGCTGTAGATGGCGTCCTCTTCTGTTTTATCAATGCCAGCCAGATGCGGCTGATTCATCGTAGAAGAGCGCTGTCTCAGGCAAGGCAAAACATATATGGCCGCTTGATGAAATACGACCCACTCTACAAGACATGATCAGAGAACGCAGAGAAAAGACCGACGACCAAATTTCAGCGGAGAAACGCCGGCGTCCGTCTAAGCGCGCCCGGAAAACGTCCGGAAAACGAGCCCAGCGGCTAGCCCAGCTATTAAATTGTGGTACTCATGCCGCTCATGCAGTGCAGTCGGCACAAGACTATCGTCTTTCGACGACATTTGCAGCGAAGCACGCAGATACGCGGCCAATTTTTTTTCTTTTTGGCGCACACAGTTGACTGCGCTTCTGGTGACCAAAGAAATTATCGCGGCCGCAGCGATAACCAAGGACGGAAACTGCAAGGCGGGCACATCAGTGGCGCCGCGCATGCTCAGAATTGGTCCGTTTCGAACTGCAGATGTGGCTCGTGCTGTTCCGAGTGCGACACTCCATCGTTCTAGACATGTGTGTTGACCACTGTACTTTCAAACTTACTATCGGTAGCGCTATCGATAGTTTCTTTTACCATCGATAGTTCGATAGTGGCTCAACTATCGATAGTATCGATAGTACCATCGATAGTTCTGCATCACTAACGCACAGACATGTTCAACAGTTGCATATGTTATATATAGCCAGTTGTTTGCAGTTGCGTAACGATGCCAACAGCACGGCCGCTCGATCAAAGCGCACGAGGTGCGGCCTGCTGCGTGCGCCGAAAACAGCGGGAGAGGCCTAGTTCGTTTTACTGCCGCCGCAGCGCCACCGGTTAATGACAGCTTGCGCCAGGGAAGCGGTGCGTGTCTGGCGCTCGCAGGCTCGTTGTGTCCACTTCGCAGCGCTGCAAGCGGACTCGTCGAGTTTGGTGTCCGCTCAGCTAGTGCATTCTTTTATGCCACAATAGGACCTTTTCTCCGATGCAAATGGTTTCGCTTTCATACAGAGATACGGAACTGTTTTGACTAAGCACGCCCGTCTCGTCGACAGCCAACTTTGACCATATGTAAAAAAAAGAATCCACGCATCTCCACGAAGTGAATCATGACGAGTGGGCGAAGCTCTGGGTATCGTATCGTTGAGTAACCGTACGTTACCCGAGCGTTGCCCCATATAATGTAAATCGAATGACATAAAGTGTATATAGAAATGTAAATTTATTTCGCCTTCGAGTCGTCTTAGGCTATTCAAGGAGGATGTAGAAAATTGCTGGAGTGGAGGATATGCCTCGAAAGTGAATCCGAGAACCCGCCATCTTTCCGGTGGCAAGATACCATTCTAATACGGGTAATTTGTGGGGACATATACTGGTGGACATATAGTGCTCGACGTGTTCCGTGCTCGACGTGTTCCTTTGTTACAGGCTTCCTTGAGAAGCCTCAACATCTAGGCACATTTTGGTAGAGATCAACTCATCAATACTCTTCTGGATAGGTTATTTTCACCGGGAACAGCGATCCCTTACCTTATAATTAACCTTTGTTTACGTTGAAGTCTATTGTAAAACCTTTTCTTTTTTTTTTTTTTTTTGTCTCGCATAAGTTTCGACTATAGCAAGGGTTCTATACCGTGACCACAACGGAAGACAAGACTACGTCCTAAGGAGCTTCGCCCCGAAAAGCATAAAGCGTTAATGAAAAAAGGCTGTCCTGTCTTCGCGTCACAATAATAGTGTCTATGGTTTTACTTCCCAAAACCAGGATGTGATTATGAGGGACGCCGTAGTAGAGGGCTCCGGAAATTTCTACCATCTGGTGTTCTTTAACGTGCACTGACTTCTTACAGTACACGGGCCTCTAGCACTTCTTCTCCATCGAAATGCAACCGCCGCGGCCGGAATAGAACCCGTGACCAGTGGCGTAGCCAGGGGGTGGCACACCGGGCACGTGCCCCCCCCCCCCCCCCCCGAAATTTTTTTACAGAGCGAGAAATGGCCATCTCAAGGAGGTGCCACCCCCGAAATCAAGGAGGTGCCCCCCCCCCCCCTCCCCGAAGAAAATTTCTGGCTACGCCACTGCCCGTAACTAACAGCTAACACCACCGTAGCGGACTGCTCGCGTCACAGGATTAATACATGTGTTTTAAGTACTTTCACAGATGTCCTCAACGTGCTGTTGCGGGCTTTTGGTCTATTTGATTATTGCGCAATGTTTTCAGCAATCTGAATTTCAAAACTGTTTTTGTACTATTTCAATATTATTGCGCAACGTGCATGCAGAAAAAAAATGAAAATACAAGGTTCTGTGCATAAAATGAATCATATCTTTATCAAACGAAAATCTATACTCGCTGAAACGGAAGTATGCGTGCGTTTTCTAACGCAGCAGAAAAATTGTGCATTGCAAAATAAATAAAAAAAAAACATTGCATTTGGTGACATGCCGTCATGGCCTCAAAGGCGCAGCATGTTTCTGGAGAGGGGCTTGTGTGCCAGCCTTGCGAGACGCTGCACAGTTGCATTGACGTTCCCTGTCTAGTTGGCTAGCAGCCGTCGAAGGAGCCGTTTCAGAAAAACATCACAGATGTGCTTCGTGTGCTGAGGGCTGCCTGAACCACACCGTAGTGCAGGGCACGTTAGAAAATGTGGGAACAGGGCTGAGGGAAGAAGTTTACACAGATTTTCACTTCTCCTGACTTCAATGTGCTTCATCACTTCACTGACAAATCGGAATTTTTCTTTGCGTTCGACGTGCACAGTGGAACAGAGCAGCTTTACGGCATGCTGCCGATGTAACTACCCTAATGGCCTACGTTTCAGTTTGTAGGAGGCCCAAAACATCAGATTCAATACAACTATCGTGGTTACAAGCTGGTAACCTCACTACGCTGTTCAAAAATAGAAAAAGAAAGGCGCGATCTCAACAGCGCGCCTCGTCGGAGGATCACCCACTACTACGCTTGACGCTTACCTATGACGCTTACCACACTATGACGCTTACCACATAGGAGTACATATGTAATGTTTATAAAATTAGATAGCCGGCACTACAACCGAAATTGACGTTTCAACAACGTTACGCCTACAGAGGGTCTTTTTCCAAAGGAGTTCCGAGACGTGGCGTGGCTCTGTGGTAGAATACTTGATTGTCACGCAGATTGCTTGGGTTCGATTTCCCGGTCATGCACACAGCACCTGTCGACGTCAGTTTTTCTTAACGCTCCCACATTTAGGTTACAAATGTCTGTCCTCGCCTTTCCTGGGAGAGAGAGAGAATAAGGGTAGAAGAAAGGCAGGGAGGTTAACCTGGGCTGAGCCCGGTAGGCTACCCTGCACGGGGGGAGGGGGGAGAGGGAAGAAAAGTTACAGAGTAGGAGAGAAAAGTTTGACTTCACAAACGACGAATCAGTCCTGGGTATATATAAATTGTCAAGCACCTGTGGCGCATACCCGCATACCGTGGCCCGTGGTATACGGGTATGTGCCACACGTGTCTGCAGGAAAGGGTTTGACGACGTATGTGACCGGATTTTCACGTTATTCATGTCATGACCAGCCAGACATATTCGTCAATACCTCTTACGCCCCTGTACAAATTTTGATCTACCCCAAGTTAAGGAGGCGATCACGAGAGCACCCAGACGTAGGCGGTAGATAGATAGATAGATAGATAGATAGATAGATAGATAGATAGATAGATAGATAGATAGATAGATAGATAGATAGATAGATAGATAGATAGATAGATAGATAGATAGAAACGCAAAAGTGCTGACAGTACGCAAAGAAATGCTTCGCATTTAAAAATATGAGAATACACAATTTTAATGCGGCACGTTTTTAACCGTTGATTCTTCGCCACTTGTCAAAAAATTGCGGTGTGTAATAAAATTGCGTGCTCCATATGCAACGTCACAAATCTGTGAAACCAGGTGGTGTTCAAATGACGTGTGCATACTAAACAGCGCACTACTATGCTGAACAATACCTAAACACTTGGAGTAGCCGGGCAATCTCATTCTGAATGCAGTTCCAGAAGGCTGCCCACCGATCAGATTGGCAATGGCTACTTATAGCAGCTCAGCTGGCGAGAGGGATTCATATGAGTATAATAAATATTTTCAGTTGTAGTATAACGACGATGAGCTGTTTGACCGCGTATTCAACTCTGTGAACTCATCGTTGCAGAGAGAGAGAGAAGTAGGGAGAGAAATAAAGAGAGGTGCGCGTGTGTGCTTCTTTGCCGCCTGAGTTGTGTTTTGCCCTGGACAAGTCAATTCTAGATGACACAAGACCAACTAGCCAGGCTGTCAATTCAGTCTTCGTAGTCCCTGCAGAAAACCGTGGACCTTGGCCATTTTGCTGGTCCGGTAGATCGAGGCGAGGGAGAAGCATGAGAGTTGGGCTTCCCGATGTACTCAAGTCCACTGCCTTATTCCTGCGCGCACGTCAGGTGATACACACATACATACAACAGTTTTATCTAACATTGCGTTCTATCAGCTCAAACTCACACCCCCCGCAAACACACTGACAGGCGCGCTTGTGGCGTACTGAGCCTTTATATTCCTGTATTTTCCGAATAAAATCAGTTGGTAGTGAGCGCACGTGCTGTCGTCGTCTCTTCTTGTGTGTCGTCTTTTTTAGCGCTCTAACTTATCCGAACCATGAACCAACACGCCCAGCAAAGCATTTTATTAAATGGAATGCGACATGCTTCCGGAGAGCAGATGAGAGGGTGACGAGTGGGGAGAAATATACCATGTGACCAAAAAATTTCAAGTCCCGGCATTCTCTGCAGGACAGCAGCAAAATACGCCTAAAATCTATCAGTTGCATGTTCGCCATTATCCTAATTCGTAGTTACATATTACTTTTGTGCAACGACGCATCCAGCAAACGTAGCTGCGTACACTTCGTAGCCGTCATCGTCGCTACCCGTACAAACGGCGCCAATACGGTCAGCATTAGTAGTGTCAAACTACACATGATTGCTACCACTGCCGCCGCGCTCACCGTCTGAAGTAAAATTAAAACAAATACGGAGAACGTGACGTTTAAAAGTCACGTGACTCTCGTCGTACTGCGCTTACTCCGCGTTTCAGGCAAACTGCTCCCAGCTGCTCTCGGCGCAGCAAAAGCGCTCTCGCTCTACCACTGGATCACAGTGCTCTTACTCCCTGTTCGACCACTGCAGCACGCCGGCTCTGAAGAGAGCACTTTCAGTGTGCTTTTGAGTGCTCCTGTTCTCGCAATGGAATTCGCCATAAACATCAGAGGTTTGTTCACTTAACCCCTATCGGCCAAGCCAATAGGGATTGAGGTGGCCGTCAAAGCCCTGCGCCGTTAGCTAAACAATGCTAGGCAGGTCCAGTGGAAAACCCTTGGGAGCTGGTCGGGCTTCTGCCCACTGTGCCCTCCCGCTTAGCCGTGGGAGCGTGTGCGGCCACCCACACGTTGCCTGTGACGTGCCTTGAGGAGGTGGGGAAGGCTATGATGAAAGGCCGCGGCTCCACCAAAGCCGCATTACACGGACACACTGTGATGTTGTTATTGGGGCAGGACCGCTCCAGAAAGATCACGACAGTACGCCAGTGCACAAAAACACGTTCACACTTATATTACACTCGACACATGGACAAATATACACTGACACTCTACATAGGACACGCGAGCTACAAAACACATGCGACCTTGCACTGATTGTTTGTTCGATAAGTTTCTCGCCGTGTGATTGACGTGGACGCCGACGCCGGTCGCTCGGGGACGGTGCGCCGCCTTGCTCGTTTGGGACGGTGCGCCGCCTGGCTCGTCGGCAGCCCTCAATGTGGGTCGGCCCTTGTCATGCTCCGGCCCTCTGCCGCTACAGCAGCAGTAGGAGTGCTTGGGCTGGTCGCTCAGCAGTAGCACACGGCCTCCGCGTCTCGTCCCGGCAGCACAGCGAGGACGCGCCAGCCCGTGGGACGGCAGCAGTCACGGTGGCCCACAGCGGGAACCCGAGCAACCGCTGTGGACGGCAGCGCGGTCAGCGGCACCTCGCCTGCTCCCTGGGCCAGTCGCCCAGCTGGAAAGCAGGCCTCGTTTGCTCGGTCGCCGGTCTCAGGAACGGGAACCACCACGCACCGCCTGGTCCCTGGGCCAGTCGCCCAGCCGGAGTCCTGCTCGGCCTGGAACACGACCGTCACTCACTGCCGAAGGCACGGGTCTCCCACCCTCGAGGCCGCGCTTCACGAGGTGCCGACGTCGTCTTCTTCGGCCCCGCACGGCACATACGCGCACAATCGCACTTTGCCACCGCACGGCACATTATTTCCGTTCATCAGTTTCGGTTTCGCGTCTCTCGCACCACATATTATCACATCACCCCCTTTTTTTCAGAAAGTTGTTCACAACTATTCTAGCACAAGGGCGCGGGGCGAAACAAATAATATCTGCACTGTAAATTGGCCTGAGTGTTCACATGGACACAGTGACCGAATTCTACAGAGCACTGTAAACAGTTCAGTTAGGGACTACAGTATGAGTGGGTACGAGCCAACTAATTCACGGCTGTGGGCTATTGGTATAACAAGCCACATTGCTACCTGTACGGCAGTTATGCGCGACTCAAGTAGTCGGCTCCAACATTGTCGCAACCCTTTATGTAATGCACCGAAAAAGAATACTCCTGCATGAGGAGACTCCACCTCAACACTCGGTTGTTCACGTGTTTGGCGGAATTTAAATACTGCAATGGCTGGTGATCTGACTGAATGACAAAAGGTTTGCCATAAAGGTAAATATGAAACTTCTGCACCGCCCAAACAAGTGCAAGACATTCCCGTTCGATTGTTGAGTAACGGGTTTCTCGGGGCAGTAAATTACGACTTGCGTAAGCAACTGGGTGAAGCACTTGGTCTTCCCCCATCTGGAGTAATACTGCGCCCAGGCTTGTGTTGGAGGCTTCACGAGGTGCCGACGTCGTCTTCTTCGGCCCCGCACGGCACATACGCGCACAATCGCACTTTGCCACCGCACGGCACATTATTTCCGTTCATCAGTTTCGGTTTCGCGTCCCTCGCACCACATATTATCACACACACAACAACCCGCGCTTCAGGCGCCTCTGGTGCATGAAGGGAACTGGAAATTTTCCTGAAAGGCCTACGAGGCACCTTAGGTTGACGTCACCATTAACGTATCGTTTGGATTGATGGCACCGTCACGCCACCTTTGACGAGAGGCCACAATCTCGCTGAGTCATCACGTAAATCGTGACGTCACTAAGTTGGTGGTTTCGCACGGCTTTGCTCGCGCAGGGCCGTTATGGCAGCCTACTTCTTTACTTATTTGCTCGTTTATTTGTTTACGCTTCCGTGTGAGATTGTTTGTTCTCAGAATAGCGCGCGTGCCACGATCCCCGCTCCGGAGTAGGAGTGACGGGGAAGAAGCGGAAAGGGCCAGCCAGCAGACACGTGCGCCTCCTACGCATCGAGCAGCTTGGAGGAGCGTGTACCGCAACAAGCCGCATTACGCGCGTGCCTGTCTCGTATAGAGCGTGGCGGGTGCGGGGAGCCTGTTGACGTATGACCGCACTTAGGGCGTCCGCTGCTTGGCAAAGGCAGTGCACGCATTTGCGTCGTCGCCGTCGTCGTGGCAGCAGTACGAGGTGCCCGCCCGCAGCTCGTTTCGGAAGCCGTGTACAACAGCGGCACTAATTTTTCCTGCTGCCCTCTCCCCCTCTTCCTCTCTCGTCCCCTCGGTGCTTTCGCCCCCCCCACCCCCCTCTCCTCCAGCCTTCCAACTGCTCTCACGTGGCGGTAGGCTTTCGTCGCCGAGGGTCCGCCGTCAGCGACGGGGATAAATCTCGCGGCATCGTTGTTTCGCGTGTCCCGCAGCCGTGTCTTCGCGGTGTTCCACCGCGAGACAGGAGGCAGAGTGAGAGAGAGAGAGAGACAGATGTGCCGGGTGAGGAGGAGACGAGATGGATGCGCGATCCGAGCGGGGATCTTGTTCGGCGATCGGTTATAATCGTAATACATGGCCACCGCGGCGGTGCGCCGGAGAACAGGATGCGGCCGTCGAGGTGCTTGTAGGTGCCGGCCCTTTTGCTGTGGGTGGCGTGCCGATCGCCGCGAGGATCTGTCTGAACAACCCCCATGGCCTGTCTTTTCTTTTTTTCTTTTTTTTTTCCGGGGCAGCCGATGCGGGCCAAACGTGAGAATGTGAATGCTCGCTTCGTATAGACTTGGTCGGCTGTAAAACGATGCTTTCCGGCTGGACAGAACCAAGCAACAAATTAATGTGCCCCAATACTCAACTGCGGGAATAAATGCTGCGCGGAATATTCAGAGAGAACGAATGGGAGAAATGTTCAACAAATATTATGAGCAAGGAATTCTCAAACAAAAATAAAAGCTATAACAGCCTTGCTTTTCTCATACATAGCACAACAGCATACCTTCCCGAGTGGTTCACAAGCTGTAAATGCTGCTATTGAAGTATAAGTGCATTCGCCTAGTGTAAAGGTGGCAGACAGTGTACGTGACCATTGATACAAGAGCATTCAAACTCGGCAACAAGAAAAATTACTGCAACACTCATTTTGTAAATTGCATTGTTCGGATATGAGCGCAAGAAGTTGTCCATTTTATTGCGATAGCAATTATATGGACTGTCTCGGCTGATTTTTGCCGTCGCCGTCATGCCCCGGATATGTATATGTATGTAGATATATAAAAAAGACACAAAGAAATATCAATCAGAAGAAAAATAAAACGCCAGGCCTACGCGGAAAGCGCAGCACAGTCACAGCGAAAGCTGGAAGAGAGCCATTTCTAGAGCGTCCGAACTATAGCGCATCCAGGACGGGACACAGTAAGAGACACACACACTTTTTTTGGGGGGTGCCGAAAATTCGCGTCAAAGCTTTTGGACGCCTTTTCTTTTCCTACTCCAAAAGCTGACACCTTCTCATTCAACTCTTGCTAATCGACAAGGGCACCATTCCGTTTGTAGGCCACCGAGAGACACGCAGTATACCTAGTACTTGTGTGACTCCTGAGTTTGTGCACCCGGTCTTCTCTAAGCTGCAGCGCAACCATTCTTCGTGCTGGTCCCCTCTTTTTCTGATGTAATAAAGAGACCACGACCACCGGTGTTTCTTTAGACAATACACTCTCAGTCAAATGCCGGCTAGAATACACGCCTACAGGCAGGAAATCCGGTCAAATTATGGCCGCATCTAGTCAGTTCGTTACGCGGCTCCGTAGCCGTGTCCCAGAAGAAGCGGCCCTATTCTAAGTGGCCTTCAGAATAGCCGTGGCGACGCTTAGACGGGATTTTAAGTCAAATTTTTCCTGGCTAGGTACGGCCTGCGGTTACGCGTGACGGCCCTGTACGCGGCCTGTCTGTAGGCGGCCCTGATGCGGTTGCGAGAAAAAAAGTTATTTTTTGACGCTGTCAACCGTTTTCTCGCCAGTTTGATGGTTGTAATTATCACTACCGGTAATTAGAAGATGAACAATATCACAATCATCAACATCTGCGACAACAACATGCAAATTAGGCACAGCACTGGAATCGAACTCGGGGCCGCGTGCACTGTAAGCAGATAACTTACCCATTGCACCACAGCGCCACCGCAGGAATGCTCGTTTTTTCGCGGGGGTATATATCTACCATGCCGTTTGCAAACAGTCGGCGCGACGTTGAACTTCTGTTTTTGTGCCATGTGCATGTGTTTGAGGGTGCATTAGGTCAGCAAATGGTTTGCGGGGCTTCATGAACTCCAGACAAACGCGGTAAGCACCTTCGGCTCCGACTTCGGTTCGTAATTCGCCGTGCCGCAAGAACGATTAACGTGTGTCCGTGTGTCGTTAAAGCTTCTCCGTGAACAGCGGTTGTTTCGCTCAACGAAAATTCGCGAATGTAAACCAGCGTGACGAGGATATCCTCAGATCTCGGAACCCACGTACATTTTTCCCATGTGCGTGTGCTGCGAGCAATTTCCGTTATTTATGCCGCGACGTACACGCGTGTCAGTGACAGCAGCCCGTTCTCAGCTGTTCGTGTAAGGTTAACCTGCTTTGGCACGTTAATGCTTGAATGGGTATTTTAAAGTGCCTACACTAGCATTTGCACTTAGTGCGCGTGAACCGTCGCTAGCCGCACGTTGGGTCAGCAGCACCTTTTTAGCAGTTCGACGATCATCTGTTTCAGCAATTACCACTTATGCGCGCTATTTCGCGCGACACAGTGGTTTTTACTCAGCATCACACCGCTGTTCAAGTGAATGTCGAAACGTGCGCCAAGATCAAGTATGACGTACACAAATTTGCCACGGACAAGTTTCCCTCCAAATAAATAGTCGATGCTTTTGCACGTCTCTTTCGCGAACGTCCGCGTGTAGTTGGGGTGCAGAACGAACTTGAAATATTGTTGCTGCATGCCTCAATAAAACAGCTGATTTTCAGAAAATGAGGATATATTATAACTGGTACATTGCCACAGCAGTACACAGGTTGGCTTGATCGTGGTTCAACGTTACAAATGCCATGCTACAATACAAGAACTGTAGCAGATATTCAAAACTGAAAAAAAGTCGGTGGCATATGATCTCCTGCTGCCTGGTGCACCTGCACTCGATTTTCGAGTTCACCATGCAATTACAGAACCATTAATAAAAGTTCAACCCACCAATTTTCAATCAATGTGGATCACTCTCTGTCTCACTGCCTTCCGTTTATTCCTTTTGTGCATTGTTTTCCAAAAATCACCTGTTCAACTTGTTTTGTAGAACACGAGCATTGATATTGATAGGCCAGTGTTTCAGGAATCTGTTTTGCATGCACAAGTACTTTCTTTTTTAATGCGTGACAAATGTCATAACTCGATAACTGATAAAACAAATGTTGTTTGTCGTCTTTTATTGGAATCAAAACAGTAACACTGGGGCTTGCCCAAATGCAGGGAGATGTATGATATCCTAAATAAAGTGTGCCGTAAGCACTGGAAAGTGTTTCAATCGCTTCCTGCGGTTGACTGGGTGGCACACCGGGCGGCATGAAGAACACGTCCTGCGTAGATCTCGACCCTGAAAAACGTACGCGGTTCCAGATGTTGAAAAGTTACACAAGCTGGCATGCCACAATTAAGTCACGAAACAAATGCGAGCCATGAACTGAGTAAATTGAAAACAAATTTGTCACAACGTAATGTGTACACATGATAACATAAGAAGCATTGTATTCCGCGAATAAGCGCATCTACAATGGGATGTAACGAAGATTACACACAAAGCATGTAAATTCGGGAGTAGTTACTGCTGCGCTTAATGTTCTCTCGCAAGTATAACACGATCAATGTATATATATAACGGGCGAAGTGTGCCCACCCTCCTCCTATTTTTTTTTCGTTCACTCAGCAAAATTGGATCCTGCACATGCATCAGCAGATATCACGACACCATCAAAGAAAACAAAAAGGCTACTTACCAATTCGAGCATGTTGTACTGGACTGTGCCCGCGGCAAGGTTCTGTTTGGTGTCGCATAAGTCGGTCGCCAGACTTGGGGGTTGCGGCCGCCCCAGCTACACCGGCACTCCACGGACGCTGGCAAAATACTGAGAACCGCGAAGCGGCACGTCGTGGGTTACGTGCGCCCCAGTGACACCGGCACACCACGGACGCTAGCAAAACAGATTAGAAAGCTGGAACGGGAAAGCTGGAACTGCACGGACAAATACCGCCAAGTCTGGCAACCGACTTATGCGACACCAAACAGAACCCTGCCGTGCCCGCAGTACGCCCACCAACCAGCCTGGTATGGTGCGGCAGGCTCATTGTTCCCGGCGCGGCAAAATCCATCGCACTCACATTGCGGCGCGTTACATTGCCCTCGATACACACCTTTCATATCCATTGATGAAAACATATCACCCAGCGGCAGGCGTAAAGCGCGCAGCCGACGCAGTTTTAGCGCTTTCCAAGTACGTTGACAAACAGGTGACGGTTACCGGCCTCAAAGCTCTGTCGCCTGCACGTCTCGTGATGGAGCGGCCGCGCGGCGAACACGAAAGTTCTCAGCTTCCGCGATGCTCGTCTGTCGGTTTTTTTTTCGTTTTTTTTTTCTTCACGCACGCGCGCCGGGCGAGCGCGGAGCGCGCGTCTCAATTCTTCTTTCTTTCTTTTTTTTTTTTTCGTTCAAGCGCATGCGTGGTGCAGTTGTTTCCGACGCTTGTTCCCCGCCGCCCTGCCGCTCAACGGCTCAACTCGCACGCGGATCGGCCTGCGGGGCCGTATGCGGACTTCGGCCGCTTACTGCGATAGTTTATAGGCGGCACTCCTCAAGTTCGAGGCCGCCTGAAGAGAGTAACGTATACTTCTCTTCGCTGGGCTGTCCATAGCCGTGATAATAAACAGTACGTCGAAGGATGCCGCCTATATCGAGGCTATTATCCAGGACCGTACTGAGAGTGTACAGGAGGAGGAGAAGGATAAAATAAAGGCAGGGAGGTGAACCAAGGCTGAGTGCGGTAGGCTACCCTTCACTTGAGCAGGAGGGAAGAGGGAATGATAAGAAACGTTATAAAGGTACAGAGAAAAGTCACTGTTGCCGTCGACGTAACAACAGTTCCGCATTTGATATCGCACACGGTGAAACAATCCGGTGGGTGGGTGGGCGCAAAACTTTATTTTTGTCCGGTGTCCTTAAGAAATCGCAGGAGTGCTTTCGTGGCCTATCAAAACTGTGACGAGTGGTCCCGTGGTCCCAGTCTCTTCTTAACGGTGAAAGCGTTTCCGTCCAGTTGATGTAGAGCAGTGAGGAGCTGAAGCCTCTCGCTTGTGTAAGATAGGCAGGAACACAAGAGGTGCTCAGTATTCTTCGACGGCAGAGTCGTTGCACTCGGCGCTGTCGGTCATATCGATCTTAAATGATTCGGCGCTGGTGAATGCTACACCAAGAAGCAGATGACATGACACTGCATCTTCAGAGCTTGGGCATGCTGGTATTCCATCTTAACACCTATGGCGCACAGAAAGGACCGGAACACGGAGGTACGACACAGAGGTGCGTCCACGTCGTACCTCTGTGTTCCTGTCCTTTCTGTGCGCCATAGGTGTTAAGACTGTATATTCCTGCTGGGAATGACCAGGTAGCCGCCACAGTTGTAGAGATGAGTCTAGAGAATACAATCAATGGTATGTGACACACTCCGATGTTCGCCACTTCTCCAGTACCATGCTCGGCGCCACCTCAATTACAGAGTTCCTGAACGACTTTTACTATCCGCCTTTGTCACGATGCACCGGCGCATGCGCCCTTCCGATAGCGGAAAAGTCACGAAACGTCTCATCATCTCGGAGGCTTTGCTTCTGACCGCACCGGTTGTCCCAGGCCCTACCAAGATCCTGCCAGAACGGCAGAGAGCAGCGCAGACGCTGAGTGTCGGGGTTTATTGCCTCACGAAGCGATTGCGCAAAAATTTCTAGGATCCGTCAGCAGTGTTGCCAGATGCGACTGAGAAAACAAGCGAATACTACTCATAAAAGAAGCCCAAAAGAAGCGGAAACATAATGAATTTTCCAATTGTAGAGTATATTTTTAATTATGATTTAAAAAAATGTCACTTCATTACGAAGGAAAGTTTAAAAAATAGCCTAATTGTTCTGTACAGCGAAAATCTGCTCAGCTATCAACGAAAGCACACAGCTACTTCTTAGCGTTGTGTGTCAACGGTAGTCGCTACATTCGGTTGAAGGCACGTTTGCCAGCCCATGATTAACTATTAATAATACACAGCGCAAAATGAACAAAGGACGAGAAAAGGAACCACAAAGACAAGCGCTGACTTTCAACTGAGGTGACTTTCGACTAAGCCTTTTTGGATGCTTAGTACCGGTGCACTCCTTTGGTTGGTATTTGGTCTGCGCGCGTGTTTATCGTGCATTTGTTAGGTTCCGATAAGAGTCTTTTGTTAGACGTGGTGAAGTTAGCATGCGATTGTCGTGGCACTCACGTGATGCGTTTTGGGAGACTTATATTGCATGTTTGTTTTCATTAAACCTCAGTTGAAAGTCAGCGCTTGTCTTTGTGGTTCCTTTTCTCGTCCTTTGTTCATTTTGCGCTGTGTATTATTAATGGATCACCAACTAGCCCAAACCCAAACCTTGCTCCATGATTATGATTAACGTTACTTGTAATCCCCCCCCCCCCCCCATGTATGCTTGAACACTAAACCATAGGCGTGCGCTCGGGGTGTGGGTCAGGTAGGGGGTGGGGGGGGGGAGGTGCTGCGAAGAACTTTCGGCCCCCTTTATGGGGAACCCTGCGGACGCCTATGCTCTGTACTACTCACTCATCGACAAACGCTATTAGTGAACGACAAACGTGCATTGGTAAACGTGATGATCACTAAAATAACCATATTTGCTGGAAAAATACAAATAAGCAAAAAAAAAAAACGCGAGAAGTGGCTGGAAAATTGTACAAGCGAGTCGTCAAAAAAAGAAGCCCGAATCCGCTTATTATTAGGGGAACTGGCAACTATGGCAAGAACGAGAGAAGTTACAGGGGTTTGTCGCGCGTTTTAAGCGCTCTCTCTCTGCTCACTTCACGACGAGAGCGGTGGAAGCCGCATAGGGAGGGACGGCATGAGGGAAGCAAGTTACGTGAGTGCGCGTGATGACCTTGAGCGAGGGTGATAAAACGCGATCGCTCTCTCTCGTAATTCCTACGCGCGAGTGTGGCTCACTTTGCAGGCAGGCACTGCGCCGTGCTCCCTCAAGGGCTGCAGAAATAAGCGCCTTTTTTCTTTTTCCTCTTAACCACTACCACCACGACTACGAAGCGCAGCGCCAGCAGGTGGCGGCTCCTCGTAGCAAGATGCGCATCTTATCGAAATGCTGCTCTTGCTTTATGCCGACTATTGGCCAATAGCATGCTACCTGTTCTTTGTCGTCTAAACAGCTGGCGGAGTGAGTGAGCACGGGCATCTGCGTGAAAAAGGGGACGCCTAAAAAAATTACAACTTCGCGCTCCGCAGGTCAAGTATTCTTGCCGCGCGCGACTGTAAGATTTAGCTGAGATGTTCATAGTGGTGTCTGCTATCCGAAGGTTGTTCTTGCTCACCAAGCCCGAGGAATAGTCCATGACCCTCTCAAGTGTTGAGTCATGTGAATGGTTCGTAAGGGCATAAAAACAAGGTTTGTTTCCAGCTTTTCTGGCTGCCCCATCGGCGAGGTCGTTGCCGGAGATACCGCAATAGACAGTTATAGTTGAGCGTTAGCGTGATAGCGGAGGTTGCTTGAATAGCGTTACCGTGCCGCAAACGTTCGTTGCGAGCGCGCGTTTTTGTTTAGCCGTTTCGCGGGATAGCGTTTATACGTGCCCAAGCTTTGACGGTGGCGTCGCCTAGCGGAGGGTGAATCAGTTTTAGCAAAAAGTCAAAAGAAAAAAACAACTGAGAATGTTCGCCTGTATCCCCGCACGCAGCAATATTACTACTTCTTTAGTAACAATAGAAGTAAATAAATATAAACCACGCACCAAAAGCAAATATTTTTATGTTGCAGATTTGTTTGCACCGATCTTCTAGTTCGGCCTAGGGACGTTCGAAATGGGAAGCGATCTCAAAAATTAGGCGAAGTTATGCGGCATACTCGGCCGTCCAAGCTACCTCAACACAAGCGAAACCATTTTACGCAGTCGTTTACGAAGAAAGCAATGGATTCGTCCACGTGAACGCTAAATTCAGTTCGAAGCGGGCATCCAAAACCGGCCGCCATGTTCTACGTACACTACGTTAACCACGCAAACACGGTAACACTAAATCTGAAAATTTTCGATCCCGCTTTTCCACTGACGCCGCTTAACTACGACTGTCTAATTACTTGGCTACCACTGAAACACGAAGTCGTGTTCCTTTCTCAATCGCATGGTGGAGCTTTTAATTCTCGAATATGCGACACAAATTCTTTATAGAGTTTGCACAAAGTGCTGACGAAAGACTCTGTAGAGCCACATTTGAGTCGCAGAATACTGTCCATCGGTGAGCCGAAAATTGGTTGACATAGCCGACGGCACCTCGCAGGGCTCCGAACGTGCGCTGACGTGACAAATCTCGTAAATGGGGTTGGTGTCTGGAGCTGGTCTGGGTGGTAGAGCCATCCCTGTAGACGTGAATTCGGGCACAATTTTTAAGGATTGCCGGTGATTGTGTGTAGCTTGCTTACTCCATATGGCGGACAATAACTGCGTGGTGCATACTCGCTTAATTAACAGAGTAGCACTCTATATAAGAAGTACAAAATGTACTTTTGCCATTATCACCACCAAAGGCGATTCCATAGTATTGGTGGGATGCGTTCCAGTTAGTTTTGAGGTACGAGGGGGCCAACTCCCAAACCCTCATTCTTCGATCCGCCGCTGGGGTGACTCCGATTGGGAAATATTCGTTCACCAAAGTGAGCATTGCATTACATGGCCGTTTTGCGTAGTTTTGTGTTCTAATGCACAAAACTAAAGTTCAGTAGGAAGGTAGCTGGAACAACATCGCATATTTAGCGCAAGTGCGATGTTGTCTACGCATTCTCGGATTTCCTCTTGAGTGAATAACTCTCACAAACTCGGCAGCTGCAATTCGACAACTGCTGCGTGTATCAAGATGAAATTAGTTCAAGTCCTCATTAGTTAGTGGACTTTGGTTGCATGGTCCATTATACGTATATACTTTCATGCTCCGGGATAGGAAATGCCTGCTGCGTCCAATAATCCTGGTCAAGTACTGCATTTATCTTATCGCTCTCAGGCGATAAGATAAATGCATGCAGATAAAAGATCGCTCTCAGGCGAGTTTTATATCGCCCAAAAAGCACCCTATAGATTGCGCTGTACTATTTCCGGCCTCTCTCAGAAGAATCTTGCGCCATCGTCTGGGCTTAACGCAAAATGAGGAGGCTATGCAACTGCTACGGCGCTTTCGACGTTCCACCGGCCGGTGTGCTTTCTTTTTATTTTATCTTTCTCTGTGTACTCTTTCCGACCCATATTTATTCACCCCGTGCGGGCTAGAAACCCGCTCACTAGAGTGCCAGGTGGATCTTTATGCTTTTCCTTGCCTCTGTTGTTCATCGCTTGACAGAGCTGTTCAGAAATAGTAGTCATTACACGGGGTTTCTGGCCCACTGTGCAGAACGCTTGCGTCAGTTTTTGGCTTCTTTGGGACCGCGAAAACATGCCGGGTTCACGGCTGCCTGTATGCGAGGGTTCAATAAACGAGGGTCCAAGCGCTCGTATGAGAGCGCCAGCATGCCTAAAACGTATTCTGTGTTACCGTGTCTAATTTTTGCGCTGAGCAGTTTAATAATGCAATACCAACTAGCCCAATCCCGCACTTTACTTCTGAGTAAACTCGTTTCTCAGGTTGCAATTGTCTACGCGGCCGGGAGGGAGCGGCCTGCGCGCCTTTTCGATTTCGGCTTTCTTGAGGCTTCGCAAGTTGAGGTTCGCGGTACGGAAATGTTTGAGAAACGGAACTACAGGCTCTCGGATTCGTTACCGCAGTCGACGCTGTGGAGACCATGTATCGCACGTCTCGGGGAGAAGTGCCTTATTTTTCTTCACACATCCACGCTTGTCGTAGCAATAAATAAATAAATAAATAAATAAATAAATAAATAAATAAATAAAAAAAACCCGGCAGATCCCACGCACTGTGGGAATCGATGTAATGCGAAGCAGCCAGGAAGGAGCAAATCATTCTTTACATAATTTGCATGTCATGTTTTACATGTTAGGACCTGTCATTTATGTTCGTCATACAGTCACGTCACGCAATACCAAATTTGGTGTATCTCAAGCTAACGAAACGGCCGCGAGCGCGCCATGAGCGTGAAATGCAAGTCATGTCAGTCATGACATGTCATGATTTCCATATTACCACTTGTCATTTATGTTCGTCATACAGTCATGTCCCTCAATGCGAAATTTGGTGCATCTCAAGCTAACGAAACGGCCGCGAGCGCGCCATGAGTGTGGCATGCAAGTCATGTCGCACATGACAAATCATGATTTCTATATTACCACCTGCCATTTATGTTCGTCATACAGTCACGTCACTCAATCCCAAATTTGGTGTATATCAAGCTAACGAAACGGCCGCGAGCGCGCCACGAGCGTGAAATGCAAGTCATGGCAGTCATGACATGTCATGATTTCCATATTACCACTTGTCATTTATGTTCGTCATACAGTCACGTCACTCAATACCAAATTTTGTGTATCTCAAGCTAACGAAACGGCCGCGAGCGTGCCATGAGCGTGGCATGTAAATCATACTTTTCATGACAAGTTAGTCATGATTTTCATGATATGACCAGCCATTTATGTTCGTCATACAGTCATGATACGCTATGCCAAATTTGGTATAAATCACATTAACGATACGGCCAGGAGAGCACAAAATCGTAGGCGGATAGATAGATAGATAGATAGATAGATAGATAGATAGATAGATAGATAGATAGATAGATAGATAGATAGATAGATAGATAGATAGATAGATAGATAGATAGATACGCTCAAAGTCGCCGAAGTTCGCTAAGAAATGCTTCGCATTTAATAAATAAATATGACCAGCGCGGAAACCATGTTCGCGTTCAGTTTTGTTCCTTTCCTTTGTTCTTTTCATGCGGTGCTACATGCGTTACAGTAGTTTGCCATGAGCTGCTGAACAGTAGAGGCAAAACATCATTGATTCAAGCGCATCTTCTTGTAATTCACAAATTTCGGTGGTGGCATCAGGCGCGAAAATCTCGGCGCCGGCGAGAGTACAGAAACGACGGCCTCGAAGGTGCTTTGGTCACACGCATATTTGGTGTTTTAAGTGCGAATGCACTTTATAAGCGACCCTGAATCCGCCGTCCCATAGCAACGGCGCGAGGAGCGTCTGTAGCAACGGCGCAGCGACGTCACACCCCACGTGACTGCGCGCGCTCCGCCTCCTCACCGCGGTTTGCGCGGGCGCGCGCCGCTCCCCGCATTGCTCTCCGCGGCGTGTTTGGTCTTCGCCGTGGCCAGACGCGGCGGTTGTGTTAGCGTCGCTTGCGTGGAGTGGCCCGCTTGTCAGTTGATTTTCGCTCTTCGCCGTGGTCGGACGCGGCGGTTGTGTTAGCGTCGCTTGCGTGGAGTGGCCCGCTCGTCAGTTGATTTTCGCTCTCCGCCGTGACCAGACGCGGCGGTTGTGTTAGCGTCGCTTGCGTGGAGTGGCGCGAAATGCATTCGCATTTCCTCACGATTCCCTTCGGGGAGGTGTTGGTCTTTTCTAGTAATTCCTGCCTCCTCGATCGTGGGCTTGTCGATGTTCAGTCGTTTCTGATATGGCGACCTCATATTTTATCGAAGTCAGTTGTCATTTCACATTGTCACATTTCATTGTTGCCCCGATGCTAACGCTTGACTCAGTTGTTGCCCGTAGCAACCGAAGTGTTGCGCTGCCAATTACGTAGATAAAGGTCCAATTCCCGTTATGGATGGAGCAAACAGTTAGAAGGGAATATTGCGCATTGAGATGGATGGGTGGATGTAAAAGCAGTACGCCAGGCACGCAAACGCAAAGCGACGGTGCCAACATTTTGCCATTTATTTTTCTTACGCAAGCGGGCTGTAACTTCAGTTCTCTTACCTCGTGTCACGGCAAAATTTACGGCATTAGCATTCCGGATTTTTGTGTCTGCAACGATTTCAACTGAAAAAAATGCAATATTAACTTGAACTTGAGTCATAGTAGAATGCCTTTAGGCTGCCTTTACGCGATAAAAAGTTTGATCCATAAGCAGCAAACCTCGAAATAAATGATCGCAGCGACGCTGCATGGACGCTCCCGCGCGAACCTGTCGTGACATCATGAATCTGAGTAATGCCGTCTTGGACTATCACCATTAACTCGCGTGGAGAAGGATCGCATTTCATTCTAAAGGCACCGGGCAATGAAACAGCAAGTTGCCAGAAAATTTATTTTACGCGAAAGAAACGACTCACGTTAAACGAAAATAAGTGGGTTCAAATTTTGCAGCGTCGCGGAAATCGCGCTGCGGATGACGTTACAAAGCGACACGCTGGAAATGTCATCCCTCTTTTTCATCGCTAGTCTCCTTTGGTCGGCTAAATAAGAAAAAAATTCGGTTTGAAATAATACTTCACTAGCATGAATTGATTTAGCGTCGCTCTTTCTGTACCTGTCAAATAAATTATGTGAAATAAATCATGTCCGGAAAGCTAGCCGTACTCTATACAGGCGTCATGTCGGACGAGATACATCACGCCAACAGGTGCACTATTCGCACCAGGCATATGTAACAGATGTAAAAATTGCACCAGGAGTCACACCGTGTGAATTACGTAACGAGTGGTGGTTCAAACCTGCCCACCCATTACAAAGGCTTAAGCCGTTATTTGTCATCACGTTCATCACCATCATCAGCAGCAGCAGCAGCAGCAGAACTACCAACGTGTACAACTACGCAGGTGCACGTATTGCCTCACAGACGCCCTAGTGGCTACTTCGCTACTTATCTAAGTGGGAACTCATGACCGAGTGAGTACTTCGCAACTGTACTTGTAGTAGGCGCCCTAGGAGAGTTTGCAATTGTGAATGTGACGCACACAATCTTCCGCTACGGCACGATCAAGGTGTCGACCTAGAAGCGAAGCATGGCCACCAAGTGAGGAGGGTGTGCGAACGGGCCCGGTAATGCTTGAAGGAAAACAATTGAAGCAAAACGGCATATCTTTCTTTGCGATCGGGCATACGGCATCATGGAGGGGGAGAAAAAGATAGGAGGGAGTGCGCCTAGTGTCCACAAGCCAACCTCCTCTGATGTTGCTATACGCTTGCGTTCGTGTCAAAACTTCCCATGATACTCCTGTTTCGTTTTATGTTTTTGCTGCTCTTAGGGGAAAGGACAGACAAGTTGATTTTGGCTATCATTACTCTAAAGTAATGATAAAGCATCCCCCAATCCCCTTCAGCATATGTGGTGTTTGATAGAGCTTCGCGGGGCATTCACATTCGCAGGGCGGGATGGCGGCGAAGTTTTTTTAAAAGGTCATCTTTCCTAAAGATGTCGACTGTGGCGCAAACGGCCAGTGCGCTGTTTGATTTGCGTAAGCATTCGTTTGCAGTAACATCAAGGTAACATGACCCTTTGTCGGTTGCTGTGTCAGTCGCCCACATCAACCTGAATTGCAACGGAAACTCACGGTACAAGTTGATTTAAAACCAGGGCTGGGCATAGATACCCCGAAACTTATTCCGTAGTACAGGTATCGAAATACGAGGGCTGGAAGCCTAGAATACAGACACTAGGGACTGCGCGTAGCACGGGGATCTTGGCTTCTTTTCGCTGGAATAAGCGGCAGCGTAGAGACTCGCTGCTCTATTTCTTCGTATTGTCCTTAAAACCCGGTTTATCTAGAAAGATGTCTTCGGATTTTAATTGGTGCCGAAACCCGACCCGGTTTTCGTGGAGGACCATGGAACGCCTACGAAACACGAGAGCAGCTCGACGGCGACACAGCACTAGGATCATCAATGAAGTTGACGACCTTCTAGCCTCCAATGAGTTCGACCTGGCAGGGCTTCGCAGCATTCTTCAACGCCTGGAGAAAAGCACCGACGAGCTCGCCTAGGCCAACGAAGAGATTACTGATGACGAGGTGTTGGCGGACATTGACTCTGTGCCATAAGCACGAGGACCGAGCTGCGGGGAGCGGTAGCCTCCTACGACATCACATCCAGGAGCTAGCTCTCCGAAATTCAGGGCCATGAAGGTTAAACGGTAAGTTGCCAACCGACTCTTCCCTGCCGCGTCAAGCACCGCGACAGAGCTTTCCGTCGGCACCGGAGCAAGGCTTCCTAAGCTGGACCTAACGAGGTTCGACGGGTCCCCTACAAAATGGCCTCCATTCTGGGACCTCTTTCGCCACTCCGTACACGACAACCCGCGCCTTAACAGCGTCGATCGGTTTCACTACCTCCGGTCTCTTCTAGACGGCCCTGCGGCAAAGGCTATTGCAGGCATACTGACAACGGAGAATAGTTACGAGGATGTCATTTCCACGTTGAAGGAGAGGTTCGGAGACGTGCGAATTATTCAGCAGAGATACCTCGAAAACCTTCGCACTCTGCGGCCCGTCACTACGTCGGCGAACGCTAGTGCCCTCAGAAGCCTCTACGACCTTGTACAAGTAAATATAAGGGGACTGAAAGGTCTCGGCGTCTCGGAGTCGACCTACGCTGCCATACTGTGCGAGGTGCCGATGAAATCGATTCCACAACACATAATGGTGGAATATCACCGACGACGGCGACTTGAAGCGTCAAGTGCCAACAACCGGCCGAGCTTCAAAGAAGAACTTCAGCAATTGCTGAAGTACCTTCGCATCGAGGTCGAGTGGAGGCAGCAGACCACCTACCAACGACGGGTGTCGTACAGCAGACTTCTGGCAGCCGCAAGAATCAGCCAACGGCATCAGCTGCAGCCCTACATAACACTGCCGTAACGAAGGAGGCGTGCATTTTTTGCCAGAAGTCACATTCAACGCTGGATTGCGACGCATTGATTCATGACTCTGAGAAAAAGCGTCTTGTGTCGACGACTGGCTGCTGCTGCAGGTGTGCAACAAACAGGCATCGGGCAAGAGACTGTCGACGTAAGGTGAACTGCTCGCATTGCCAAGGAAGACACGCTTCTTCGATGTGTTCCTGAAAGGCAGCTAAAGCTGCACAAGTAATGACGTCACCGCTTCCATGTACGCTGTGCTAGATGGAAATATGAGTAACCTTGATACCATACTTTTGCAAACATTCAGAGAATGGATAAATGGCGTAAATGGTTCCTGCTATATAAGAGGCATTCTGGATAACGGCAGCCAGCGCGCTTTCATTAAATAAGACGTTTCCAGAAAAATCAAGCTCAAGGTGCTTCGAGAAATTGACATTACCGTCAACGTATTTGGAAACACACGTGGAGGTCGAAGTGCGCGTCGGAGACTAGTTCAAGTAACCTTACATAGCCAGTACGTTGATGTTCAGCGTGTAATTGAAGCAATAGAAATAGAGCACATCTGTGAAGCCGTTGTTGAAGTACCCAAAGACCACGAATTTATCAAAGGGTTGCAGAATCGCGGTCAACGAGTGGCTGATGCACTTTGCTTTTCGCACATTGCACAAAAAAGAAGGCATTAGCTTATTAATCGGCTCAGACCAATTGTGGAAGATCCTTGGAAGAGACGTCACTTGGCATGATGATCACAAAGGTCTTCTTTCCATTGAAACAGCACTGGGTTGAACATTCCAAGGACCATTAGACGTTGAAACCATTCATCCACACAAACGCAAACGTTTGTGTACTTCGAACGAATTGCTGCGTGAACGACAAACTGATGCAGGAACGCGCAGGCTCTGAACTGAGAAAGTTTTGTCAGCTTGAAAGCTTAGGGATCACAGATGCAGATGAACCCCCCCTCCCATGATAAGAAGGTTTCCAAAGCTTTCAATGAAACCATTGAGTTGCGCGATCAAAGATACTAAGTGTGCTTGCCTTTGAAGGTCCTGCCAACAGACCTGCACGATAATCGTACGGTAGCTGTCAAACGACTTCGCTACGCTAGGAAACAAAACTCCGTGGACCTAGTTTCCCAAGGCACGTCGATAAAGTCTGTGATTGACGGGGAGATTTGATGGCGAGGATCAGCTTGGTTGGCAAGACGCGAAGAATGGCCCAAGCGCTCGACCACTAATCCGACTGCTGTTCAAGATGACGTAAAAGGGGATTCGGAGGTAGACACCGTTACGCTATATGCATCCTCGACATCGGTGCGCGCTGTTTTGGACCTATCAAGATATAATTCCTGGTTGCAGCTGCTGCAAGTCGCGGCTTGGATACTGAGGTTCGTCGCAGCCTGCCGTGCCCGGCCAATCCCTCAAGGACACCAAAGGACGGAGGAACTTGTCGCTTCTGAAAAGTATTGGCTGTTGATTCATTGCCCAAAAGCAACGATTCGGCCTTGAATTAGCAGCCCTCCAGGCAGAACGAGATCTACCCAAGGCGTCGACAATTCGGGATTTGCACCCCCTTTCTTGCCGAGCAGGATGGCTTGCTGCGAATACAAACAAGATTTCGGAACGTCATGTACCACGAAGACATCGAACACCCGATCGTGCTTCCCGGTGACCACATCGCCACTGAACTCATCGCAACGGGCTTGCACCGGAGGCTTCTTCACGCGGGAGTCGCAACAACCATCGCAGAACTCCGAGAGTTCTTCTGGGTGACGGAGGCGAAGCAGTGTGTGGAAAGAGTGATCGGGCGGTGTACCTGGTGCGCACGATTAAGGGTGAAGCCTGCGACGGCTCCTATGGCGGCGCTACCTGCTGATCGAGCGAATGTGTCAAAGCGGTCTGACATTGCCGGTGTAGATTTTATTGGACCAGTGTACCTGAAGATTGAGCCGACACAAAAAATCCTACATTGTGCTATTCACTTGCGCGGTAGTACGTGCTATTCA
The DNA here is from genome assembly GCA_030522465.1 of Rhipicephalus appendiculatus. Classification (NCBI taxonomy): domain Eukaryota; kingdom Metazoa; phylum Arthropoda; class Arachnida; order Ixodida; family Ixodidae; genus Rhipicephalus; species Rhipicephalus appendiculatus. The sequence goes on from JALIZH010027966.1 coordinate 36,492, forward strand.
TCTAGAGCTTGTCTTGCGCTCAACAGCAGACAGTTTCTCGGGAGCTTTACGGCGTTACATTGCACTTCGTGGATTTCCTTCAGTAATCTACGCTGACAATGCTCTATGCTTTAAACGTGCTTCTCGCGAGCTTCGTGCTGTGTATGACATTATTCGGGGAAGTGAGGTTGGCGATTATCTGGTCTGCTCATAGCATCACGTGGAAATTCTGTGCTGACCGTGCACCTTGGTGGGGCGGATTTTGGGAGCGTATGGTGAAGTCAGTGAAAGACAGTAGCATGGCTAATTGGGCTAGTTGACCCTATTCAGTCAGAACAGTGAAAAACAATTTGAGAAAAGCTCTGGGAAGTTCCCTTATAATTATGGTAAACTGAGCACGACCCTAGCAGAAATTGAAGCGGTCATAAATAGTACACCTCTGACGTAGTCATATCCTTCACCAGAGGAACCAGAAGTCTTGACACCTGCATGGCAAGCGATTGACGACACTTCCCGACTAACAAACGGCAGCCGTGGTGCCCAGCTCCCATACCGAGCTGCTTAAAACATGGATACAGCGACAACATCTGCAAAAAAGGCTTCTGGAATTCCTGGTACAATGAATATTTAATACTCCTTAGAAGCGCTCATAATAGGCCATAATGAAAGGCTCATAAAAGGCTCATAATAGGCAATAGAGACTCTGCCCCCCTGGCTGGAAGAATTCCTGGAACCAGCCCAAGCCAAGATCTGCAGACGTGTGCAAAAGTTGGTGCTGTGCGCAAAACCTTGGTGCTGTTTTCGTGACCAAAATTTGGGCATCGTTTTGGACTGTGCCCTCTCCACTTGCATTGTGGTGTCTTGCCCCACCTTCGTGGGTGGAGCCTCGAGGCCACCGGACACCGTATTGGATGAAGATGCGGACAACGCGCCCAGGGTTGGCAACGCGGCGATATAAAAGCCGGAGACATCATTGTATCTTCCATTCCATCTTACTTCTTGACGCTTCTTGTCACTTCTTTCTACTCTCTTCTCAGTATGTAAATAAATTTTTGTCGTTCTTACGGACGCCTCTTCTGACTTGTTGAACGATGGATCCTTGGGACGGGGGCCAGCTACCAGAAATGAGACCTGCAGGACCCGGAGTCGCAACACGCGATTCTGCCATCAGCGACGTCGGGCGCATTTACCACATGGGGCATTCTGTGCGAGTGGGGAACCTTTCACCACACTCACCGTGTGGCTGACCGGTAGCGTGCCTTTGTCTAAATTAGGACAAAAACAGTCTTCGTCCCCCTTCGAAGCATGTTAGCTCAATTCCAGAATAAAAGTAACAAGATACCGGTGTCCTGCACTGTATCGCGATGTAATGAATACATTGTAAAATTATTTCACTACTGAGATACAAACACATTTTGCATATGTATCTCGATACTGAAATACAGGTAGTCAGAAGTATCTCTAAGATACTATCGCGTTACTCTTGTACCGCGATACTGCCCAGCCCTGTTAAAATTAAAACTAGGGCTGGACAAGAACATACAAATAGATATGTAGTCACGCTAGGCTGATAGCTTACCTATAGATACCTGTCAGTTCATTTTTAACGGCTTTTTTTAATTAGACGTTCGGTGTTTGTATGGATTGCGGGGTGGCAGCCATGGAGAACGTCTCTTCATAGAATGCTAAACTAGGTTTGACTTTAACGAATTCATTCACCACGTCTTCTTTCTTTCTTTCTTTCTTTCTTTCTTTCTTTCTTTCTTTCTTTCTTTCTTCCTTTCTTTCTTTCTTTCTTTCTTTCTTTCTTTCTTTCTTTCTTTCTTTCTTTCTTTCTTTCTTTCTTTCTTTCTTTCTTTCTTTCTTTCTTTTTCTCACTTTTTTCTCACTTTCTTTCTTTCTTTCTTTATTTATTAATGTTTGTGGAAATATGAAACAAATCACCGTCATATATTTAGCGGTGGTCCGCCTAGTAACACGAAATGCGAACACCGCGAATCAGTGCATAGTTTAAAAGCACCGCAGTTAAGCCATTGTTCCGACTTTGGGGCACGCTCGTTTCTATATCTTTCATAATTTTTCTTCCTCGTTTTGTCTCTCGTACTCTCGGCGTCTGAGCTTCTTCCGGCCATGAAAATTTACCGAGTCAATAATTGAGTAAGCCACGAGGCGCCCAGTAGTTCGCGTGACCTCGGCGACGAAGCTCTTAAAGATCGAAGCGCTCTTCTAATGGCGCGTCTGAATAAACGCTCACCCTGGCGAGGTCTTTTAATCTTGTCCGAGAGGCGACCCCTTCCCCAAGTATGGATTCCCTTAACTTCATTTTACATTTGCTTCTGTACGCAGAGCGTACCTCTCCATACACATTTCACCTGACTCTTTCAATACTCACGACGTTTCCGCCGTCGCCAAATGTCGCCGCTTCACTTCCACTCTTTCTTTATCCGTTGTTTCTTTTCTTTGTGCTCGTTCCTAATTAAGAGGCTTTATTAGTTTGGCCAGCTATTCTTTCTTTCCTGTTGTTTCTTCAGTCTTAAGAGCTCGCATTCTTTTCCTACCCTGTTCCTACGCTGCATCGAAAAAAAGATGAAATATATACGAAGTTAAGACAGAGGGCGAGGGAAAGAAAGAGGAATCCGAGAAAGTCATCTGCCGGAATTCTGCGAATCGGCTCTCTGCTCTTTTTTCTGGATTGCGTGTGTGCTCTCTGGCACGCGATCGGGCTATTTGGTTTGAGCATTTTTCTCCCGTTATTAACGGTGGCCTTTGTCTTCTCGCCCGCATAAACCCCTCCTGATTTGCTTCTATTCATTTTTTTTTCAAACTTGTTTTCCTAAGATTTTTTTTTCCGAGCTGGCTCCCGCAGGAACGCGCTCGCAAATTATTTCTGACCCCCCTTCTGCGTCGGTGTGTATACTAAACGCGGGGTTCCGTTCCTTCATATTCACTTTGCACCGTAAAAAAGAAAAAAGAATTAAATTGCTTTTTTTTATATTTTTGCCGGGAGCGCGAGATTTCAATATCTACGATCCCGCCACCGACAACCACGGCAGGTGTACACACACACACACGCCACCGCGCCCGTCCCTTTCCTCCTCACCCCCCGCGCCTTCATTCCCCAATCTTCGTTCAAATTGCCTCTGCTGCACCTTGGCAAATCTGCGCCGCTTGCGCCCTATGGCTGCCGTCTCCGCACCACTTATAAAGCATACCCCCCTCTCCCTACCCTCTTTCCTTGTCTCTCATCTTTTCCCTTATTTCTCCCTAACTACACTACGGCGCACTTCCCCGGCGCTTTTGTTTAAATTTCACCGTGTGCGTCTCCTTGGTTTTTTTTTTTTTTTTTTCGTTTTCTTTGGGGCCATCGATTAGCGCTTGGGGCCTTGTGGGACTTCGCGAGCCGTTCGCATGGGTCTCTAGAGCCTCGCTGTCGTTTATTTGCTCCTCCTTCTTCGTCCGTCGTCTCCTCACTCTCTTCCCCGCTGGCGACCTTCTCAACGCGCCATGTGTACGTGGGCACTTTGAAGAGCGTGTTCTTTCTCACTTTATGCTCTGCATCCTACCGTCACAGTTTCTTGTTTCCCGCATCTTACAGTCGCCGCACATGAACGCTTCCATGCTGTTTAATGTCCACATTTTTGCCCCTTTTTTCTCCGTTTGCCTAGGCACACTGGACTTGACGACACAATGTGATTGGGCCAGGGGCGTTGGCAGAAATTATTTTCGGGGGGAGGGGGGGGGAGGCACGGACTCGGTTTGCCACCCCCTGGCTACGCCACTGGATTGGGCATTCGATAATATATTGTGTTAGTAGAACGTTTGCGTTGTCATAATGACTTTGTGGCGCCTTCAAGGACTCTTCCGCTCTTTCATTAGAATTCATGCTAAGATGCCTCCTATTCTATTCTATTCCTAAATACACAGTCCAATTAGAGCCCCCCCCCCTACCCCCCGTCTTATTTCTGCCCCCCCCCCCCCCCCCCCCTTTCTGTCTCTCTATATTTCCTTCTTTCCCCTGCTTATTAAATCAGCGTTCTTAACGGGCTGCGGCGCAAACGTCGAGTTAATAAGCAGCCGTTTTTCTTTTTTTTGAAAAATAAAGCGCATCAGCGTTTCAATGACCAACCTGCGGTAGCACAATTTACCCCAGAGGTGAAACACGCCGTCGGGGGAAGGAGCATGAAGATGTGGCGGTGGGGGGCTGCGTCGCTCGGCCAGCGTTCTGTCAGCCAGCGTTCTGCAGAGTTGCGCCAGGTCGGAAGCTAAAGGAGCTAACCGCTAGCTTTACTTCGTATAACATTCCAATGTGTTGCTGTCGAATTTAACGCCTAGCCCTTGCGGGCGGAACTTTGACTTGTCTTTCTAAACTTCCTTTCCTTTTTCTGTTTCATTTTGTGGGTGACGCCTTCTACTAGGTCGCTCAGTGCATGATTCTTTCTTGTGTTTGCACCTGGATCGTCACTACTTTGCCCGGTCTTCTCATTCCCACTGAGAAAGATGCGGTGTAAAGCGAGCAAAAACATGAACTTTCGTCGGTCTAACTGCATTCTTCTCAACGCGAGTTTTATGCTTAGCCTTCTTCGAATCTCTATTCCTCCCCGACCTGCTCACTTTTCTTCTTTTCTATGCCCTCAATTCTGCTTATCCAAGGTCTCTGCAACCCATCTCCAAATTTCCACATCCTCAGTAGATTCGCAGTTCCTTTAACTTCCTTTAACTCTGCCTAAATTTTTATTTCGTTCGGGGGCAAAATTATTGTTCTCCTTGAAACTAAATGCTTGTCGTACAACGGCTTGCTTTTCGGCGACAGAAATAGGAGAAAAATATCCGCACTCTTTTATTATGTTAGTTAAGTCGTCCACATTTGGGTTTTTAGAAATACCGAGATTTCGTTTTCCCTCATTCCCAGGATTTGGAGACATTCGTATGTGGCGCCATCTCTCGGCGGCAGCAACCGCATCCTGCCATAACTGAATGGGAAATAGGCGAAAAAAATCATATCTTTTGAAATAAGCTAGTTATCAAAAACGACCTCCGGGATCTATACAGCAGAGACCTACTAGAACACTGCGGCGAAATTTCCAGTATCGCACTACAAAAAACCTATGGCTTCCCTAGACAATTGAACACCCCCATTGGAAATACATGGGACCCATTGTTAAATATTGAACACTCTGGGAAGCCACGCGGTTTGTAGTGCGACACTGTAATTTTGACAGAATGTTTAATTAAGTCTCTGCTTTTTAGAACCGGGAGTCGTTTTTGATAACTAGCTTTTTTCATGAGATATGATTTTTTTTCGCCTACTTCCCATTCAGTTACGGCAGGCCGCCGCTGTCACCGACAAGAGAGGGCGCTACGTGCAAATGTCCCCAAATCCTGGTCATGTTTTCTTGTGTTGCAGCTTAAGCGGTAGCGTTCGTGCCTCTTTTATTAAATTTATTTTTGTGCATTTTCCTTTATGTACTACGCGGTTTCCGCGGCCGTGCATTGCGACGTGACCCCTTTCCATGTTTTCCTGCTGTTTCAACGACTCTCCTCTTCGCCTCCCCAACGTGTTGTTTTTACTATTTCCTATCAGTTTTCTATCGGGTGCGAATCGCAGCGCGGTTGTTACGTTATTTTTTTCGTGTTGTTTCTTTCCTTTGACCGATGCAACTGGCAGCAAGAGCTGTACGGTGGGAACTCGCAGTCGAGACAGAATACTAAAGGAAAAGAAGAGTGATGAGGAAAACGCAATGTGACGCCGTTGGTGACCCCGATTGAAGCGTCCCACCTTTAAGTACTGTAATAT
>JALIZH010027967.1:0-23639 GCA_030522465.1 Rhipicephalus appendiculatus
GCAAGTGGCCGGTTCGTCCGAATAAATTAATAAATGAATGTATGTAACAGTCATTATGTATACACGTGTGGTGGCCGATTCGTACTTTACATGCGCCCAAGTGGCACGTGCAAGCATCTCAAGCCAAAAATATGCTGCGTCGCCATATACACGGTTGGGAGGCCCCACGTGTATGATAAGTGTTGCGCTGGTACGTGAGTACATTTGTGACAAAGGCTAGCCCCCCTCATCGTAGTGACTGCCCATGGCAACAGTGAAGCCTACATTGTCCATTACTAGCCGACACTGTCCTTCAGTCAGCCGACAGTTCCCGACACAATCCAATGTTAGTCACCATATAGCAAGCGCCGGCAATAGCCACCACTTACGCTACACTATGGCTTATATGGCACGGTTACTTGTAGCGGCCACTGTACAGACCTGCTTTCCTTCCGCAGTAATGCGTCATTCTCATGGTATACCCTGCGTAAGACACCGCGCACCCCATGAACACTCGTGCATTACCCTACCTGGTGCACGGCGTTGTTTTGGGCGGGAAAAGGCCCTATAGAATGCTTACACATAAAAAACATGGAAAAGAAATTCTTGGTGCCGCAACATGCATATGAGGACCAATTACTAGCGACGCTGTATTCGCGTTTCTGTTGCAGACTCCTCCCCGCTCGGGCCTCCGGTGTGAGCGACTTAACACCACGACGCTTTCCCCCATACTCAGGGCCTTTGGTAGCATTCTCCGTTTTTGCATGTTCCCGCTTTCGCTCTCTGTATTCGCGTTGCTGCTGTTGATGACTCTCCACTTGTTTCTCCGGTATGAGCGGTTTCTCGTAGTGCTCTATACGTCATACTTCAACAGCGCCTCCACACTAAGCCAAGGCAAGCGCCGCCACCACACTGTTTCGCCTTCTCCCCGATCAGTTTCCATTCATGTATATAGATGTTTAGGGCAAAACGGACGTGAGCCGCGCAAAAACTCGCATCGACAGCGATCCATCGATTGATAGCTCATGTGTGTGAATAGGGATGGGCGATTAATTATCGTAATCGATTCACGATTAATCGTTCACCGCCGTAGCTATCAATCGGTTAATCCTTATCGATGAGTATTTTTTTGTTTGTTTTCATAGACTGGTTGATTAAACGGTATTTTTGGCGGGCACATTCAAAAGTACTGTTTCATTTCAGGGGCTTTACGTACTTAAGCCGCGATATGATTATAATGCCCACCGTAAAGTAGGGGCTCCAGAAATTCCGACCACCTGGGGTTTTTAACATGCGCCTAAATGTAGCTACATGGGCCTCTAGCGTTTTCGCCTGCATAAATAAATGCGACCGCCGCGGCCGGGATCGAACACGCGCCGTTCCACTGAGCAACCGAGTACCGTAACAACGGCGGGTGGTATGTCAAAAAGGCTAAAACAGTTTATACTCAAATACAGTTTATACAGTTACACCTTCGAAACAGAGTCCGGGTTCTATTTATTTGTATGGAAGTTGGAACAATAATGAAAAACGCTAGTGGGTAACAGCTTGATGAGTCACATTTACTTGTTTAATGCTAAATGTTAGGGGTGATAATGTCCTTGCAGCTGTTTCTGAAAAGGAAAGACCAGAAAACCTGGACAAGTGTTCCGACGGCGAGGCGTCGAGCGTATGTTCAGTTTCGCTCGCCCGATCGTCGTCGCTGGCATTGGCTCGACGGCGACACGCACACTCGCGCTACTGGGCGCGCCGACGTTCCTCGTACACTGTCACTGCTCGTCTTTGGAACGTACGTCAGTTGTCCCAGCAATGGCGAGTCCAAAGAGCAACTGAACACGTCGCTAGTTCAATCTCTTAATAAAACTGAGAAACGCGATTGCTTGTCGAGATGAGTTGGAGAAAGACTATGCCATTTTAGTAAAGACGCCTACGCCAATCGCAGCGCTCGTATTATCGCAGGCGCACTCGTGGTCATGTAATAAAGATGCCAAACCTAAGGTACGGCGAAGAGCGAGAGGTAATGCACGCTTTTTAAAATCTTATAAGTTCGACAACTCAACCGACCCGGTTTTTTCACGAACGGACGGACTGCTTTCTGGTTTTGTCGACAAGGAAATTCTAGCATATTTCAAAGCCCTGTCTATAGGACAAGATGTAAAGCCGACATAGATGATTGTTCCCGCAAGGACGATTTGCACTCCGCGAAAATTTACTGCCAAACTCGCGTTTCGGTGGTCGCTGGATGCAGGGACCATTTCAGGCGTCGACGAACGCTATAGGAAGATGGTGAATGAAGAGATGAACAATACATTCGGCAATATATATATATATATATATATATATATATATATATATATATACACGCCACCCGAGCATTCGGGCCACAATGCTACCCGAACCATGTCAGTGCGTTGTATACGCTGTGCAAAACGAGAGTAAAAGAGAAAAAAAAGACCACTTCGTGTGGAGGCTTCGTTTAATTTCGTAGCAGTTGAATAAGAGCCCTCTCGAGGACAAGATGCAAAGCCGACACGGATAATTTGGATAATTTTACGCAACAGGAAAATTCTCGACCTTGCCAAAATTTGATTCCAGAATCGTGGCGGTCGCTGCATGCGCCTTGTGTGCGGCCGTTACAGACATTGGCGAACGCTAGCAAGAAGGTGAAAGACACCAGGGCGATGCCGTTCGAGAACAACATCCTAGGGAAAACCGCCATCTAGTGTAAAGCTCTAGGCTTACGCGTCAACTCCGAGGAGGTTCTATTAACCACTTTGGACCGCTCCCAGTGGTGATTCTGCGTGGATTTTTCATTCATTCATTCATTCATTCATTCATTGAAAATGTTATTAAAAAACTGGGGGGACACTTAAGCTTCGCCTTTAAGAGTTGAACGCGATAGCGATATCCTGTCTCTAGTACGTACTTCAATCACTTAGTGCATACTATGTAATGGGCATCATGCATTAAACCACCAGCAGTTATGCGTCTGAAATGTTTTCAAACTTGCTATGTGCCCGCTATACAGGGTCTTAAGGGAATACACGCAGTAACGTGTGTGCCTTGTGAAACGGGTGGCTGGCTTTAAACCACGATGTCGTTGTGATATTCACATGTTCTGACACGCGATGGCAATGTACGCTTGTACCACGCAATATTACTGCGATATTACATGTTTTATTGTGACGCCTGTATACAAGACGCGTGTGTTTGTAAAGCATGAAAGTTATTTTCACTGCATTTCCAAGAAGAGGAAGTTATTTTTGCTGTACTTCCAAGCAGACGCGTGGCTGTGTGGTAGAACACCTGCTTGCCACGCAGACGGCCTGGGTTCGATCCTCACTCGGACCCAGAAATTTTATATGCGAATGCATTTCTTAGTCTGGCTATGTCAGGCATCCGGCGTTGTCCGTTGTCCGGCGTTGTCCGCGGCGGCCTCCGCGCACCGGCAGGTGTTATCTCTCCGCTCTCACTCCCTCTCCCATAGCAACAGCTGCGGGCGCGCGCGCTTATCCTCACCCCTAGCAACCGGAGCATGTGGTGCGAGAGAGTGTAGGAGAGGGTAGGTGCAGTGATTCGTCGCTCCTTCTATCGCCGTTCGCTCTCTCTCCTCCCTGCGCCCCACTCTCCCGTCCGCTCGCGCCTCACTCTCGACCGTTCGCTGGCTGGGCGCCTCTCAAGGCGATGGCAGAAGTCGGTGTCGGCGCAAGAAATGCATTCGCATTTCCTCACGATTCCCTTCGGGGAGGTGGGGGCATTTTTTTATTATTTATTTTATTTGCATCTTTGCATTTCCAAGCAGAGGAAGTTATTAAGGCCAAAGCCTTTAATGTCTCATGCTCACATCCATCCGTCCATCCATCCGTCCGTCTGTTTCCATCCGTCCGTGTCCGTCCATCCGTCCGTCCGTCCGTGTCCCCGTCTGCCCCTGGCATCTCAACGTCTCGCCCACCAGCCGCCGCTCTATCATAGTCGCCCGCCAGCCCATGTCAACTCGACCAGTCAAGCATCCGTGTGTTGGTCAGACTGAACTCGTGTTCTCCGCTCGGCCGCTCAGCCACGTTAGAGCTAGACTATCTAGTTTAGATCATTGAACTTACGTTTTGGTTGTAATTAAGAGTGGTTTACCGTGTGCACTGAACTTTTAACTAAGTGTAATTTTGTGTACATATATAGTTTGAGGGGCGAAGCTCCTTAGGGTGTGGGTCGTTCCCTCCTCCGTTTGTATGTAGTATGTATGTAGTCACCTCTATTTTATGAATTGCTTAATAGATGGCGTGGTGTGTATATGTCCTTGGAAATATTATCACTAGATGGCGTTAGTGGTTCCACTGGTTAGTGGTTCCACTGGTCAGTGGTTAGTGATTACCGCTAGAGGAGATATAATAAAAGGGGCTCGCTCTTCCGCGCTTTCTCTCTCGCTCGGAGTCGCCCCACTCATCCTCATTCACATCGTGGATGGCGCTATTATAATTGGGATCGTCGGGCCGACGCGGTACTCGGAGTCGAGCACCGGAGGTGGACTCCATCGTGATAAACGGTGAGGTGAACTTCACCAGAGAGGAGGTAGTCAGCTCCACAGTGCTCTCGTGTGAGTCGCATGCAAAACCACGGCAGCCGGTATCTGCGGAGCATGCGGCGGCTCCAGTACTCACGGCGGCACAACCCATACCAACGACGCCTGGCTTTCACAACTCACAGCAGCGTTCTGTGGCGATGCATGCGGAGGCGAGGCGTTGCGTCGAGCACTGGTGTGGACTTCGGCGTCTGAGCAGGTGGCATCGTCTTCCTCTGTCGTGGAACGCGAACTGGCGTTGTCGCTGAGGCTGGGAGCGCTCGGAACACAAGTCGGCGGCGCTCGAGCGTGCCCAGCTCACGATCGAACACCCAGGATCATGCAAAGACGTGACACGTGTTGTCACGTCTTTGCATGATCGAGTGGGCAATGTACGGGGGGGATTCACGGTTACCCGAATGATCTCTCCGAGCTTCGCCCACTCACCATCATTCACTTCGTGGCAGGGGCGTAGCCAGAAATTTTTTTTCGGGGGGGGCACCTCCTTGATTTCGGGGAGGGCACCTCCTTGAAATGACCATTTTTCGCTATATATGCCATGGCGAAAAAAATTTCGGGGGGGGGCACGTGCCCGGTGTGCCACCCCCTGGCTACGCCACTGCTTCGTGGATATGCTGTGATTTTTTTTTTTTCACTTTAGTTCTTGATTAAATGTTTCGTGTGTTGGTTTGTTAAATCAACGGCTTTGTCAATAAGACTCTCAGTGGCTCAGCCATAGAGAGCCGTTACGAACCAAAAGAAGAATTTGCATCACAACACCCAAGGTGCACGTCTGCTTCTTCAAGACTTCTCGTAGAAGTTTCGTAGCTTTTAAGGCGAAAGCCTTTAATGTCTCATGCTCACGTCCATCCGTCCATCCATCCGACCGTCCGTCAGTCCGTCCGTGTCCGTCCGTCTATTCGTCCGTTCATCCGTCCGTCCGTCCGTCCGTCCGTTCGTGTGTCCGTCTGTCCGACCGTCTCTATCCGTCCGTCCATCCGTCCGTTTCTGTCCGACCGTCCGTCCGTCCATTCGTGTCCGTCCGTCCGTCCACCCGTGTGCGTCCGTGTGTCCGTCCGTCCGTCCGTCCGTCCGTCCGTCCGTCCGTCCGTCCGTCCGTCCGTCCGTCCGTTTATCCCTCTGTCTGTCCGTCATTTCATGTCCATCCATCCGTTAGTGCGACAAAACAAAAAGACATGGCATAGTCAGTCGAATGGCCACAAGCTTTTCGCCGTGCACACTTTGGAATGTACAAAGTGTCTTTAAATTTTTTTTGCTGTTTTTCCAAGCAGACGCGTGGCTGCGTGGTAGAACACCTGCTTGTCACGCAGACGGCCTGGGTTCGATCCTCACTCGGACCCGAAAATTTTTATTATTTATTTTATTTGCATCTTTCTCGATTTTTCCGTCACGGACAAGATGATGATTTTTCGCTCACAACCAACGACACCGACGCCGGAATTTCTGCGAAACGAGCTCTTTAACGCTATCGCGTTAATAAATAGGAGAGCAGCAAAATGGAGATGCAAGGGTGGGTCCCTAGTCCAGGTTTCCAGTGGCTGTTGCTGTACGCTCAGCCTGATCCAAACGACACTTCTGGGTCTCCCAGTCAGCTCGAGCGAAGACGGCCTCCGAAGCCTCCCCTTAGGACATCCGAGATGTGTTTATGCGCTGCAGTGGTTTATGTTTGGTGGCCTAGACATTCCCACATAATATGGCGAAGAGACGGCCGCCCCCCGCACCATGAACATTGGCCGGCGCCTATCGCTGGCCACATTGCGTGCCGTAGTCCAATGTGCGGATAGGTGTTTGTCTGGATTTTTATGTATTTCCATGGTGCGTTCCGAGCATCTCCTTTTCCAAGATGCGGCGACGCGTAGATTTGTCGTTAGCGACGCCGGTGCTCCAGGATGTCGCGCTGGTTGTGGCCTTCCGGCATTTCACTCGGGGCGTCGTCTGCACGGTTCGCTAGTTCGCGGGTTTGTGCGTTCGCCCATTTCTTTCATGGGGCTCCTGAGTGTCCCGGACACCATCTAATGCTGTGTGATTTGCGGAGTACTTCGCCTAGTAGCTTGAGGGTTACGCGTGGTTGACGTCCGTTTATGAACATTTCGCACGCCGCTTGCGAGTCGGTCCTAACTGCTATCGATTTCTCACTTGCGTCTGCTTGTCTAATTGCTGAAGCTATTGCAGTTGTTTCAGCTGTGCTCAGAGAATAGGTGTGCACTGAGGCCGACGTTATTATATTTGAGTGTTTGGAATCGTTTATTGCCGTTATAATGTGACCATCATCATACTTTGGGACGTCCGTGTAAATGACGTCACGGTGCCCACCGCAATGTTTAGTGAGTTAATGTTTAGTGAGTTGTCTCGCTCGAGCCGCGCTCCTTGCGTCACGGTAGAGCGGACTCATAATCTTCGGTATTGGAGAAAGTATCACTTGTTCCCGTAAAGTCTCGGGTAAAAGAACGAGGTTCTCCTTGCAGTAGGGCCTAATGATCGGATAGCAAAATTTAAATCCGCTAGGACCCGGCTCCCTGCCTTTGAGCGGTCGAGGCGTTCGCTTTTCCCCAGCATAGTCGCTGCCCTCAGCTCCTCGAAAGTGTTATGAAGTCCATTCGTTCTCATTCCTCACTCATCGCGAAAATTTGATGCCAGTGTCATGGCGGTCGCTGGATGCGCCTTGTGTGGGGCCGTCAGAGACGCTGGCGAACGCTAGTAAGAACGTGAAAGGCGCCGTGCCCATGCCGTTCGAAAACAACGTTCTAGTGAAAACTGCAACCTACAGTAAAGCTCTACGATTGCGCATCCCATAGACAACTCCGAGGAGCTTACGATAACCTCCTTGGACAGTCCCTGGAGGACAGTCTGGTTGAATTTTTCATTCATTCATTCATTCATTCATTCATTCATTCATTCATTCATTCATTCATTCACTCATTGCTATGGCTATCAGGGCTTCTTTAAAGAGATACTGAACAAAAATTTGAAAAACTGACGAAAACATCGAAATTCTACTCGAAAGACACCACTGTTCTAATGAACAGAGTTTATTTCACGTATTTTTGAACAGTTGGCTGTATTTTTGGTGGCATCTCAGCGCGCGGCGGCTGCACGCGAGCGCGAGCCGTGACGTCAGATTCTCCCTGGCGCATGCAGTGTGCACGTGCTCCTGCCCTTCTCTTCCTTTTCTCCACCCCTCCTTTCATTCTATTCTCTCCCTTTCACAAAAGCGCTGATGCCTAACCCCAGCCGGGAGCATTGTTCGCTGCCGTAGTGCTTCTGGGAAACGTTGTGCGAGCTGAGCGGGTTGAGACGCGGGCGATGGCCGGCAATGCTGGGATGCCTGTTTCCGGCGAGTTTCACGTCACACCCTCTAGTTCACGGCCCGGCCGCTAGATGCGGCGGTTTGTGAAACTCATTAAATTCATTATTTCCCTGTAGTTTCTGCCCGAAATGAAGGTTGTGTCTATCGATTTCAACCCCCCAATCTTTCTATTAAAGACGATAGTCTTTCTTGGGATACTTCAACGCAAAAATTTTGGTCTGGCTGTCTGTCTGTCTGTCACCCGATTCAGCTACTCGGCCAAAGTTTAACCACTTTCTGAACGCCCAGCCATCTTGAACTGGTGTTTGCATTCATACTTGTGAACATATTCGATCAAAAAGCAAATACTACGCATACCTGAGGCGCAACATTAATATTTAAGTATCAGGTCGTGTGTTCTTTTATTATAAAATACATAGATACGTAATTCTAAAGACCCTAGTGTTTTTTACGCTGCGCTGGAAATGCGACGCTGTGCACGAACTCCGACGCCTTGCACGAAAAAGCCCTGTGCCGACGATAAGGTGCTGCCGCTGGCAGTAGCCCTTGGTTCAGCACGAGTTCATGTTTTTCGATGGCGTCCATATCTCGCGCAGCGCCTCCTCTATTTTATCAATGCCAGCCAGATGCGGCCAATTCAACGTAGAGTAGGCGCTGCCTGAGGCAAGGCAAAACATAGTAGTACGGCCGGCACAAGACTATCGTCATTCGACGACATTTGCAGCGAAGCACGCAGATACGCGGCCAATTTTTAAATGCGAATGCATTTCATAGTCGGGCTATGTCAGGCATCCGGCGTTGGCGTTGGCGTTGTCCGCGGAGGAGGAGTAGGAGGATAGGTGGAGGAGGTGTGCGCGCCGGCAGGTGTTAGATGTGAAGCATCTTATGGCGAAGCTTAATCCGGTGGTGGTGGTGTACGGCGTGACCGCCCTTACTGCGCATGCGCAAACCCTTTCAAAAAAAAATAAAGATAAAAAACCTCCTCTCTCCCTCTCTCTCCCCTAGGCATCCCTCCCCGCGGCAACCACACCCTCACTGCGCATGCGCCTCCCCCTCCTCTCTCCCCTGCTACGCTCCCCCCTCTCTCCTCTAGGCATCCCTGCCCGCGCCGTCCACACTCCCACTGCGCATGCGCGTCCCACCTCTCTTCTTCTCTCCTACGCTCCCCCCTCTCTTCTCTAGGCATCTCTGCCCGCAGCGTCCACACTCCCACTGCGCATGCGCACCCCACCTCTCTCTCCTCTCCTACGCTCCCCCCTCTCCCTCTCTCGCCTGGCGACGCCGACACAGGCAGCGTCTGCTAGCGAGTTTCTTGGTTGAAAAAACCGACTGCTCGCGCTGCACAACCGTTCACTGGCCACCCCGTATATATGGCAATGAATCTTGACCTCCAAGGTGGTGCCGGTGGGAAATTTCTCCTGTGCGTTGTTGAACAATAAAAATTCGCAGCGTGCGCGTTAACAAAAAGCGGTCTGCGGCGGAGCTCGGCGGAGCTATATATGAAAAAAAAAAATTCAAAAAAATAAATAAAAAAAATTAAAAAAAACAAGAAAAAGCAAAAAAAAAAGGCGCTGCGCCGTGCTCCCGACCGGGCTGCAGAAATTAGGCGCCTTTTCCTTCTTCAAACCACAACCACCATATATAAATGGAGTGAAGCGCGCGCGAAATGCATTCGCATTTCCTCACGATTCCCTTCGGGGAGGTGGGGGCTTTTTTTTTGGCTGGAAATCTTGGCGGCAAAAATTTTGTTCAGTATCCTTTTAAGGAGACCCTATCCCTATTTTTCCTGGGGCGGATTCGTAGCAGACATTAAAACGGCACCATTCGAAGCACTTTTTTTTATCTTGTAACCACTTGTTTAAAGGATAAAATAGAAATTTTTATTTGTTCTATCAACACATTTTACTGTGCAGGTTATAAGTAGAGGCCGGATTTTTAGGCACTAAAAAATCCTGTTTTAGGCGCCAAAAATAGGCAGGAAAAACACAGTTTTAGGCCCCCAAATCGTAAATATAGGCACAATAAATTTTTACAAAAACTCAAATTTTCGAATAAGGACGTGCGCGACCTGGTCTACGACAGGAAAGCAAACAAATGTTATATTTTATGATTGTACAAAGGCGTTAATGGTTTACCATAGCCATGCAATGGTCCCTTTTCGGGCTCTGTTTCCAGAACACGGTCTCTCCTTTTATTGTCCAGAATGGCAAGTTAAGTGTCCACCATCGAATAAACACGCTCCTGGGTCTGCTTCTTTTTCGGCATGGCTGGGAAGGGCAGCGCAAGATTCAATAGCCAGACCGCTAAAAGGCCAGAAGGGTCTGTTGGCCTCGTATTGGCCGGGTCTAATAGCGCAGGGTCAATTTGCCATCTGTATGTGAACACCATAAAGGGCCCCTTACCAGGTTTGAGCGTTTTGAGCTAGAAGTGTAATGCATGCACTACGCTAACGATCACGTCTGCCAAGATTTGCAACGCTACGCTCCCCGGAAGGAGGTGCAATGTCAGACTGAATGCCTCGTGCCCTTTATCTCACGGGCGCGCGCACCAATGTGGGGGGAGGTGAAGTTCAACAAGGAATGGTCCTGTGTATGTCACAGTAGTACATGAAACTGCGAGAATTATTCGAGGCTACATGTGTAATTTGTGCAACTGTTGCTTGAATAGAAGAATGAAAGTAAATAGAAATATCAAAACATACAAACGGAATGTGTGCGCACTTTTCTTTAGTTTTTTCTTCGAATCGAGAGCGATGCGAGACTTAGCTGCCTATATTTCTTTTGTGTTCGTGTTCTCGCCGTTCCCGCGTCGTGCCGGCGCCAGCCCTGACAACGCTTAGCATGTTTTTGGTGCATCGTTCCTTACAGCAGTTCCAGCTGTGCGACGCGCTGTGTCGTGGTAAGGATACAGGATCCATACCAGCCTCTCCAAACGCATAGACGGATCCATCCCACAGAAACAGGCAGTACACTATAGAGCGAACGCCGAAACGATACACACCGCTTGTGCGCACGACCCGGCTTGGGCATGTCATGTGCACATAGTGTAATCTTGCGTGCGCATGGCATGTTGATGCGTCAACGTCGTGTGATCTTCCGGCTCCGAGTTTCTCTGATACCGAAGAGGGCAGGGAAGGAATTTGGCTTGCGAGTGGCCAAGGTTTCAAGCTCATCTACCGGCACCATGCTTTCGCGGCTCGTAGTGAACCAATTAAAACGTTCTTGTCGTACAAAGCTCTTCATTGGGCACGCGAACACTTCCAGTATCTGACTAAAATTTCTAATGTGATCTGGTGAAGCGCCCTTTAAGAGTAAATTACAAACGAAACAAAAGCCATGTGCACATCTGATTTTTTTTACCTACTTTCTCTTTTCCCCTGACGGCACTCCATGGTTTCGCGTTCGCTCTCCATATTCCTGCTGCTGCGCGCAGGCCCCTCCACGCCCAAGTCTTCAAGGAGGTGCTTCAATTCCATGGGAACACTGGACTGGAAAACCGGCGGTAAAAGCCGCCCGCCACGTCCTCGGCCATAGACGCCACTCTCCTCTTCTTCCCCTCTCCTCTTCCCGCCTTCCCGCCTGGGACGTGCTCCCATTTAGGGTTGCAGAAATGGCGTCCTTTCCTCTCCCCGGCTCCAGCGCTCGCGCCATGTCAGTGCGGTGGGTAAGGTGGCCGGCGCGTCCCATTTCCCTGCTGCTACCGGTTGCTTCCCGGATGTTTGTTGAACTAGGGAACTATAGGTTGTTGCACCCCATAAAGTTCCGAAACGTCAATTTTGCCCGGTAACATGAATTACGGCCTCAAACTGTACTCGAAAGCAAAATTTGAGGCTAAATAGCGTTCATATAGGCACCAATTTTGAAAATAGGCATTTATGGGCACTTATAGACATTTAGGCACAAACCCCAAAAATAGGCATTTATAGGCACTATAAAAACACTATAAAAGCCCTCCTTTACCCCTAATTCATGCTTATATATCAAAGTGGCGCGATAGGAACGCAAGGAAAAAAAATAGGCATTTGCCTATAATCCGGTCTCTAGTTATAAGTAAAGATATTTTCGATAGGAACCATAACTCTGAGATTTTACCAGGTCTAGAACGGAGGCTTTCCGTGATGACTTAGGGTAGCTGTTTGCTCTCGCAGTGGCTGTCTTTTTTTGTAGTTTGACGAGTCTTCGTCGTTAGAACCCGCATAACTGTACAGTTAGCTGACATAGCGGGGTACGTATAGTGCTTAACAATACATACCAACTTCGAGGAAACTTTGTTCAGTCATTGGCGCCAAAATATGATAAATACATTTGTAATCCGTGACGTCACGCGTCGCTGCATCCGAAGCGCGAGACAACCTGACGGAACTGGCTGCAGACGACACGTATCTTAAGAGCCGTTACATTCAGGAAGTCGATAAAGCGCAGTAAAAAGTAGCTCGCATGTCGAACACCATGTTTTCGAATCTCCCTAACAAGTTTCTGCTAATTGCGTGTTGCACATGCTTACCTCAAACATTGACGTCATCGAAGATTCGGTAAACGAAGCAATGGGAACTCTATGAAGGGGAATCGCTGGGTGCCCATTGTACGCACTTCCTCAGGCTCCACAGTAGTGTAGCAGCGTTTAGCGAAGGCTTTAGTACCCAAGCTTTTTCTGCATGCCCAAGCATACATGCTTTCAAGTTATATGTAACTGCGTTTTTCGCTGGGATATCCAGAGTGGCCTTTAATATCCTGGACCCTCGGATTGCACCGAGCCGAGTCTGCCAATGAAAAAAATTGAAGGACACTTTGTACATTCTAAAGTGTGTTCGGCGAAATCATGTGGCCGTTCCACTGACTATGCCATGTCTTCTTTTTTTTTTTTACACTCTCACTGGGATAACACGCAAAGCGAATGTGTGCGTGTTTTCTTTTTTAATTTTTTACCGCGAGTCGCAGCGAGACGCGAGACTAATCTTCCTCCGTTCGCATGCGTTAGTATTTTCTCGCGCTTTGTGCATCGTGCAAACGCCATAGCGTTCCAGCGCTTAAATTGACGGGCCCTTTGTAAATTCGAAGGTGTATTCCGTGAACGCCTGTGTCCATTGAGACGGCGTCGGTCAGAATGATTGCAAACGCTGGGCACAGCGAAGCTACGCAAGCAAAGAGCGAGCGCTGTAGAGTCCGACGCGACCGGCGTCCGTTTGCGCATCCCGGCGGCCACCTGGCTCCGTGGCAGAGCTCGGATGGACGGGATGGACAGACATGGACGGACGGACAGACAGACAGACAGACAGACAGACAGACAGACAGACAGACAGACAGACAGACGGACGGACGGACGGACGGACGGATGGACGGACGGACGGACGGATGGACGGACGGACGTACGGACGGACGGACGGACAGACGCACGGACAGACGCACGGACGGACACCGGACGGACGGACACCGGACGGACAGACGGACGGACGGACGGACAGACGGACGGACGGACACCGGACGGACAGACGGACACCGGATGGACGGACGGACAGACAGACAGACGGACGGACAGACAGACAGACAGACGGACGGACGGACGGACGGACGGACGGACGGACGGACGGACGGACGGACGGACACCGGACGGACGTGAGCATGAGACATTAAAGGCTTTCGCCTTAAAAAATCACAGCATATCCACGAAGTGAATGATGGTGAGTGGGCGAAGCTCGGAGGGATCATTCGGGTAACCGTGAATCCCCCCCGTACATTGCCCACTCGATCATGCAAAGACGTGACAACACGTGTCACGTCTTTGCATGATCCTGGGTGTTCGATCGTGAGCCGGGCACGAGCGTCGCCGACTTGTGTTCCGGGCGCTCCCAGCCTCAGCGACAACGCCAGTTCGCGTTTCACGACAGAGGAAGATGATGCCACCTACTAAGACGCCGAAGTCCACACCAGTGCTCGACGCAATGCGTCGCCTCCGCATGCATCGCCACATAACGCTGCTGTGAGTTGTGAAAGCCACGCGTCCTTGGCTATGGGTTGTGCCGCCGTGAGTACCGGAGTGACGCAGTAACTCCGGTACCGGCTCCGCAGATACCGGCTGCCCTGGTTTTGCATGCGACGCACACGAGAGCACTGTGGAGCTGACTACCTCCTCTCTGGTGAAGTTCACCTCACCGTTTATCACGATGGGGTCCACCTCCGGTGCTCGACTCCGAGAACCGCGTCGGCCCAAGGATCCCAATTATAACAGTGCCATCTATCCTCTTTAATCGTCAACTATACGAAAACCACTAACGCCATCTAGTGATATTATTTCCAAGGACATATACACACAACGCCATCTAGAGAGCAATTCTTAAAACTATCTAGAAGTGGCTACTACAACATACTATTACAGAGGAGGGAACGACCCACACCCTAAGGAGCTTCGCCCCTAAAACGGGAACGCTCCTGGTGAGATCACGACGGAAGTTCCCTATGCACACGTTACGTATACCGGTTGCGTAAACTATTTTTGCTCCCGCTTTTTACGTTTTTGTGGCAAACTCGGTCGCTGTAAAGCGCTACTACAGTTATTCGCAAGCTCACGCAAGTGATCTATGCCGCTCTTTCCATTTCCGATCGGATCCGCGACTGGGCGGAGGAGCAAAGGAGAGCGACCCTGCGCGGAGCAAGTTGCACTGAAACAACTAGTGGAACGCGCGGATCCGCTCCGGATCGATTAGCGGAAGGATCCAATAGTTTCTTCTGGTAGTATTTTCGACGATTAACAATAGACTAACTTCGGTACCGTTAAAATCTCCAGCCCTTTTTAAGGCGACAGCACTTGATGCCTTAGCAAAAGTGAAAATTGAGTCCGCATCGGTGCCAACATGAGCGATGAATCATCGTCCCGTGACGACATCAATTATATGACGTCACAGATGGCCAACTCTGTGTGTGTGCGTGCGTGTGTGTGTGTGTGTGTGTGTGTGTGTGTGTGTGTGTGTGTGTGTGTGTGTGTGTGTGTGTGTGTGTGTGTGTGTGTGTGTGTGCGTGCACGCCTGTTCTACTCTGTCCGCGTTCAGTCGCGCTGTTCAAACTTAACAGACGAGAAGCCGCCGTTGCATTGGATATGTATAGAACGGCTCGGTGGGATTCGTTGGCAGAGAGTCGATATGTGGAAGGGAGAGAGTGGAATAAAAGGAGAGGTGGAGAAAAGGAAGAGAAGGACAGGAACACGTGCACCCTGCATGCGCCAGGGAGAATCTGACGTCACGGCTCGCGCTGCGTCGTCGGAACGAAACCAAGAGGAGGCAGCGAGCCGAGGAAACGGAGGAAGAACGAGCAGCGCGCCCCTACACTCTAAGAAAAAAACCGGCTCGAGGGGGGGAGCAACGTCAACTTTAGTCCTCAAACCGTGTCGTTAGTCCACCAGAGAACCAATTGCGGTGGAGGGCGTGTCGTGCGCAACTTTGGAGGACTAACGGGAGGACGAATGGCTCACTTACTCCCTCGGGACGGGGTTGGAGGAAGAAAAGACGCTTTTTCTGCAGCCCTTGTTGGGAGCACGGCTCAGCAGCCTTTGAAAAGGAGGGTGCGCCTGACCCTCGGTCAGGTGCACCCTATTGTTCCGAAACTCGCCTTTCTACTTTGTGGGGGTGGTGGTTGCAAGCGTCGGGGTGCTGAGGAGGTAGGAATGCGGCGAATGCATGTTCAAAGGTTCACTGTACTGATGACAAGCCTCGTCGGCCCGCTTACTGTTGCGATCAAGAAAATAACGCGAGAAAAGATTAATTTGTAAGGTGTTAATGCTGCACCACCAATTATGAGGACTTGAAACTTAGTTTTCGAATAAGCTTCAAAACATTTACTGGCGGTGACAATCGTGCAAATGTGACAGATATTGCGGCGCGTATATTGTGTATCCATCCGCGCCGCACTTTCTTCTTCAGAATCGCTCACTGCAGTCACGAGTGCGGTTCGTGTTAGTCACTTGTGATTTTTCTTGCTCTGATTTCGTGGAAAGCGAGTGCCGCTATCTACACAGACTATCAACGCAGCTGCGAAATCATACTTCGCTGCATGTGCTGCAATTGTGGACGCGCATGCAAGTGTGTTTCTGTGGAACGGCTGGTCAATGGACTCAACACCAGAACCTTCCGGCGAAGAAATGGACACCCCAGCTTCGCAGCATCTTTTCTGCAAAGCTTCAAGAATAGACGCCGTCGCCTTGAAGTCTGATCCCCCCTTTTGTGGATTAGCTGGCTCTGCAAACCTCGTGCCTCTGTTAATTCTCAAGGTAAGTTTTTCATTTTCATCGCCTTGGCACATTGCATTATAAAGAATATGAAAACTGAAAAAGCACTGTGCGCGGCATGTTTTAGCATGTTGTATGAGCGTGTGATTGCGTAATCATTGGGGCTTACGTGATTAAGCCGTGCGCTTCTAGCTATTTTATTTTTAAAACAAAAATTTTGTTTTTTATTTCTTGCAAGTAAAAGCCATCCTAGTTTTTCGAAAGCAGGCGCTGCACCATCTAAATGATGGCATTTCGTAGGAATTAAGATAGGTGTTAATATATTCGTGTTTGCCTTTTTTTTCTGGAACATTTGATAAGAACACCGAGGGTCAGCACAATGAAGAAATCAAAACCGTTGGCGATCTGTATCACTGCTCCTAGCGTGTGCAGTGTCATTCACGTGACTTCTTTTCCCGTGTCCTAATTTGCCGCTTCTCGCCAAGTCTTTACCTTGCTGAAGGTGTTTTCAAGAATTGAAAGGTCACCGCGCAACTAAAAATTCTCGATAGGGAAAGTCTTGAAGTTGGTATACATAATTTCATTCAAGTTTGACAAAGCAAATTAAAATATGATCAGCATTATGGCTTGCAAGTGCTTAACAGAATCCATTGAAAGCAGTTAACGCGTTTTTCTAAGGGCTGGATGCTTCGCCTGTATAGTGAAGTAGCCGATAGTTTTGCAGTGCGTTTTTCTCCCTCAGTATTGCGGCTTCGACTGGCGCGTTTGAGGAGATTTTACTTGATTTTCCTTTCGTAGTTCCAAGTTTGAACGAGATGCCGATCTCGTTTTGAGATAGCAGAGGTAAGCAACGATCCGCAGGGGAACTGCTGTTTCGAAAGATGCGCCAGAAATACGGTCGGCGACTGCATACACCTGCTAAATACCTAGTAAACAATTGACACTAAGTTGAATTGCTTGTAATTTTTTTCTTGACACCCCTCTCCGTATCAACGAAGATGATGTGGGTATTCTTACTAGACTCCGGTACACTTGGGGTCAGGAGGCCTTCTACTGCAACAGCGTATGCTTGGGCATGTTAGTAATTCATGTTTCACTTTTTAGCGCACAAACGAAGAAGGACCAAAAGCGAAATGGACACAGCACTGGGCCTTCAACTGGACGACCAAGACCCACCGGTCATTTGACCTGCTGTGCCGCTTCATCAAGGTGAACAGCAGCCAACGGCCAGTACCGCTGGTGCGCGTGGCGCACTGTTTGGGGAAAATAAATGTTTCTAGCCCTGAATTGATTTCTCCAATTTTTCGTTCCCACACACATACACGGATGTAGTGCTGAGTAAAGCGCAGATGACCTAAGCTATCATGCCAGTCTGGCGAGGATGGCCAGGTCATTCACAGGTGAATGATTAGCGTTAGTGAACTCGTTAGCGTTAGTGAACTCGTTAGTCCCTTCAAAAATTGTTCAAATGGATAACAATTTATCCGGAAGGAGTAACATTCGCTGTCCCAGGGATGATTTCTCGGGATCCACAGTTTGTCCTCACGAGAGTAACATTTGCTCTCCGAAGGATCATCTCTGATGGTCAACAGTTAGTCCTTACGAGAGTAACATTTGCTCTCTCAGGGACCATTGCGAAAATCAACTGTTAGTCCTTACAGGAGTAACCATTAGTCCTCACAGGAGCAACATTTAGTCCCTTTTAAGTTAATCCTTCAAGGACTAACTGTTTATCCTCTTGCAGTTCATCCCCAAAAGGACTATTGGTTGTGGCAAATCAGTTGATCCCCAAAAGGACTAACCTCCCTACCCCTTTTAGTCCTTTTTTTCTTAGAGTGTAGAAGCGTAACCGTACAGAGGACCAAGCTAAACAACAGACAGATTTAGTTGGGCGTCCGCAGCAGTTCTGCGGACGAAGCCTGCCAGCCATTTTACATTGCAGGCTGCGTCCGCAAAGCTGTTGCGGACGCTCAACTAAATCTGCCCGGTAAGATTAACCGTACCTCTCGCTACGCACAACCAGGCATAACTGTGTTAGGGCACAGCCATTCATTTTTTTTTAATTTTCATTTTTTTTAAAGTGGTGGACGCAATCGGCTGCCGCACTTAGTTCATCTGGGCGGGTTTTCTTCCGTCTTGTTAAAGGGGCCGACAACCGATTTTCCTCGACCAATTTTTTTACGGCGCGACAGAAAGCTCACCCTTTGTAGTGTTTGTAGCTGCAGTAGTTAATCCCAAAAGCACGTAGTTGTTTTACAAGCAGTATTTTTCGATCTGAAAGGCTCTAAACACACATGTACCTTTCCTCCAGCAACGCTGAGAATTGATAGCGATGCCACCAGCCCTTCCGGCGATGTGTGAAAGCTGTCGTCGTTCTGCTTTCGTAGGAGTTCCTGTAACTGTGCTTAGCGACCTTTATTTTGAGCTTTTCAACTATTTTTGAAAATAACAAGCTGCTACAATGAGATGATGTGGCATAATACACCTTCCCTGTATTTATACCGCATTGTGTGCGCCTGCGCCCAAGGTTGCCTGCGCCGTGTCATGGGTGGGTTGTTCCCGGCGTCGTTACTCTCTCGATGCACGAGCCAAGCCAAGTCACCGAAAACGTCTTTACGCATATGCATGGCCGCGCCGAGTAGCAGTGCGCGTCATTTCTGAGACGAAGTGTAGGTAGAAAAATTATGTTGCTCAAAAATCTTAGCGACCTGGAAACTGTGTGCACGCTTGCATGAGCACGCTGAAAAGTTGCTCAAGACGCGCTGACGAGCACGGTATCATTACGTCACGCGAAGGCAGCGCCACTTTAATGCATACTACTAACGCAGGCCTATGTGTACATTTTTATGGAGTAATATCTTTTAATATGAAGAAACGAACAACATTTCAGTACCAACAAAAAGATCCTCAACCGTCTACAGCAATCAACGGTCGTGTGACCGGGTACATCGATTCGTTCATGCATTTGCCACCAGAGGCGCCAAAGGCCATTTTTCGCGTCTTTCGATGAAGAAATAAAAATATAAATCCACCTCTCACGAAAAAAAAAACAGGGTTGGTTTGAGTGAGTGCGACGCACAATCTTTCCATCGGTGGAGTCGTCTCAGTTCATGTTCTGGGCAGTTATCGGTCCCTTTAAAGCGACACTGAACAGGAAAACGATTTTTCTCAAGTGAGTTCATTACTGTTTCACAATTTCGAGATCACCACACTTCAGCGAGAAGATGCTTCGTTTATAAGCGAGAAATGCCAAGAGAAAATGTGGGTGGCGATGCCACCTTGAAATTTCCACACCATACGCCTCGACGACATAGATTTTGACGGTGCCGAATGGATCCCATGTAGTTCCTAAGCGGTAAAAATGAGGTAAAGCACATTGTCCTCTTAGGACGCCATGGAAATTTCCTTGTGCCAATACCACCAAAATACGAAAAATACACTTTGAAAAACTTGACGTCACGTGCTCAGATTTTGGCGCGAAATTTCAAATTATAGCATTGACCTTGCTTTTATCCTTTAATAAGAAGCTTATTATGGTGAAATTAACAGAACACCAGTAGAGTTCTCAGAGCATTATTCGTCGATATAAAACGATACATTATTTCACTTTTGTATCCCTCTAAGTTGTATCCGACTGCGGACACGTCGCGCAAACGTTTTTGCTCGTCCACGACGGACATGCGATACTACAACTTCGCTGTTAAACAGAACTTTTAGGGCAAAGTGTTGAACAGCTAAAGCACCACGATGATCCAGTTATGTGACAATCAATGTACAAAAAAAAATAGAGAGAGAGAGAGAGCTGGGATTCGTTACTCGTATGAATTCGGTAAACGTACATTGCGCTTTTTTTATTTTCATTATTATTTTTTATTTTTTATTATTTTTATTTTTTTGAGGACCACCTGCGCGATTTTGTCGCGCGCCGCGGACCGTGAGTGAACCGGAAGTTTGCACTTATAATGCAACAGTTTTCGGCCTGGGCGCGTCTCTTGTTCGGGATTGCGCATTTCTGACGTGGCCTAGCGGGTGGTGGCGGCGCGCCTGCGCAGGTCCGCGCGCATATGCCGAGAGAGCCCATGGATATACTCCCCGCGTCGTGACCCGTCAGAGGTCGGACGATGCGCGCCTTAGCCTTGGCAGTACACGTAACATCCAGCACGTATTACTGAATACACACGCGTACGCGCATTCAAGTTCGTACTCCCTCCCCGGCCGCCATCTCACTTCAACCTATTCTATTCCCTGGCGCGTCTCGTCTCATCACACGAACCCGCGTCACTCCACGTCAGACCCGTTGTACTCTACCACCCGTCGGCCCACTCGCATATACATGTACAACTCGCACAGAGTAAAAAAGAAATAACGTTAGATGACGCACCTCCGACATGTCATATACGTATACAGTTTGCTACAGAAAAAAGCCGCGCCCTTGACTGCTCGCGTGCATTCCTATAGTGCAGTCCGCCGCGCTATAATCGTATGCGCGCGCCTGTTGCAGCGCGAGCGCATTCAAGGCGAGATTGAATGCTCGGTGACCGCGTGGAGGTTAAGGTTCGCCGCGTTCAATATGTTCTATACGCGGCCGAGGTTGCAGATCTCGAATGCCGCTGAATTCGAGTCGTCAGAAGTATTTCCTCTATAGCAGTTGCAGCGATGCCGACGGGGATGGCGCACTTTTGTAATCTGTCTTTTTCTTATTTCGTGGATTCAAGAGGTTGCTTAAGGTTGCCAGGATGTCCTGCGAGTTCTCTGAGGAAGGGTTAGTCAACTGGATTATTCTCCATACGAGCTTCGCTAGCGTTGCATAAAGGGGAACATTTTTTTTTTTAAATATATAAGTGATTTCATCTTTCTTTGGTCAGAGGCGAATGAACTGCCTGTGGCTGTAAGACGTCGCCTCGTTTTGATTGCTTTGACATGATGCTATATAGGGGACCGGAAGCGGCGTGTTCGTCGCTGAGAACGCGAACATTTTTCTCGTTATATTCGAATTTGATGCACAGATGTACAGCAGAGACGCGGCGTAGCTTGGTATTTAGTAGTACCACACCCAAAGTATCAGTGTCGGAAGTAGAGATCCAGAACGGTATATCGATCAACTCCTAACACAACAGAGAGGAAGTTATGCACGTTGAAGAAGAAAAGAAAGGAATCGAGCAAATTAATAATCGAGGAACACCACAGCGCGGGTGTCATGATTCGTTCAGCATTTGGCAGGTGTCCATCAGCACAGCGTAAAGCGTTCCATGAGAGGCATCAGAAGTCAAATGGGTAGCCTTACTTTCGCGTACCATGGGAAACACGTGGAACTTCGTGGATGTGAGCGTGCCTTGATGGCTAAAACAGGCTGTTTCTTTTAACGGCGAAGCTGTTAAGGCTATAGTTGTAATTTGTGCGGCCTGCGGGTACGTGCCGTGCGGCCCTGTGCGAAAACTATCGTCATCATAAATGGGTATGTGCCACAGAAATTGACTAAATCTAACTACTCACCACTGGTCCACTAAAAATGAATAAGATAGTTATCGTCATCAAACGGGTATGCGGAAAGAAGCCAAGCCAAAGAGTGAATTCTACAAGTTGCCGGCCCGCTCTACCGACTGTCACCGACAACCTAGCTACGACCAAGTTCTGCCTAGCTACAACTAGAATAAGCAGCCCGTAGATCTATGAGAGGTGCAAACGCTGGGCTTCAGCGCGAGGTTCTGTCTTTGGAGTTTGGACATCCGTGTTGTGCCTGTGACTGTCTGTGGTTTAACTCGAACCTCCATGCGTTAAGAATCAACATAGCAACGACCTAGCATCGCCTAGCTAACGCCTAGCAACGACCTATAAGTAACCTAGAAAGAAGCAGCAGCATCTATAGGTAAGGCATAGAAACTACCTAGAAGCAAACAGATTAGTCTTCAGATTTCGTCCAGTTTCACTGTTTCAAGCCTTGCGCGGCTGAGTGCAAGCTTCGGCTTTTTTTTTTTTATATATACGATATGGTTAAAGAGACCGTTTCTCAGAAATTCCGGTATCGGCGGCGCTGGTTGTGAGCGAGAAATCCCGATGGAACTCAGGGTTCGGGCCGGAGTCGAGCACAGGTATTCTGCATGACAGTCAAGTATACCGCCAAAGAGCAACGCCAGTGCTCAGAACTTCTTCGGAAAAAGACACTATACTCTCGTCATGTAGGGCAAGGCATCACGTTAACAGATGTAACATTGCCTGGCGAAATCGTAGAATCGCACCAGGCGTCACAACATGTGAAATGCGCAAAGTGTGTGTGGTTGAAAGCTGCCCCATCACAAAGGGCTGAACGATAATTCATCATCATCGCCAGGCAGCTTAGGTGCGCGTATTGCCCGACAAGCGCGTAGTGGATACTTCGCAACTAATTCCAGTAGGAGTACTAGTCGAGCTGTTCTTTCTTTTTTCCAAAGTTTGCCCGACGGCAGACCCAATTAGCGAAACATGGGAGATCCTTCTGCGACGCCTTTGCCCTGCAGTGGGCGTATTAAGGATGATGATGATGATACCCACCAACGGTACTGTATGGTTGGGCACATAGAGCCAGTTTGGTGGTCTCTTTGGATGTTTTCAGGTAGCGCCGTCGTATCTGATCCAGGCCAGGGGATGCCCAAACAAGTAATTCATGGAGGTCGCGGAAGCTTCAGGTGTGCAATATGTGCAAGTAACGCCAGATGGTTCATGTAGATGTAGTGGCCAGACATATATGACCGACGGAGTAAGTGCCGCCCCCACACGAAGTCTCCGCAACACCACTTCCTCCTGGCGGGTAAGGCCTACAGATGTAGTTCAGAAGTAATTGCTGTTGGGCTAGTCGGTTCACACTTGCACTGGCCAAAAAACTATGGCCACAAACTGGGAGTAAAGTCGCCTGGGAAGTTTGGGCCACACGGTGGAACTGAACCTCGTGTGTTGCGGCGGAGAATCTCCTTGCAGTGGAGGAAATCACCTTGGGAATCACTTGGGAAATGTGTTTGCAGAGCGAGTTCATTGTGGGTGTCGGAGTCGGCTTCCACTGTATTCCTAGTGATACCACTGTATTCCTAGCTAATGTCACGCGCACAGGCGTTCCGAATTCCCCTCGCAGCAAGGTGTAGGTGTCCAGCGTGAAGCAAATTATGGCAAGCGAATGAGGAGGCGACGCAAACGGGGTGCGATAGCGCTACCGCGTTGCACTATTAAGCGAGAAGCTTAACCGTGCTCCTAGCCGATTGTTATAGCGCGAGCTCAGAACGACGACAAAAGGACAAGAAGACGAGTGCTAACTTCCAACTGAGTTTATTGTGCAGAGCGCGAAAACATATATGAGACAAAAAACCATGTGACGAAAATTGAGCAATGCAAAGATGAGTAAGGCAAAAATACAAAAGACAGAAAACGCAAGTAAGAAATCTAAGGAAACGATACTGAAGAACTATCACTAGTTGCGCGCGCTGATACTTTCGAGGAACCTTAATTCCTTCTCGGATAGAGACAAGCAAGGCTTGCTCACGCATGAGTCCTGTTCGCGTGCCATTTGCGCAGCCTCGACGATGATTCGGGTGCGAT
>JALIZH010027968.1:0-19165 GCA_030522465.1 Rhipicephalus appendiculatus
GCGGTCGATATCGATTCCGTTTATGACTTCCCAGTGCCGTGTCTAGAAGGAGCGTGGCCTTTGCTGGCTGTCAAATTGTCGTTTGTCATTGAAGTCAAATGCATTTGTGGTGCACGATGTGCCCCATGAAAGAGTTGGTGGTGCGTTATACCTTGCCTCCGAGGCAAGAAATATTATATTGCAGCAAAATAATAACATTAATATATGTTTAAAACATACACGGTCTCTTAAGCATTTGGCTATGACGACTCGACGACGGAAGCCATCTCATTTCTATGCTCAATTCATTGTATTGATCGTCCCTCCTCCCGAAAGCTTTCGCCACCTTACGTGATTTTGTACAGCCTCCGGGAGTTGCCTAGCTTTGATCAAGCGGCGATGTAATGTGGCGATGGTTAATGCTTGTGTTAGATGGGGCATCTAAGGCTTCTGCCTTAAAGAAAACGGGTACGTGCGACCCGTTTTCGGGTCGCACGTACCCTTTTTCTTCAGATGTTGAAAAAAGCATGTTCTGAATGTATTGATTATTTCCAATATATATGTAAGATAAATATATGATAGCATGCAAGTATTTCATGCTAATGAAATGTCTAAAATATGTGTAAAATATGCCACTGATGCAGGCTATTAGTTATTAGGAGGTCAAGACCTCGTCAGGCTTTTTAGCCTTTAGTCTTTGCCTCCCGCAGTGAAATTCTGTATTCTTTTTCC
Organism: Rhipicephalus appendiculatus; assembly: GCA_030522465.1. Taxonomy (NCBI): domain Eukaryota; kingdom Metazoa; phylum Arthropoda; class Arachnida; order Ixodida; family Ixodidae; genus Rhipicephalus; species Rhipicephalus appendiculatus. The sequence continues at coordinate 712 of JALIZH010027968.1, forward strand.
TGCAAATAAAGCAATGTTCAAATGGGACTTCGAGTGCAATTTTATGAGTAAGATATAGCTAACGAAAAAAACCAGCACAATCCCTACTTCAGTTGGTCCACGGGAACTTATATGTTGTTTCAGTACTCTCAGCGTAATAAACCGCGGCTGCTGGATTATGGTGTAGTGGCCGTGGCTTTACCTGCCGGCTACTGTAAGCAACCTCGATCGAAACGTCTGTCCATAACAAACGAAAAAAGCCACGCACCACTTCAATGCTATAGAAGGAAAAGTGCTGCAGAGCTAGGTCATGTGTATGAACACAAATGTACAAAGAAAACGTTCACCAACGGGGGAGACATCTTGACGGAGCCTGGGCACAGAAATCTCGATAAAACGTCGAAGTCTGCGCCTTCTTCCCTAGGGACACTGCAGTGTGTCCCAGAGATCATGTGGGCTCTATCTCCCCTTCTGCTTGTCAAGGAACACGTCAGCTGCGGCAGACAGATGTTTATTATTTTTTCCTATAACCCCCCGCAATGCCACAGAACATTTATTCTCCTCAGTGGACTACACATCTAAATCTGTGCACTCAGAACTGGAGGCAATATTTCTGGGCGTGCTTTATACACAGGTGATTCAGCAACTTCGAACGATGCACATAAAAATTATAACATGCCGATGAAAAATTGCCTGCGCAGCCTGCGGGGGTCTTTCCCCTAAGGACTGACTCTGCTGTTGTTCTTATCGGTAACACAAAGGAACAAGCTAAGCCACCGATCACGTTTTGTTTGGTAGACGAAAGCGCAAGAGCGGTGTTGCGGCTTCTCTGCTTGCCTTTATGCGACAGGCCCTCAACTGCTATTAGGCAGGTGGTGCAATTTGTCCTTTGCGCTTTAATCCCGGCGCCTTCAGAGGCATGCCATTTTTCTAGGGCTTTAGCACCACAGATCACAGGTAGTATAAGCACATCATGTATATTTATGCTTAAGATGTGGCGGTTTTAAGCGCAAGCGCACAGTATAGAAGCGGAACATGTTTGCGTTGCTTTAACCAAACGTTGAGCTATGTGCCTATCATAATCATATTGAGCGCAAACACTAGAGAACACAAAAGCGAGAGGACGTAGACGTCTACGCCCTCTCGCTTGTATGTTCTCTAGTGTTTGCGCTCAATGCCATTATGAATGACATGTTCTAACTGGCCCAACAACCAACGTTGTTGATCTATGTGCCGCGTGTACAAGCATATGCTAAGACTGTTTCACGGATGGGTTTCGGTCAGTGACACTAATTTAGCGGATTTTCCGCTAAGTCTGGCGGATTTTATTTGATTCTGACGGGAAAAAAAAATTTGCCTAGCGGCTAGCGGATTTTTTGACGGGCCATTTTCATACATAGCGGATTTCTGGCGGATGCCTCACACAGTGCACTGATTCAAAATCGTCGGAAGCATTGCCGAGAAACTTAGAATACCTAATCAGCGAAACGTATACTACTGGTTCGCAAGATCCCCTGCCCGGTAAATTGCATACAAGAAGTTCCACGGTCTGATGAATTGAGGCGATGAACTATTGAAAATTTTGCAAGAGTGCAGGACGCGGTGGCTATCACTCGTCGAAATAGCTGTTTCAAGGATGGTCGACCAGTGGGCCGAATTGAAGATGCATTTGGAGACGGCGAAGGGCACTGGAATATACTACTCGGCAGAAGTGCTGTACGGTATGTACGAGAATCAGGTCAATCTGGGGTAATTTCTTTTTTTGAGACCGATTCTGACAGATGTTCAGAGGTTAACAAGGCATTCGAGGCAATAGATGTGGATCGAACAAAGCTGCCGAAAGACCTCATGACATTGCTTTCAAGCTTGCTTCATAAAATCGTGATTCCGATAGAGAAGGTGCACGTTCAGATGTTCAGACGTGAGGATGACTTTAACCCCAAGCCAAAGCTGGGCTACTTATTTGACACGTACGTTGACAGCATGAAGGTGAGAAGACCGACGGGTTCTCTCTCGCAGACGAAGCTGTGATGCGAGAAAGATGCATAAGGTTTATTACCACGCTAGTTCATCAAATCAGGCAGCGACTTCTCTTCATCACAGTTCTTCAGAAGAGATGACTTTTGTCGGTCGAACACACTTTTTCCGTCATGAAGGAGCCATGGATTCATCTGCAGGAAGCAATGTCAGTGCCCCCGGAATCAATCCCAACGTTGAAAACCAGTGGAGAAAAATCGTCCTGCTGCGCTGTGAAATATTGGAATTATGCTGCACCAACTAGCCCAACGCCCAACCTTAGTGTAAAAAAAAAAGCGAGCAAGACACAGCCTGCAACAACAAAATAACAAAATGCGGGCTATGCGCAGGAACAGGCTTACTTGTAGACGCGAGAACTCACGTAATGAAGCAGTTCAATAAAAATAGCGCTGAAAGTACATGGTCACTGCGTCGAAATTGTGCAATAAGCACAATTTTTTTTTCATGCAGTCATAACCATATCGCACAAGTGGCTATGTTTATTGCTATCTACAGTATATATGCCATATCTATGACGATAATAGTCAAGCACGTGTTGGGGGCCCCCGTCGTACTCATGTATATAAGGTGCGTTTTTGCCTGTGCCCTGTATTCCCTGACGAAGGCAGGCCTTCCTGCCGAAACGTTGGATGAAATAAACATTTTCGCACGTTAGTCCGTCGTTTTTCAACGCATATATATATATATATATATATATATATATATATATATATATATATATATATATATATATATATATATATATATATACATGACAGTTATTAAACAATGTCACCATGACATTTCTTAGCTCCAGTTGAATACCAAATGAAACACACGGACGCAGTCACAACGCAGGAAGGCTGCGGGGAAACGAGAATTGGGTGAAAAGAGTTGCAATATTACACATAAAGTTTAAAACATAAGAACGTACGAGAAACAGGTAAAGTAATTTATAATCCACGCAATGACCGTGGCTTATTCTTGGGACATAGGTCGCCTTTTTATGAGCAAATGTTTCCCGTTTTGTTTTTAGATGTGGAGCAACTTATGGCAAAGCTTAATCCGGTGGTGGTGGTGGTGATGGTGTGCCGCGTGGCCTCCCTTACTGCGCATGCGCAAACCCTTTAAAAAAATAATAAAAAACCTCCTTTCCCCCCTCTCTCTCCTCTAGGCATCCCACCCCGCGGCAACCACACCCTTACTGCGCATGCGCTTCCCCTCCTCTCTCCCCTCCTACGCTCCCCCCCTCTCTCCTCTAGGCATCCCTGCCCGCGGCGTCCACACTCCCACTGCGCATGCGCGTCCCCCCCCTCTATCTATTCTCCTACGCTCCCCCCCTCTATCCTCTAGGCATCCCTGCCCGCGGCGTCCACACTCCCACTGCGCATGCGCGTCCCCTCCTCTCTCTCCTCTCTCCTAAGCTCCCCCCTCTCTCGCCTCGCGACGCCGACGCAGGCAGCGTCTGCTAGCGAGTTTCTTGGTTGAAAAAACCGACTGCTCTCGCTGCACAACCGTTCACTGGCCACTCCGTATATATGACAATGGATTTTGACCTGCAAGGTGGTGCCGGTGGGAGATTTCTGCTGCTCCGGGACGTCCGAGCACGCTAGTGTCTCGCTTTAATTCCGCTACCCTTTCCCCCCTTTATGCCGGATCGTCAATAAAGTTGTTTCACTCACTCACTCCTGTGCGTTGTTGAACAACAAAAATTCGCAGCGTGCGCGTTAACTAAAAGCGGACTGCGGGTCTCTGTGTCCAGTCGGAGTCTTCTGTCTCTCATTGCCCATTAGCAGCGATTGGCATGTTCCAGTAGGAAACAACGCTCCATCACTGCGTTCTTTGCGCCTCCCCAGTTTTCTCTCCTGCGCAACGCTGCGATGAGCGCCAGCGTGAACGCCGCCGCCAGTGTAAGCGTTAGCGCCCGCTGCTTCACATCTACACATGGTTCCCTTTAGCGGGAGACGGTGCAATTTTTCTTTTTTTGTGATAATAGGAAGATATTACTTCCTATTTGTTACATTCGAGAACTGTTGAGACCCATCGCACTCCCACGTGTATTGCAAGTCGAATTATTTTCAACCATTCCCTTCCTCACACTCAATACCACGCAGTTCTACCTCTGCTTAACAAGCCCACCGAAGCACCATACGCACATATAACTAATGAAGGGTCCTTTGTGGTCATCAAAAAAAAATAAGAGTAATATAAGTGGAAACCTCAACCACGCAACAGTGGCTGCGAGGCCTCCAGCATGCCGTACGCTGCACAGAACTACCACAAGGCCACGCATCACGCTATTCCAGAGTTTTGAGAGAGGCCCTTCACGCGCTCAGCGCTAACTGGCTTGTATGGGACAGCGTGTGCCTGTGTCGGGCGGTCAGCGGTACGTGACAAGCGAGACAAGGAAACGGTCGAAGCCCATCCCCGCCCTCTGGCGTGAGGACAGCGAGGGGACGAGGCTCAATTGTTCGCGGCTTCGTTGTCTGCTTGCTCAAAGCATATGCAGCAAGTGTCGCGCCCCTTAAAAGGCGTGTGCCCTTTTTCCATCCTGCGCTTCATTTCTTCCAACGCCAGAGGCACTATTTTTGCAGCCAGGCACTGAATGCGTAGGCGCGATGTTTTATGTTAATCTCCACGATTATTCGAAGAGACCGTAAAATTAATCACGAAAGTTGGTGAAAGAAAGCTCAAATCGGCTTTCTTTTTTTCTGTTGTGCACATTACAAAAGAAGTATATATGCCGGCATAATGGAAGCGCCCCCGCGGCGTCAGGTTATTCTTTCAAACCCTGTTTAATTTTTTATTTTAACTTCAATCATTCACAAAAAAACTTTTCGCAGCCAGAACGCAAGCAGAGCACCATCCGGTCAACTGGCGATGCGCAGAATGGAGTGGCAACATGGAATATAGTATTCATGTTCTTCTTGTCCTATGTCCTTATTGCGTGCCATCATAGGTTATGAAGGCAACGTATCGTTCTCGCCTAAGCCTTCTTGCACGCATACTTAAGCATCATGCCATCTGGTGGAAACACCAGCAAACTGCTTTCTGCCCATCCACTCAGCACGTAAACTAAAAAAAAATGCCCCCATCTCCCCGAAGGGAATCGTGAGGAAATGCGAATGCATTTCGCGCGCGCTTCACTCCATTTATATATGGTGGCTGTGGTTCGAAGAAGGAAAAGGCGCCTAATTTCTGCAGCCCGGTCGGGAGCACGGCGCAGCGCCTGTTTTTTTTTATATTTGTTATATATATATATATATATATATATATATACGTGCGAGCGAGCGGACGGAGAGTAAGGCGCAGGGAGGAGAGAGCGAACGGCGAGAGAAGGAGCGGCGAAGCACTGCACCTACCCTCTCCTACACTCTCTCCACACACGCGGGAGCTCCGCCGAGTTCCCGCGATGCGAGCGCCCTCACACACCAGAGCGTGGTCCTCCTCTCCACTCACTCTCCACTACTCCGCCCGCACCATCTGCTCCGGTTGCTAGGGGTGAGGATAAGCGCGCGCGCCCGCAGCTGTTGCTATGGGAGAGGGAGTGAGAGCGGAGAGATGCGGACACCGACGCCTGACATAGCCTGACTAAGAAATGCATTCGCATTTAAAAAGCACAGCTAAATCGAGCATGAAGCTCTCGCTGTTTAGTCCTTCCTTATAATTACTTCCACGTGTCGATCTGAAGGATGCTTTACAAACGATCGCTGATGTAAGAATTGTTTGAAGCTTGGCTGGTGGATGGTATTTGAACTCTAAAATGAGCGTGAAAGACCTGTCCTCATGGGATCCTACAGAACTAACAAAGGAACGTGTAAACAGCAGCCATATGTTACATTTTACAGTGAACAAAGTTTTCTTACTGGACGAGAAAAACCGTTCACAACTTTTTCTTCCAAATATTAGCTCAAAAATATTTTGTAAATAAATTGCAGTTTGCGGAAATGCTCGGCCTTTACCATGCTCTACTACGAATAATATGAATATGATCGGAATGAAAACTGCTTTAATTAGCCCCAAGGCTAATTAAAGGCCGATGTGGACGAAGTGGTCTTGAGGCCGATGTGGACGCCTCTGTTTCCAGCACAGACTTGCCCAGTCTGGTGAAGCCAGTAATATAGCTATAATACTCGCATGGTAGTAATAGTAATCTCGCATGGGCACATCTCGCTGTGTAAAACCAACATTCCTGGGTGAATATCTGCCCTCGCATGTGAAGGTAGGCCAATTTCGGCATCCTGTACGACCGTTCATTCCAAGGCCGCTCCAATGCCACAAATGTATCATGTTTGGAAACGTAAGCGCCGTGTGTCACAGCACGATAATTTGCTCGCGTTGCGCCGAACCAAACGCTGCACTCCTGCGCTGCCATGGTACTCAAGTGCCGCAATGCCACGAGTCCCAAGACGATTCGTCAAATGATGCCCCAAGATACAGAAGGAAAACGATATCCAAAGCAGATGGTTCGAGGCCGTTCATCTCGTCAGGAAGCTGGTGCTGTCGTCAAGATGCGACGTTCCCGACGCCGTAGTGGTTCAAGGAACTCTGAAGCGCAGTTCACAGGTGATAGCTCCTCCTGTGCTTCCTGCACCAGACACGTCCCAGTCGATTTTTCAGGACTCAGCCCCACAAGAACACATGGACACTGAAACATGGTTGTCATTACCAAAGCTGCAGCCAGAGCCGCAGCCGGAACCACAGCCACAGCCACAGCCAGAGCACAATCCACAGCGACTCCAATGGTCGCAGCAGTCATTGACCGAGTCGACGACAGCGCTCGTTCCCCATGACTTCCCTGAGAAAGACCAGGACATTCCTGCGATGCTTCGATATCTTTTGGAAACCATACTTATGCTTTTGAACAAGCTAAATACTCTAACAGCCCGAACTGCCCTGCAACTGCTGGAGGTTCTTAATCCAGTGTTTACAGCGCTTCAATTATCACCCGGATCGCCCACGGTCCTCTCAAAGGCCGCGACTTCCCAATCGAATGCCAGAGCGCTGAAATCATGTAGGTCAGAGAAGCCCCGGCCTCAGTGAATGATTGTACTCCTTTCTACGTGCAGTGCTCTCCTCTCTCTATTTGTCTTTATGATCCCCATTCCCATATCCCCAGTGCAGGGTAGCAAACAGGACGCTCGTCTGGTTAACCTCCCTGTCTTTCCTTTTCTTTCTTCCTCTCTCTCTATCATTATATTTAACTATATACTATAGACTTATATATAAGTAGATGGGAACACATCGTTTAGGCAAATTTAGCCCGTCAAGTGAATACCCAACGCCATAAAGAAGCAACGCATGCGAAGGCTTTTTATTTTCTCTATCAGTTGCCGAACACTTGTGGGAACGTACATGAAACGGCAATCAATGGTAAAGCGCTGCCTACATCTTTCTACTTTGACCACTGAGTGACTGATGACTTATTGTGCCTCTAACTAGTTTACGTGTTCTCAGTCCCGACATATTGCAACACACAACAGCACTACACAGGATTGGAAATGGTTGGAAGCATCCACACCATGAATCTTTACGGAGTTATAGTTAGCGCTTTTGAGGTTCAGCACTTATGGTGCATGGAAAGACAAAGAAAGAAATTGCGTGATTCATTGTGGCTTGCATGGTCGGAGAGTGCGTGCCACGATGACAAACACCGTCACGCGTGAAAACGCGCTAAAGCGTATCTCTCGGCATGTCTAGTACTTTGCCGAGTGTGGAACGCCTCTCCTCCCATACGCACCCCCCGCCCCCTCCCCGCCCTCCTTTCTTGTATTCCTTGTAAAAAGGCCGGAAACAAGAAGGCATCCTTATTACACATAAGCAAAAGAGGCTGAAAATTCAAAGGTCACGCAAGAAAGTTGGCATGACCAAAGGGCACCACGTTCCTGCGGTGTCCTCTTCATGCTAGAGACGTCGAAACAAGGAAGGGTGGGGGGTGTTAGGGGGTTGTAGTGAGCGTTCACGGTTTGTTCTTGGCCAGAACATCGACAAGGGGCAGCTGGCCGCCTGCAGAAACAGCCGAACCCCCCTCCCCTCCTCACCCGTAATAAATGAAGAGGATGGGTGGAACACACGTCCCACCCCACCTATTTTTGAACCTATGTGCGTGCACTGCCGTTCTGTCGTCCCCAAGTTGGGTTAAGCCCCATCCCGTCACTGTGAGGCTACTGCCGATTGTGTGGTGCGGTCTACCGCCGACCGCAGTCATGAGTGCACCCTAGTCACGAAGCAAAAAGCGGCACCGTTCTTTCTTGAGCTCTGCGGTTGCTCGGCAAGTGGTTCCATAATTGGATTTGGAGGGAAGCGAAACGCTCAGTGACAAAGAAGAAATATCCAATTCCATGAGGGTGGCGATTTGGGCTTGTTGGTATGGTGTCTTAGTTAGCGCTGTGGTGTCTCGAATGTGCCTTCTTTTGTCCTCGTCTTTAGCCTGCGCTACCATCAATTATCATGTATCCCATTCCTCCTCGCTTGCGCAGGCAGGCCGTCGCGGTGCTTGGAAAACGGAGGGAAACGCGCGATGAATGTTAACATATAGCATTTGTGGAAGAATTCTGTATAACACAGGGGTCTCAAACTCACCTCAGCCAGCGGGCCGCAGTCACGCAATTTAGTCCCGCAAGGGCCGGGGCAATGCAGGAGGTAAAAGCGGGAGGGGGGGGGGGGTATTTGTACAATTTGCCTGCAAACGTTCCCATTTGAAGGAAAACTTTCCCATATCTCATATACAGGTCATTTCTGAAGGAGATTTGGTGCCAGGATTCCAACATGTCGATACCGATCTCCAAAATTACTCAAATCTGGACGCCGATTGTAACATATAATTTTTGTTCTACGATTATGTTTCAAAGCAAGGTGAACACATGGGATGCCTCAGGGAGACAATGGCTTCGACCAGTCAGGTCCGGAACTCACGAACATACTTGATAAGAAAAAAAATTTGGGGGGCAGGCAGTCATGTGAGGGCCGCGGGCCGCAACCGAGGCCTCGCGGGCCGCGTGTTTGAGACCCCTGGTATAACATGTACGAGAATTGCATTTCACTATATTTCGGCAGCTATGGTTACCGCATAAGTCATGCGGCAGTACAAAGGCTTCGATTCTGTGTCTCTATTGAGTAGTGGTACACAGTGATGATAGAGTACCACACCAACCCAAGTGCACAATACTGGTACCTTGGCTTACACGAAGGAATCGGCGATTATAGTAAACGTTGTTCGAAACGGTCACATTTTGTATCTGCGTGGAACAGAATGGTTATGCATTACGACCTCGAATACTTCGACTTCAATGCCTTAGTAAAATAGAGAGCGAGATGCAATGAAGGGAGCCAAGTCAACTAGACTATGTCCGATTCGCTAGCCTACACGCGAGGGCGAGGGGGTGTTAATGAGGGGTAAAAGAGAGAAGAGGCATTAATTCTGCCATTAGCAGATGCCAATTGAAAGCACTTTCAAAAGCGTGCACTATAAACGACAAGAACGCGCTTTTAACTGAAGAACACGATGCTGCTAGTGAGACACAATTGCTCATGCTTACATAAGTCTATATAAAAAAAAGGCGACATAAATTTCAGCCCTTTTCTTGCAGGCCCACGTGTAGCTAGTTTAACATGCAATTCGACTTCTCCACCACTCCACCATTGCCTGTTTGGTGACTCATGCGCTTCTGTCCATAATAATACAACAGGGATAGTGGAGCTAAAATGCACTTGCGTCTGGTTCATTAATCGATGCAATGCTGGACAATGGACGTCTGCCCTAAAGTTCGGCCACCGAAATCTAAAATGTGCTGGTAGGACCCGAGAACACGCTGTAGGGCTTCAACGTGCTCAGCCAGAAGATCAGCTGCGATCAAGTTTAAAATCTGACGGCTGCCCGAATTTGTTGTTGGCGTGCCCTGCGTAGGATCAAGGGTATCTAAGCCGAAAACTTCCACCTGCGAATCTAGAAGTGGACAAAAGTGGGCTACAGAAATTCCTTGTGGGAGCATTTGATCTCTGAAGACAAATTTACCAGTGGTAGGCATTTAGCGGTGATGCTGAGAACACTATAGGGAACCGCAACACTATGCATAAGGAGTACGTCGGTGAGAAGCGTAGCGTAATAGTCACCATATGGCACAGCTGGTGAGCATAAGAGATTCACATATGTCACAATTTTGGAGGGCAGGTGAACAATGTCGCTGCATTGTAATCGGCACGCAGGTTGGTATGGAGGGTCACCGAGTTGCGGCAGCTCAAGGCGGAGAACACAGGCGGAGCAATCAATAAGAGCAGAATTGGCGGAAAGAAAATCTAGGCCAAGTATGAGTACGCGTAATCAGTCGCATAATCGGTCACGTAACTGAAAAACGTCAGCGTATTTACCGTAAGAACTATAGTTTTCCATTTCCACGCGTTTTCCAGAAAGCGTCTGTTAATATCTGACTCGCGCCTGCTACCGTTCGGGGGGCACTGTGAAATATAACGAGGCAAAAGCACGCGTTTTGTGCGCTCCGTTTTCCATGATGTGTACCCCCGCCCTCAAAAGTTTTCGGAACACAAAATTTCCGAAAATGATATATTCTCGCTTTGTCTTTGAACATAGCCCCCCAAACAGATGTTCCAGCATGTAGTAGCCCTTGCGAGCTACGCAGCTACCTGCTAGGTTAGATGTTCCGTGCACTAACAGAGCAGAAATTCGCATTTTCAGTGGAGCCCGCGTTCGGAAAACTTTTTGGGAGCTGGTGTACATATATAAGAAAAATGTGAGCTCGCCAGGTGCATGTTTTCCTAATATATCCATCCAACAACACATACAGGGCCTCTTCACGTTCTTCACGTTCTTCACGTTCCTCTACACAAGCTACATTGTGGCGGCTGCACTGCGTGCCACTTCTAGTTATGCAAAAGACATGACTTCAGCTGGTGGCAGCAAGCAGCAAGGACACATATTTCACGCGCCTCAGTGTGTGCTTTTAACAGCCAAACTGTTGCTGCTCGCCGTTGTCTGTGCAGTGTCACCAGAAACCTCGTCGAAGGGGCATGCGCTGCAGGAAAAGGGCAAGCCACACTACCGTGTACAGCAGGTGCGAGTGTCAAAAGAAAATGAACACGCGAACAAGAGAGACAGGAAGAAAGCTATATACAGAAACACAAATTAAATGGAGAAAATACAAACAACACAAAAATATAGACACATAAGCGGAATAAAGACATAAAAAGATAGATCAGGATTCAATCCACCAGTCTAAACGAAAAAGAAAGAAGGAAAGAAAGAAAGAAAGAAAGAAAGAAAGAAAGAAAGAAAGAAAGAAAGAAAGAGAGAAAGAAAGAAAGAAAGAAAGAAAGAAAGAAAGAAAGAAAGAAAGAAAGAAAGAAAGAAAGAAAGAAAGAAAGAAAGAAAGAAAGAAAGAAGTACGCTTTACAGATACCACAAAGACTTGCTGAGACTGCAGCCTGTCGCGTTAGCGGCGGCTTGGTAAATGCGTCATACAGCGTCTTTCCTTATCTGTCTTCACACATGGTGGGTACCTTAGTCGTACGGACACGCGTATTCATATTCAATAAAAAAAACAATATGAAGAAACAGAGTGCCTCTCTTCGTTCAACTTTTTCTTCTTTTTTTTTTTGCGCTTGTTTTCATAGCGCCTTGCTGGTAGTCTAGAGGTATGCAGTGAGCCTCAGAGAGCGGCGCGCGCAGGCAAAAGGTTCGCATCGTGACGTGAATTTCAAATTGCATGTTAAAGCCGACAGACAAACAGATAAATGCCGCATTCGGTCGGCCAATACGGGGCGCGCAAACGGTAGGACAACAATGCGCGCGTCGCGCCTCTGTAAGCGCGTTATCTTTGCATCCAGAGCTAAAGATAATGGGTTGCGCAGGCTCGACGCAAACGCGCTGTTTCAGAAATATCGCGTAGTGTGCGCTCCAATGAAACCGTGCGTAAAGCCGCACCTGAAGCGTGAACTCAAACTTCGCCCTCAAAGGCGCGTCGATATTCGCCGAGAGCAAGAGGGTGGAAAGCGGTGTGGGCTGGCCTGTATACGTAATTCTTCATATGCAGTAAGACGGCAAGTTGGGCCAGTTGGTTGGGATTCATCGTGAACTTCGTTAACAGCACAACACTAGACACACGGACACAAGGAAGGAGCAAATGAACAACACGACGCTGACTCTCAACTGATACTTATTGAAAATTGAATTGTGAAACATATATATATAGCAAGTGCAAAAGCCCGTGGCATGCGCAAGACACAAGTAAACATTCCGGCAGCGTCATCATAAATACAGATATTCAAGATCGGCACAAATAATCAAATTCCTTCTCATGCAGAATTCCTTCTCATGCAAAAGTGTACTTTGTTGCGTCTTCGTATGCACGCGGTTGTGAACGGAGCGTGTTTATTGAGGGGCTGCCTTTTCCAACTTTGTTTGCCCGAAACCTCGTTACGGTCTTGAAATTCTTTCGAAGAACTCAATCGAGTAATGGCGCTACAGGAGTACAGAGCGACGCATGTTGACAGAATTTCTCTGCTGCCGTTTTGCATTGCTTGTTGCACTATATAGGGCTGCGGTTCTGTCAATAGGTGAAACACGCTTGCACGTCGCACAGGTGATACCATAGAGTTCCCTGCAAAGGTTATACTGGTGTTATGAAGGTTCAGCTATCGTGGGATCGATGGGCAGTACATGATTTTGCTTAGTCTTCGTGCTTACGGTTTCGAACGCTCTTGTGGCCTTGTTTATTGCTGTGTTTTTTGTTTTGTCTTGGATAAAAGAATGGTTCGTTGTCATCCTCGTGAGCTGATTTGTATTGGTCAAGGCAGCGAAAGGGGTCAAGGCGGCGAAGAGGGACTGCTGAACACTTGCTGAACTTCGGCTTGCGACAGAGCTGCTGCAAGCCATACGGAGCCGAAAGCACGAATCTTAGGCAAAGATATGGACTACCCATAATACCCATGCTGGCTTAAGCATCGTTACTCGCAGCTGTCATAGACGCTAGCGCCAGGTTTCCTTGTAGTGCATTATTATGAAACTCTATGGGCGAGACCATGGCCTCCGCGATCGCACTTTGCCGGACCTAATCGTGGAGGTCACCATGACTAGAGTGACCTAGAATAGGGGAGTGTCCAAAGCGCCGGCTCCGGCGTGGGCCTTTTGCGGTGAACTGCCGCCACGCGCCGCTGCTGCGCCGGACCCGTGGGCTTTCCGCGCTCGGGAGCGCGCGGAAAGCGAGGGGCGTCTGCTACGCGCTGTAGTTTTTTGCGCTCGGTTTCCACACAGGGCGCTTGAGGTCTGCTTAACTTTAATAATGCGGTGCGGAATAGAGCGTACCCATCTTTAAGCGTTGTGTTAGTCTGGGGGCAACAACAGAATGCAAAAAATCACGTGTCAAGCGGCATCAGCGTGGCCTAGTTCCAGTGATAGAGCTTGGGAACGTTGGTGCGTGCGTAAAAACGCGCGAAATGAGCAGGGACAAGGAAAGAACGAAAAGAAACTTTTTCGCACGGGTAATCGGGCAATGGTATCGCGCATGCAAGAATTAAGAGTAATAAAAGAAGGTAAGTTACACGCGCAGTCAGCTGAAATGCATACGCGCAGGGACCGCTTCGCTCACCACTATATACGAGCACCACTGCTCGTGGTCGCCAGTGGTTTTCTAGCCATATGCACACAGCTTTATTCGACAATTTATTAGCCTTGACTAGCACTTTATTATTAGAGCTCATCGGGAAGACGTAAGGGAAAGAAAAGAAAGGGTAGAGATGGCCATACGACCGCGATATGGTTGGTTTATTTTCGCTTTTGAGGTAGCGTACAGCAAGGCTCACCGAGCGCAAAGCTTGAGTTAAATTCCGACATTTGAAGAAAAGCACTGCCAGGTAAACTTACATTATTCCGCAAGCTTGTGCATAAAAAGCGTATTATAGAAAATGCAGTACCAATATCCAGATATCATAAAATTAAAGTTACAGTTTCAAACAGCTCATTCTTAACTTCAGATATTTTCAAGGTTCTCAGTGGTTAGCGATCGCACGGTTCAGAGATTTTTACAAAAAAAAAAATGTAGACGAGTAGTTACATGAAATGCAATTGTTCCCGCGGTAATTCAGTGTGAGGGAACCTGGCTGCAATTTCCCGTTTTTTTTCTTGTTTTCTTTTTTTTGCTGATGAGCTCAATATAGCGTACACCACGCTTTCATGCTCAAGCTCCCTAGTACTGCCACAGCTCTAAATTTTCCCATTAACTTACACAGCATGTCTATCATCTCTTTGATAAATATAAAGACATGGCCTGATAGGTAAAGCAAGCCTCTTGTGTACGTACCACGGGCGTGCGTAATCAGCTGCTGTGAGCTGAGAATCACGTTTGTTTTCCGGCGATCACTCGTAAAATGATGTGAGGCGTACACGATGGTGCACTGTAATTGATTCATTTACTTTGGTTTGTCTGGTCTTTCTAAAGGCGAAAGCTTTAGACGCCTCATCAAACACGGAAATTAACCACCGGCCTCCCGCGTTGTCAACACGAGTGATGCAAAAAAATATCACGTGATAACGTCACATGGACGTCTCAAATCGATAAAATTTGTGACTGCATCGTGACGTCATTCAGCGTGATGTCATGTGAAGATTTCATCACCCATATGGTCACTTTGCATTGCCTCCGTGATCTGTGGGCCGATCACGGAGGCCATGTAAAACCAGGTGACGTGCAGAAACCTCGCAATGCCTTCGATCCTGGCGGCAGTGCGAAACCATATTAGGCGCGGAAAGCTTTTGGAGGGGGGGCGCGGGAGCATTAAGGCATTGAATGGAGAAAAAGAACATGGCTTTTGCCGCCGAGTCGTCTTAGGCGAATGCGTAGGGACCTTATGAGCTTGATTTTTTTTTTCGTGTATTTTACCCATGCGGTCAATGCTTCAAAATGTATCGGTAAGTCCCACATCTTGAGATCGATATTGCTGATCACAATGTTTTCATTTCCTGACGGAGACATATCATCAGACCACGCATCGTCAGAATTATTTATGGCCGAATAAAGTGACTTTGCGCGCCACACGCCATATTATTACCGTTAGTCGTTACGCAAATCACGAGCATGTCAAGTTAGTGATGCCATATTACCTTACCAGGTGAACGATACGCGAGAGTTAATTACGCGAGTCATTTTTTACTTTTGGTAGCGCGGCCACGCTGACGGACACATTCCGCTTCGCATGAAAATGCTTGAAATAGCAAAGCGCGGGAGGCAGCCATGTAAAACAAATCGAACGCGCGAAATAAAAGAAAGGACATGAAGTGTGCAAACTCGTTAGCATGAGATAGCCATTTATTATGTATATATATCTGCTACGTTCTCCGTGTTAGCTTTGTGATCTCCAGCTTATTCTTTTCTGCAGCGCGTTAACGTTCGTCATTCCCCACGAAACTAAATTAAGCACCTTCGCTCACGATGGTGCGCTCAGAATGCGTTCCTCAAACGGGCGCGTAAGTGCGGATGATTGCGGTGACAAAGCGGCTGAAACAAATATGGAAAATCCCTGTTTCACTACCCACAAACGTGTTCTCTGTGTGGTGAGTCGCTGCAGTGTTATGTTTCAGTGACGCAGTATTAAATCTTCTCCATATTACCGCAACGTTGGCTATTAGCGGCCAAAATATCGGGCGCGTAGCAGACGCTCGCCGCTTTGACGCGGCTTCCACCGCGGAGAAAGCCCACGGGTCCGGCACGGCAGCGCCGCGGCGCGGGAGTTCACCGCGAAAGGCCCTCACTCCTCCCATGTATTCGCGCGCCGCTTTGGACACTCCCCCCTATTCTAGGTCACTCTAACCATGACACCACATATGCTTTGTGGTGTTGCGCAGTTTGTTCTTTTTTTTTATGTATGTGTCCATTCCTTCAAAGGCAGGTATGTACACAATTTGCAGCGGCGCGAATCGTTGGCGTGACAACGAAGCAAGCTGCTACATACAATTTATTTAGCTGTTTCTTGAGATATTGGATATCAACAAGGCGCGCGAGGGACATGGCTTCCAAACATGTGTGACATCAGCGAAAAGTGAACTTTGTTGCATCCATTTAGAAAAAGAAAGCTTTAAATTAGGTGCAACACCCTCGATTTACGCCCCTGACACCTCATCTTCTTCTTCGGCTAGTAGCGTCCTCTAGTCCACAGTGGCACAGACGCCTCTATTGATTAATCTTACGTATCGTCGTGGACGCAAGTTCTTAACACATTGTTACTCGAACATAGTGGCTATGATGACCTGAAGGAGGCATGATTCCGTTTTGGTTAACCTGCCTAAGTGAGCAGGGTTGCCGTTGGTGGCTACTTTGCGCCAAATTGACTACTTCTCGACCCCGTCTGGCGACAAAAATTTGCAGTTGGCGCCATGGCTATTTTCTGGCTACTTTTAAAGTGCTGATTTGGCGCATTATTTAGCCATTTTTTCTCATTTTTGCAGACGAAACACATTTTTTTTAAGCTTTTCTCTCGCTTCAGCGGATGCGTACGGTCGTCCTCCACCCACCAGTAGGCTGGTGTGCATAGAGGTACCCTTACGCGACGCTTAGCGCGTCTCCAAATACGGAGCGGCGAAATTGCGTGCATGGTGACGAACACGTGGCCAGCTCGGTGTTCAAGCTTCCCGCCATCTATTGTAATGCTACGCGCAAGTTTTACGAATAATTCTGATGCGCAGTGCGTGTTCTCGTGTAAACCTGGGAAAACAGACATCTGCAACAAAATTTAGCTGGCCTGTTCATCTACAACCAGAATTTGGTCTGCAGATTCAACAAAAATCTGTTTCAACTTTACATGTTCCTTCTGACTTGCTGGCTGGAATATTCTATTGTAACTTTGCGTCTGGCAAGAACTCATATTGTCTACATAAAGTATATGCATGCGTCGTGAATTTATCATAATTCGATCACTTAAATTATTTCCAACTTATCGGTGGCTTTCTATGCTCTTACTTATTCAAAATGGTATTATTTTATTTATCAATACTAAAGAATCTGCTCATAATACCGCTTCTGTTCCACTTGGCTACAAATTTGGCGATAATAATAAATGGCATGGCTACTTTTGGCTACTTTTGGCTTGAGTTCTGGCTCCTTTTCAAGTCCACCCAACGGCAACCCTGTAAGTGAGAACGACGCCACTGCAACGTTTTTAGCTTCTGTGCATGAGCACGTAAAGATCCCGCATGCGAACTACTGATAACATTAACGTGAAATTGAATTAATTGTCATTTATTATACTGACAGTGAATTCACCCTTACTTTTACTGATCATACGTTCCGATATCATGTATTCTATACAGCTCCTGACTTGAACCAATACCTACTTTTTATGCAAGTTTTCATTTTTTCATTGGGGTTTGATAATATTCGACGAGCCAATGGTCGGCTTATGGCTGGCCTGGGGGCGAATTCTGGTAGGCTCCTTGCCAAACAATATGTCGCTAGGTTCTAGCGCCATAGCAGTGTATTTGGCGAACATCACAGCGGAGATTCGGCCACACCTGTAATACAACGCCTGTAAGCAACGTTGTTTCCGCGGTTTCGTAAAATCGAACGCCGAAACTACCGCATCTAAGTGTTTGTCTCTACGTTTCGCAGCAATGGAAAACATTCGAAATGACTTCGTGATCGCCTCGGCAAGGAGAAAAAATATCATTAGATGATGATATATGTTGTTTATTGGCGCAAGGGCCAATCGATGGCCAAAGAGCGCCAGTACATGATGACGAGTGCGAACAATGATTATGTTAAGTGGCTGTAAAGGGGCCTAAAATTCCTCGCCTTAAGGGCGGGTAAAACATATAGGTATTAAAATCATGACAGTGACGTGAAATGTGTGCAGTGAGAACGATTGGCAAACGGTTCGGATTAAAAAACTCTGGAGAGATGGTATGAGCACGAATGTCTCCTGAACCGCTCTTGTGACCAAGGGCTGTGAGACAGATGCTTTCTATGATGTAGCTACCACAGCAGTAATCTCTGTTCAGAGATCGCGCTGCGGATTACCAGGGTAAATGACGTGAAAACAATGTAGATCTTTTAAAAACGCGAACAGTGAATCATGTTTGAAAAGCGGATCCCTGCCGATGAACATTTCTGGATGAAGAGGCATTTGCTCTCGGTAGGGTAATGGGAAATGTCTTTTTCTAATAGGTTCTAATTCACTGCATTGAATGAGAATAAGAGGCACAGTAAGAGGTTCACCACATTTCTCGCACATAGGTGGATCACCACCCGACAGAAGGTAAGAGTGTGTACTATATGTGTGTCCTATTCTAAGCCTGGTTAGCGTTACTTGTGGGCAGCGGGACCTCGATACTGGTGGCCAGTTTCCAAGACTTGGCTTGATAACATGTAGCTTATTTTGTGTTTGTCTGTCCCATGAGCGCTGCCAATGAGCCCTCAGCTTTCGTTTTAGGAAGGGTTTTAGGTCTAGCGCCGGCACA
>JALIZH010027969.1:715000-938158 GCA_030522465.1 Rhipicephalus appendiculatus
ATGCGCATGCCTACACACACGCACGCACACATTTACGGACAGCAACGCAGCCAGAAATGTTTTTCGGAGGGGGGTTCAACCATACTTTATGTATGTTCGTGCGTGCGTTTGTATGTTTGCGTGTATATATATTCACGCAAAAAATAAAAATGGCGGGGAATGAGTTGGAACCCCTCTTCACCCTTGTTTGTGGATATGAAATGCCCATTCACTATGGGTGTGTCAATTTGCGTGCAATTGTTGGTGGTATCTCATTTCTAATCAGATATACCAAGGTGGTATATCCCATTTTTTAAAGAGATACCGCCGTAGCTGTGCTGAGATTCATTTTCACCGTTTCCCGAGTGCACTGTAACCAGCCCACCTGAATTTTCCTCGCGCCCTTCCTTGATACATCAATGTTTAATGTATAGACGTGGACTTGCGTCACATTAGCGTACGCCCGATGATAAGCGTAGCTCTCCGCATTGCTTCACCATGCTGTCACAATTTCGCGGCAGAATGCTGACACCCTTATCACCGAAGGGAGCCCTCGACAGGACCGATGATATCTATAACGATGATAACGTATACGAAATATTGGCGTCCTTCGCCATCCTGTCCTCGCGTCGGATGATCAGCGATATCTTCACTACTCACTCGATGGACGTATCTTCGAGTGGTCGGCGTGTATGCGGTCTGAGCGTGCTTCGTTATAACAATAGGAATCAATCGAAGAGATAAGTAACGTGGAGATACTGTCGCCGCGAGTGGCGAAGATTGCGATGTTCGCACTTGGCTTCTCAAGCGCTGTCTCGCCGGATAGGAGGGGATATTGCGTCAGGCTTGGCATATTGCCCCTATTCATTAAGAGCGAAGCTCCTTAGGCCCGCACCCTGCCGTTGCCGTCGCCGCCGTCGAAGCTTCCCGCCGCAGCACCGTTGACACCCCTCTCCCACCTGTCTCCCTCTTTCTTCGTCTCTGCCCTCTCCCCTCAAACCGGCGAACGCGCGAAACCATCGCTTCGCCCTGTCGTCCGCCCTGTGGTTGGTCCGTTGCCTGGGCTGGCTCGCGCTGCGCTGCACCGCACACACACTCGCTCAATCGTTCCCGCCAATGAGCGCAGCAGACGCTCTCCCCACCCGCTCCCCACCCTACCGCCTTCATGAAAGCCAGCAGCGAGATCAGGCGCATAGTCGTTTGCTTCCCATTTCTAAGGAGCTTCGCTCATCGGCTGTATTCGTACACGGAAAAACTGCTAGTTTTTTTTCTTTTTACGTGATGGTAGAGCGGATTGGCAGGCTTCGACTTGGTACGAGTTGACGCTCCTCTTTGTTAAGACGAAAGCATTATATGGCTCGCCGGTGGAAAGATTTGACGAAAACGGTGGCGTCGTGAACGCGAATGGTATTGAAATTCACGTGACGTTAAATACCGATGTAGGGATGATATGTGGTCATGAGTATAAATAAAGGAAAAATCTTGAGGTCCGCGATCGAGCGAGCGTCTAGATTATTGGCAAAGGTCGCGTACAAATACGCATGTAAACGGCGCACCTTCGAACGCGCATTTATGAACGTTCAAAGAATCGGTTGTAGCGTCTTGACTTCTTACTTATGTCCGTGTTTGCACGCCCAGTTTTCAGGAGTGAAGCTCCTTAGGCTCGCACCATGTCCGTTGTCTCCGTCGTCGTAGCTCCCCGTCGGACCGAAACACAGGTGTTATTTATAGCGCGTTCATAGCGCGCATATAGGTTTAAAATAGACCTTACTCTGTCCGTGCATCTGTCCATCCGTCCGTCCGTTCTCCCTTCCGTCCGTGCGTATGTCCGTCCGCCCGTCCATCCATGGAAGGACGGACGGACGGACGGATGGATGGATTTCATAAACATTCTTTATATCGTTTATCGTTTCGTCAATGGGGCTTCGCTCCATCATCAGCATTCACTTCGTGGATCGGCTGCCAATGTTAGAATGAATCTCTTCGTTCCGGCGCTGCGTCTTTTTCGCATACGACAACATCGCCACCGAAATGTGCAACTCGCAACGAACTTCACCTGAAAACGCGTCCTGGCTTGGGCTTTGAACCCGGAAGTGACGCCTCTGTGATGGCGTTGTACCTGTGGTGAACTGCGAGGCACCACAAGGCGCGCAAAACAGTTTTCGATTTCAATTAAGGTTTCTTCGCACTTCACTGAAGCTCACGTGCATTCGTACGTCCAACGGACGCTGCGTGCTGCCTTCAAGGTGGCATTTCCCGAGGCGTGGTAGAGAGAGAGAGAGATAGATGCAGAAAGGCAGGGAGGTTAAACGGAAAACAAATATCTGGTTGGCTACCCTGCACTGGGGAAGGGGTAAGGGGAGACACAAAAGTAAAGGACACACCTGAATTGGGCATGAAATCTTTGCTTCGTTTAGATGCCAACTTTGCGTTATGTATGCTGCAATTTTATTCTGTTTTTTTTCGACTAAGCGCTACCTGAGATAACTACATAAACCTTCAATGAGGACCGCTTTTGCAGTCTTTTAAAATATAA
This sequence comes from Rhipicephalus appendiculatus, assembly GCA_030522465.1. Lineage (NCBI taxonomy): Eukaryota > Metazoa > Arthropoda > Arachnida > Ixodida > Ixodidae > Rhipicephalus > Rhipicephalus appendiculatus. The sequence goes on from JALIZH010027969.1 coordinate 717,516, forward strand.
ATTAATAATTTACTTGGTTAATAACTATTTCTCCGCTATAAATCGGACGGCTAATTTCTTCTTGTCTTTCATTCATTGCTTACATATCCGCTAAAGCGTGGCGTTTATAACTTCGATGTGTGTTTAACGCCTTTCCTGTAATTTTTTATTCGCAGAACATCGAAGAGCTGGTCGACAAGACGGTTCCGTCCGGCATCCGGCTCAACCGGGACATGAAATTGGACCCTCCTCTCAGTGAGTCCCCATCTCTTTTTTTTCTACGTTTGGGTTTTTCAGCAGCTTAATACATCAACAAAATCAAGTCCGCTTTTAGTTGTCGTTCCATGAGTGGCCTGTCTGTCTATCGGTACGAAAATCGTATCGTTTTTGCGAATAAGCCATTGGCGTTAGCACAATATGGACTAAGCCATCTTCGCGTCTACTCCGTTTTCGAGTTTGATGTTCCTTGATAGACGGGCGAGAAAGTTGTCGGCACTCATCAGGTTCACCAAAGAGGTGAAGCATGTTTGAGAGTTCCTTCCCTGACGCTATGAAAGGAAAATATTAACTACCTAGCAAGTGCATAACGATACGACTAACTTAATTTATACATATTCAAGTTTTTTTTTTCTCGTAGCTCCGTTACGTTGAATGTGGTATCAAGCTACTCACCATCATCATCAGCTGATATTATGCTCCCTGCTGGACGAACGCCTCTTCCAATGAGACCCAATTCACCTCATCTAGTGCGAACTGATTCCTTCTTAACCCCGCGAACTTTGCGATAGCGTTAAATAGCTCATTTCGCAGAAATTCAAGTGCCTGTGTCGACGTCGTTGGTTGTGAGCAAAAAATTGGCGTTTTAAGCGAACGAATATTGTAGATAGACGCAAATAAATAACAAAACAGAAATTCCGGTTCGAGTGGGAATTGAACCAGGCCTTTTGAGTGGCAAGCAGGTGTTCTACCACGGATCTATGCAAGTGCTTGAAACTGCATCGTAAAAAGACGCCATCAGAATATCGGTTAGTGAGAGGAGTCTCCTTAACTCATGTCAAATTGCGAGGCAGAATCGTAGAATCGCACCAGGCGTCAAAACATGTGAATTGCGCAACTAGTGGGTGTGGTTTAAAGCTGCCCACCCATCACAAAGTGTGTCGCTGCGCAGGTGAACGTGGCACCTTAAAGGGACACTAAATAGGAAAACGATTTTTTGCGTATTACTAAAGTACAATTCCACAATCCCGAAAAATGTCACAAGACTGCGATAGTCTTACCGCTTGCTCAATAAGCATTTTCATTTACTAGATGATTTATTTTTAAAAAATTCCGAATTGGTTTAGTTTCACAGACCATTAGTTAAGCCTCCTGCCGCCCGGTTCTTGGCCCATCCCCCTTTGTGGGTGAGCGCCATCCATACGAGGTCATCATCATCATCATCATCATCAAATGCCACTCTTACCGCTGGACGACGCTTGGTAAGCGCTCAAACGCGCGAAAAGGAAATGCGGGTAGAGACGCCACCTCGAGGTTCCCGCACCAAAGACCGTGACGTCATAGATTTTGAAGGCGTCTACTAGGTCCTACGTAGTTCTTGATCGGTTAAAATGAAGTACGTTGTCATCTGTGGGTGCCATATATACCTAGCGTACGAAGTTTCAGAAAATTTCGTCGAGCTAATGTCGCGCGAATACGAAAAATACATTTTGAAATCAGTGACGTCACGTGCGAAGATTTCGGCGCGAAATTTAAAAATTAAACTTCATACCTTGATTTTCTCCTCTAATAATGAACATATGATGGTGAAACTTGCGACATTAGAGTTCTCAGAGTACAGTTTAACAATTTAAACCAAGTCACCGTTTAGTGTCCCCTTAAGGACGCGTAGTGGTATTTCGCGAAAGTAAGAATTATGGCGTAGTGGCCGCTTCCCAACTGCGCTTGCAGTATCCATTCTAGGATAGTTGGAAACGGCCAAGTGTTACGTGTAGAAACGTTCCTATCCTTGCGGAACGGTTGAAGGCGGTGCGCACGGGGCCCGATTACGCTGTCCCGTTCCACTCTTGAAGGGGAAACTCAAGCGCCCTCCAAGTTTTTAATTTCCGTCGGTTCATGTAACTCTGTCGTCCCCGGTGACGTTTCCCGTCCCTGGGTAGCCATTCTGTTGGCCTATCTGAGCTCCGGTGGAATGCATGACACATCGCGTGGAGGTTCTTTTCCCGCCCCTTTTCTTTCTTTCTATATTTTGTTACTTCGCAACGGTAACACCTTCAGTTGGTTAGTCACCGCCTGTAGTGCGTGTTTCTTCACCTCGTGGGTAGTCTTTTGGCGCTGCTTTTGGCATTTAAGGACTTTTTCTCCTTAGGTGACTGTTTTTGATATGAGCCGGCAATTTAGAGGTGCCATACGGGTAGCGTTGTGACCAATGTGCACGGGGGGTTCTCTTCCGTATACAACGAAAAAAAGAAAAAAAAGACCAAAATCCGGTGGTCGCTTGTATGGTGGTATGATAAGAACATGTCTTAACCAGGTAAGAGTCATGTCTCTTTCGAAATGGTTGGATGCGACACATATAGTGAGGATTTCGCATGATGAATTTTTCGACGTGTGGTAACTTCGTTTCCTCTTGCTCAAAACCAAGGCGCCTTTGTTCGCAACACTCTGTCAGTCGGCTTACAGGGTTTATATAACCCCGTATTATGACCTGAATTCCATTCGTAGTGCATAGAAGGTTTGCGGGCAGTCACAAGTCGTCGGTACGCCTTTTACAGGTGGTGGTGGTGAAAAACCTTTATTTGGGACTATCTACAAGTGAGATATAGGGGCGGCCTTAAGGGCCGACCCTGCAGAAACTCTAGGAGGAGTCCCTAGTCCGGGACCCCTGTGAGTCCGGGTCCTCTGTGTTTTACAGGAGCATCCCCCACGGCTCACGTCGTCGCTCGTCCCACCCGCGGAGGCGGTTGACCCCCCTTCTCGCCAAGCCGTGGGTCAGATAACATACATATAACAGCTCGAAGGGGATGTCTCGCTATCGGAGCTGCGAGCTGACTAGACGCAAGGGCGCGACGACGCGGTCCGTCACGCGGAAGCCACGAGGTGCTCCCTCCCTCCACCCCCACCTTCACTCTTACCGCGCTCAAGTCGAGCTGCGCGATAAGCAGCATTACACAAGCATTGCTCGTAGCTGTGCACTGTACGATGGCTGTTTAGAGAGTGAGGAAGAGAGATAGAGATTCTCGTCATTGTGTTGCTCAACGCGTTGCGGACGCACTATCGGTGCTGAAAGGCTATAATGGGGGCACTGATAGGCCCGCGCGCGTCCAAATATGGACACGAACAGACCGCATACGTGAACGTTCTCCCGCGAATGCGGTCGAAAGTGCCTAATCGAGGCTGGCTGCCGCGGGCACGGGCCTTATCTACTTATCTGCGTATGAGCGAAGTGGCGTCTTCGGCGGTTCACTGGGAACACGTGTTTGCATCTGCTTGCTGAAGCCAAAGCGCTGCCAACGGCCACGACAATCGATGTATCGAGGTTCCTCCTCTCTTCTGTTATACTGCGCCATGGACCACCTCGGATTATTGTCAGTGATCGTGGTCGCCAATTTGTGGCCGATGTAGTAGAAGAGCTCTTGCGTCTCTGTGCTTGTCAGTTTCGCCACGCCACCCCGTATCACCCGCAGACAAACGGTCTCGTCGAGCGCACTAACAGAACAGTTACCAACATGCTTTCGATGTACGTCGACGCCAAGCACAAAAATTGGGATGACATCTTGCCCTTTATCACCTACGCCTACAACACGGCAAAGCATGAAACCTCTGGCTACAGTCCCTTCTATCTTCTTTATGTCAGGCCACCCCACTGCTTCCTTGACACCATTCTGCCTTTTCATGTTCATGCGGACTCTTCTATTGCCCAGACTCTCTGCCGCGCAGAGGAAGCACGTCGCCTAGCTCAGCTCCGTACCTTGGCGTCCCAGGACCGCTCCGAGCTCGCCTACGATTCACGACACAAGGATGTGTCGTACGAAAAAAGGGGACAAAGTATGGCTTTGGACACCTCTTCGCAAGCGCGCCCTGTGCCAGAAGTTTCTGGCTCATTACACCGGCCCTTTCCTCATCGTCGATCGCCTGTGTGATGTCACCTATTCCATTGCTCGTCTCGTATCTCGCGGCTACCGTTCTAGGCAGACGCAGCTTGTTCACGTCGCCCGCCTAAAGCGCTGTCATACTCGTGACTCTTAGCACAAGTGATACTCGCCCAGGGGGCTTCGTCTGGGAAAGGGGAAGTGTTACGGTGAGGCGGCAACGGGGGAGACGAAAGAAGAGGAGAACGAAGTGGGCTGTCTTGGAAGCAACTCGGTGTCGGCGTGGCTTCCCTTCGCTATTCATTAGTTAGTAAACACACCCCATCGTAACAATACGTTCAAAATGGGAGCGTTGGTATGGTCAGAGGCGTGCGCAGGGTTCCCCTTCATGGGAGGGGGGGGAGGCGACGGCTCGTTGCAGCGCCCCTGCTTCCCTATCAAGTCAACGTATGGGGAAGACTTTGCGCCCCCCCCCCCCCCCTTCTTAGGTGACTAGTGGGGACGGCTGCCCCCCCAGCCCACTCGTGCTCACGCCTATGGGTAGGGTGCTTGCGTAGCGCCGTCACGTTCAGAGGCAGGACGGACAGACGAGCTAGTTGGTGTCTTGATTCGCAACAATTCAGTAGCACGGCGCGAAAATACGCGGCGAAAGACGAAGAAGCACACCAGCGCCGTCCGTGTGCCTCTCCGTCTTTGGTCACGTATTTTGCGCTGTACTGTTCAATTCGTTATGAACATTCAGAGGCGTCACTCTCGGAGAAGGTGGAGGGGAGGAAGGCGACATGACTGCGCTCATCCTAGCCCTGAGCTTCTTCCCCACTCCACCGTTTGTTAACAGCAGAGCTGTTTAAGCTGTCCTTGAAGCCATGTAGCGTAGACAGAACACTCGGCGAGTGTGCGCCACAGAAAGCGGGTATGTGCCAAGGGGGGTTTGGAAAGGCAAATGAGGGTGAGGAGGAGGAAAAAGGGTAGGGGGGAAAAGTAAAGCATAGCATAGCCTTGTATAGTACAGTACAGCAAGGGGGGTGAGGAAGGTTAGTGGGGTTGAGGAGGAGGAGGGAAATGAGGATGGACAGCCATGTGTAGTATAGTATGGCAAGGGGTGAAAGGAAAGTGAGGGTGACGGAGAGGGAAAGGAGGAGGGAGAGAGTAAAGCGTAGCATAATCCTGTATAATACAGAAAGGGGTGGGAAAGGGAAGGGAGGTGGAAGAGAGGGAAAGCAGGAGGGGAACGCCACCAGCTATGTCGTTCGCACAGACTTCGCACCATTAGTGCATAGTTGCCCATAGTTTTAAGCAGCGAAGCTGTTCTTAGCAGAGTCTTTCCCGTCCGTTGGCGTAGCGGTGATCACGTGGCCTCGTCATGTGGTGAGGAGGAGGCTTTGTAGGAAGGGGAGAGGTCTGCGCCGTGCTGCGAGAGGTGAAGGGCGAGGGCGGAAGGATGTTGAGGCTCGGAGAAGGGGTAGACCTTCGAGAATGGGGTGAGGGTGAGGCTCAGTGGAGTGCAAAAGAGCGTGTCCGTGTCGGTGCTCAGGAGTTTGCGCTTGCAGAATGACCAACATTTCTCGTTCTCCCGATGAAGAAGCCGCCCGACGTGAGCGTCAGCAAGAACTTGGCGCGAGAACGGGCGTGACGTCGCCGGGCCGATCCCGACGTCCGCGCAAGAGAGGCCGATGCTAAGCTCAAGCGCAGAAGAACGTGTTGTTGGGCGAGTTGGTGCTTGCTAAGAGACATAATGCAGCGCTAAAACACAATCACTAAGAAGAGGAACGCAAGACGACGGGACAGCGCCTGTCCCGTCGTCTTGTGTTACCTCTTCTTAGTGATTGTGTTTTAGCGCTGCATTATGTCTCTTAGTAAGCTCAAGCGGTCCGCCGCAGTGGTGTAGCTGTTACGTTGCTTGGCTGCGGACCTAAGGTCGCGGGTTCGAAACCGGCCGCGGCGGTCACATTTCAATGGAGACGAAATGCTAGAGGCCCGTGTACTGTGCGATGTCAGCGCACGTTAAAGAACACCAGATGGCCAAAATTTCCGGAGCCCTCCACTACGGCGTGTCCCATAATCATATCGAGTCTTTCGCACGTAAAATCGCAAATGTTATTATTAAGATCAAACGGAGGAAAATATACCCAGAGCTTCGGGCAAGCGATGCAATAAAACTATGCTACCACTTCAAAGCTTAACGAAAGAGTGCTTAATAAACAGCAGTGATACAACATATCCGAAAGACTTGCGAAACATAGAAATGCAACAGCCTGACGAAGTGAAGGCCACCAGTTTCGCTGTTTCCTCGAGTATCCGCGAAGTGGAGCTGGCCGAACTTTTTTCAGTGCGTAGCACTTTAGGAGCCCGGCTTGTCGACCGTCCATAGATCTAATGTGGCGCGGTCACGCTCAAAATCAACTTGTTCATACAGGTCCAAAACAAGGCTATCGATGCTGAAAACCTGGTTAAAATAAACGAACTATGTCTAAAATAAATTAAACAGAAATAACCAAGAAGTAATAGCAAGAATTAACTTAAATTCACTGGAAACCCATCGAAAACATACGGTTGACTCCTGCGCCGCGCAAGAGATGGCGCCACCGCCTCGCAGAGCGCACGATTTCTCCTCTCACAGGCTCTCCGCGGCGCTACATCTGAAGGGGGGAAACAACCTGACGGAACCCGCTGCAGACGGCACGTATCTCAACTGCCGTAACAAGCAGGAAGTCGATCAAGCGCATCAGTAAATAGCGCGCATGTCGCACACCGAGTTTGCGAGTCTTCCAAACAAGATTCTATTCGTGCCGGGGAAACCATGCACGCTTACCGATAACATTGACGTCATCGACGGTTTGGGGAACGAAGCATCGGAAACTGCACGAACGGGAATCTCTGGGTGCGCATGCTGCGCACTTCATGTTCCACAGTAGTGTAGCTGCATTTCTTTTTTGTTACATGCTTACAGAACTGTATTACATGTCAAAATGAGTAATTTGGTGAGCTGGTGATTGATTATGCTTTAAATACGAGTGCGTAACTTAAACAGGGACTTACGAAGACAGGGACAAGTGCATGTAACAACGCTATGTAATAACGCAAACGTCGTGAGAATGCAAAAAAAAAAATAAATAACTGCCACTGTTCTCTGCCACATGGCACCAGAATACACCGTGCCATATGTGGCACGCCGCGTACACGGAAGCCATCTGAAGACCAGGGGGGGGGGGGGGGGGTTCAACCACCCCCGAAAATTTTCAGTTTTGCACATGTATATATATGTACAGTCGCGCTCAAAATGAGTTGCAACACGGGAGCGCGTGGCCTCACGAGTTCAATGATTACGCATGGCTTCCACTAGCCCTTATTTCCATTACTAAACGCGTTTCGCTCACTTGGGTATGATCCCAAATAAGAAAATAATATTTAGTTGTTGAAATAAAAAGAACTTGAAGCCATGTGCAACCTTTGAACCCGTGAGGCCACGCGCTCCCGTGTTGCAAGTCATATTGAGCGCGACTATACACGCACACATACAAACGCACGCACAAATGCACATTAAGAATGGCAACCCCCCCCCCCCCCCTTCCTGCCTGAAGAAAAAATTTCGTGCTGCCGCCCTGGTACTGCTGTTAATGTCCTCTTAACACTCCCATTTTTACTGCCTCCAGATGTCGAGGACGGCAGCTATTATAATTAACCGTCGTCTCCGTTGACTCCGTTTGCGCTGTGTAGTGACTCTTTGAGCACTCTTTCTCCCTCTTCCATCCGCCTTAGGCGAGGAGGAGCTGTTGGAGCGGGCACGCCAGCTGGCCTCCGAGAATGCCCTGTGGCGCTCGTACATCGGCATGGGCTACTACGGCTGCCTGCCGCCGGCCACCATCGTGCGCAACGTGTTCGAGAACCCCGGCTGGACGACGCAGTACACGCCGTACCAGGCCGAGATCGCGCAGGGTCGCCTCGAGAACCTGCTCAACTACCAGACCATGGTGGCCGACCTCACCGGTCTGGACCTGGCCAACGCCTCGCTGCTCGACGAAGGAACCGCCGCCGCCGAAGCCATGGGAGTATGCACCAGGTACGAGAACATGAGTCTCAAACTCACCCCGGCCCATTCCCAGGATCTGGAGACATTCGTACGTGGCGCCATCTCTCGGCGGCAGCAACCGCATCCTGCCATAACTGAATGGGAAATGGGCGAAAAAAAATCATATCTTTTGAAATAAGCTAGCTATCAAAAACGACTCCGGGATCTATACAGCAGAGACATACCAGAACACTGTGGCGAAATTTCAGTATCGCACTACAAAACCTGTGGCTTCCCTAGACAATTGAACACCCCCCTTGGAAATACATGGGAACCATTGTTAAATATTAAACACTCTGGGAAGCCACGCGGTTTGTAGTGCGACAATGTAATTTTGACAGAATGTTTAATTAAGTCTCTGCTTTGTAGAACCGGGAGTCGTTTTTGATAACTAGCTTCTTTCATGAGATATGATTTTTTTTCGCCTACTTCCCATTCAGTTACGGCAGGCCGCCGCTGTCACCGACAAGAGAGGACGCTACGTGCAAATGTCCCCAAATCCTGGTCATGATCGGGCCGCAGTGACGGCTATAGTTCCCACATGGGCTGGGACACCGAAGATAGTGAAAGCGCAGAGGGGTGGGGGGGGCGTGATAGTTTGAACGAAATCTCACCTATTGTTGCCATTTGAGAGAACGCCTTTCCCATATCCCATATAAGGGTCATTTCAGACGGGGATTTATCAGGTTTCGAAAAAGACGTACAGATACTAATTTCCACAATGACTAAAACATCGACGCCGATTCTGAAGTATAGTTTTCGTTCCACGGTGATGTTTCAACTTATAGTGACCGCATGGGGTGCCTCACAAAAGAGAAAAAAAAATGCTTGAGACCCGTGCCCGTCTCTATAGCTTACCCAAAAAAAGCGCTATTAATTGTAATAGGTCAGACAATAATGCGAGTATTATTTAGCAAAGTCACAAAACTTTATTCCGTGTGATACCGATGGCCGCATGCAGCCCACGTGCCGCGTGTCTGGAGCCCCCGTACTAGAGATTCCTAAACTAAAACAGCATTTATGAGAACTAACAGACAAAGATGCCAAGGAAAGTATAGGGGATGCTATTAGAAGTAATTGTAATATAAATGTGAAGAAAGAAGAGTGGACGAAAAAAGCATAGGACGCGTTATTCGAAGGTCGCAGGTTCGGTCCCTGCCGGTGGCAAATTATCTTTTCGTCCACTTTTCTTTCTTCACATTTATATTACAATTACTTCTAATAGCATCCCCTATACTTTCCTTGGCGTCTTTGTCTGTTAGTTCTCATTAATACTGTGTTTAACAAAGCAAACCGAGCCCTTAAATCTACACTTCTTTCCTTCTAAACTAAAACAGCGTGTCAGTAACGTTGAGAATAAAAAAAAAATGACTCCAGATGCCTTGGTGGACCATACGGAAAACTTGAACTATCAAATCGATTTGGGATATCGCCATGATTTTACAAAAAGAGAAACACTCGTCTTCAACACACCACATGTAATCCATTCTGATACAAACGACCGATAATACACTTAGCCGAAATCACGGAACCCTTCCTCATATCTGCACCCGTTGCTTACGTCACATTTTAAAGCCTTCATCAGCATCGCATCACACGTCCTCGACTCCATCGTGAACAAGGTTCTTGGCAGGGGAGCCAAAATATCTTTTTTTTTTTTTGTGGTTGATGTTGCTCTTTTGCTTTTTATGATGTTACTTTCCGACCAAACGGTCTTCCGTCAAAACTTCGACCTCACTATAGAAGACATATCTTTAAAATTATTATATAACAGTGTATACGCAAAAAAAAATAGAAATACAATGCCGCACGGCAAATGACTGTCCTGTTCAATAAAATTACAGAGGGTAATATTTGAGGGCTCCTTTTCCTTTGTAAGAAACAAACTTAGTGAAAACCAGTAGATATTGAAGCCAAGCAAGGTATAAAGGGGAACGTTAATTGTGCTGTTTTAAGTGTATTGTAACAATTTTGATGTGGATGTGAAGAAAGCAAAGTGGACGAAAATACAACTTGCCGCCGGCAGAGACCGAACCTGCGACCTTCGAATAACGCGCCCGATGCTCATACCAACTGAGCCGGTACATCCGAAGGTCGCAGGTTCGGTTAACATGTTAATATGTGCGTTAGTATGTTCGGCCTGGTTATTGTCAATAAACAGGTTGACGTTCTCACTGTTGTACGAGGCCTTCAAATATAGCGCGGTAGTCGACATGTGTGCGGCAGGCATTTCGAGACCATGCACTAGCTGTGGTCAAAATCGGCAGTTCTTTGCGGAAATCTCTACTTCAAGTAGTTCCTCCCCACCACCCTCTATCTTACTGGCCCCCTCCTTCCCTTTAACCAGGGAGATATAAAGTTGTTCATTCATTCATTCATTCATTCATTCATTCATTCATTCATTCATTCATTCATTCACTCATTCATTCCGATATTGATAGTGTATAATGTCTACTACACTAGGTAAATCGTCGTATGCGCTTTGTTCCGACCCTGTGGCGTGCCCTGCAGAAATACCCGTTTGTATAAGATCGTAGTATGTGCCGGAGTGCGCCCAACTGGGCTGGTAGGTACATCAGCGGGACAGTCCGCCGCGGTGGTGTAGCGGCTACGGTGCTCGGCTGCTGACTCGGAGGTCGCGGGTTCTATCCCGACCATCGCATTTCGATGGAGGCGAAATGCTAGAGGCCTGTGTACTGTGCGATGTCAGTGCACGTTAAAGAACACCAGATGGTCGATATTTCCGGAGCCCTCCACTACGACGTGTCTCATATTCACATCGTGGTTTTACGACATAAAAGAACAGATATTACATTATTATTCTTATCAATGGGACACTTGGTACATCATCATCCCGTCTCTAGAGTTCTTTGTTTTCGTCCCAAAGCGGTATATGTGAATTTCTTACTTCTCTCCTCTTCCTGCAGGTTCACGAAAAAGAAGACTATGCTCATCTCGGACAAGGTGCACCCTCAGACCCTCGCTGTGGTTCAGACGCGAGCAGAGTGAGTACGAATTCACTACCGGTGCTCAATGAAACAGTCTTTGCCCGAAAGTTTCGAAACCAAGTAGTGTCCTGGTATCTTTCTTGTCCCGTGTTCTTTTTTGCGCTTGGTTTACGAAGAACGATGAACAACCAACAAGCCCAAACGTTCTCCCTTTTCAAGTAACAAACCTTTGCTTCCCTAGCTCGGAGCTCAATGGTCTAGAAATGATGTTATACGTTAGCAAATAGTAAGGGACACAACGACGCTTTACCCCGTGAGTGTAGCTCCCTCTCTCTTTTCTATTCTGCAGTGCTCTAGATATCAACGTGGTGGTGTCCGACTGCGCGAGCATGGATTTTTCCAAGGGCGACGTGTGCGGCGTCCTGTTCCAGTACCCGGACACCGAAGGGTCCGTCGAGAATTTCGAGGCCCTCATCAAGACCTGCCACGACGCCAAGGTGAGAAGATCAGGCAGGTAGCAGCATTTAGGGAGGCGATTTTGATAATTTATAACCACGTGATGGCCTCAAATGGTCGCCAACTTGGAAACAATAATCATTACCGTGTGCAGCTCGTACAACGTTTGGTCGCAAGCTGTATTTATTCACTCCTTTGGCCGCAGAAAGAAGGCTTGTGGGAAACGGGGAAAAACGAATGCAAATCGCGACTCTGCGCTTAGCGCTAGCACTGCGCATCTAGCTGTGCGCAGTGTTCCCCTAATTCCCGAAAGTTTGATGAAGGCAGGAAGGAATGAAGAAAAAAATGGAAAGAGAAGAAAGGAATGGATGCTGACCAGTTCCTAGTAACCGGTATGCTGCCCTACACTGAGGAAAGAAATGAAGGAGTTTGAAAGTTAGAAATAAAAATAGAGCGAGCACACACAAACACAAACATTGTCGCAGTCCGGTCGGTCTTGTGCGGTATACGGCATGACTATCAGTCTACAGCTTCTCGCCCAAGTCTGTTGTCCATAATATTTTAACAATGCCTTCGTTGCCTTCGTCCTCGATAACTTTTCAGAACGACATTCCAGAGTAGTTGATGGGGACATCGATCTGTGGTCACGGCGAGCTAGAGAAGAGCGATCGCGAGAGCTCGCCTGTGCACAGCGCGGTGAGGACAAACGCAGTTGTGGTGCGAAGTCTTCTCGATACCACAGTCGTCCCAAAGAGCGTTGTCAGCTATTCCTGTACGAGAAAAAAAATGACTTCTTCAAAGCCGCTTTTAGCCATAACCGGATTAGCGGAGTGGCTTCTTTGATTCTTCCACACAGGGGCCCACAGTGTACTTTGTGCGCCTCATGTCTGTACACTTACGTATTATGGCACTCTGATGCACGATCAGGGTTCCATAACGAGTAAGGGTACAGACACAAGGCGCGCACAGTTTACTGTGGAACCACTCTGTAAACGACGCAGTGGCGTTTAAAGTGCGTTGTATATGCAAGCGTCTCGTATGCGGCGTCTTCGCAGGCGCTGGCGGTTTGCGCCACGGACCTTCTGGCGCTGACGGTGATGCGTCCTCCCGGAGAGCTCGGCGCCGACATCGCCATCGGCACCAGCCAGCGCCTCGGTGTTCCCCTCAACTACGGCGGTCCGCACGCCGGGTTCTTCGCGGTGCGCAGCTCGCTCACCAGGCTCATGCCCGGCAGGGTCGTCGGTGTCACCAGGCGAGTGCGCGAAACATACTTCCATCACGCACGAATGCTTGAAGAGCATGAGGATGAAGATGCGGTCACTGACCAAGTCAAGGTTCAGAGACGTTCAGGGACCCGTAGGGTTTCCTTGATCACACTAAGCGTGATCAAGGAAACTGTACAGGTCCTGAAACGTCTCTGTGTTTTCACCTTGACGTTAGTGTGACGAAGGAAACCGTGCGGGTCCCGAAGCGTCTCTGCGTTTTCACCTTGACTTGGTCAGTGACCGCATCTTCTCCTCATCATGATACCTGACCTGACGAACTTTCGCCGAACTCTCGACTACAGCTTAAAAAAAAACCGTCTTTCACATTCGGGAAGCGAAAAGAGAGAGACGGCGGAATACCAGAATGCGCGTACAGCCAGGTTTGTGTCAGCATTGCCTGACACCGAGAGGACAAATAAATGGTAGGCTAGTCCGCTGGTCACAGTTTTTGAGCATGCCCACCATCACTTATTAAGGCGAAAGCCTTGAATGCCTCATCATGTGTTGCCTTGCATGTTATGAAGTGCGTACAATTTATTGTATTGCCGCATTATCTAAGCAGCGTAATCACTTGTGCAAATCTCTTCTTTCTTTTTCATACAACTGTATAGCTGTCATGCTTTATGGTTACTGTATCAGTATATTATACAAAGTGTATAGTGTCCTTTCCCGTGTGGTCAAACTGTACTAAGGGGGGTTGAGGTTCCCTCAAGCCACGTTTGTGCAGCTTTGTTTTTCACGCTTACGTTGAGTTGAGTTGAATAAACCTTTATTTGCCCAATGGTTGTTACTATGCCCGGGATAAGGCTACGTTAATTAAACCACCATACAATATAGACATGCCAATTAGCACACGCCTCATATAGCCGGACCTTTTTTTTTTTTTTTGAGGATTCATAAAAAAATTTTGTGAGTAATTCACCAACCACTCTACTAGATGAAGATTACAAACACGATCTATTAGGCACGACTTCATTCATGTTGTTTTCGCAACACCTGTTCAGAGTCTCGGTGACTCAGTGTTCTACTGTACATGTTCTTTCTTTTTCGAAGGTAAATATAACTTCGAGTTCAGCGCGGTGTCCTTTTCTTCTATACCGTCCGTATTCTAACTTTGTTGCGCTGTAATTCTAAGATAAAGGGTCCGTCTTGCAGCACTGGAGGCAGCCATCTTGGAATATGCGGGCAGTCGACGCACGCGTGAGGGAGGGCGCGCGCGTCGACACCCCTCGCTAGCGGGAACGGTAGCCACGCTCTACGTTCCGCTTAGGCTGCCTGTAAGCGCAGCGTGGGCCTCGCTCCGCTAGCCCGCTCACGGCTAAGCGGAGAGCGCATGCGCGCTCGTGCTCCCGCTCCGCTTAGCTGCTGAGCGGAGCGTAAAAACGCCAAACTAAAACGCTCTAATGTCTCTCAGGGACGCGACGGGCGGCCGCGCCTACCGACTAGCCCTGCAGACTCGTGAGCAGCACATCCGCCGCGACAAGGCGACCAGCAACATCTGCACGGCGCAGGCGCTGCTCGCCAACATGTCCGCCCTGTACGCCATCTACCACGGACCGCAGGGGCTGCGAGACATCGCCACCAGGGTGCACAACGCCACGCTGCTCCTCGCCAGAGGTAAATGGCCTCGTCGTACGAGCAGCTATAGCCATCTACTGGTCTGTGAGGTGTCGCATTCAACTGGAGCGGCAGTACAACGTTGAGATGCGATGCCCCGTTGGGACTCTTTAGATACATTCTGCACGCGCCGAGGATAGAAGAACGTTGGAACTTCGATCTAAAGTTAACCTCGCTATTCAGAAAGCTCACTTCCTGTCGGCACTTGCTTCATTGATTGATTGATTGATTGATTGATTGATTGATTGATTGATTGATTGATTGATTGATTGATTGATTGATTGATTGATTCATTCATTCATTCATTCATTCATTCATTCATTCATTGTCCTCGGTAACGCACAGGCAGGCTCCTGCTTACGCCCGCCTGCAACCAGCATCCCCCCCCCCCCTTTTTTTTTTTTTTTGTAAAGCAGGTTTCTGCTTACAAAGAGTCGTATGCTGGTGAAGCCTATCTCAGTGTTATCACGGAAGCTGTGATTGAAGTGTGCAGACACAGCGCTATCTTGAGGCATGCCAGGGCCGCTTTGAGTTCAATATATATCAATCAAAAAAGGACTGCCACAAAAGTGCTTTGCTGTTTTACTGTTTTTTTTTTCCAACGTCAAAACTCTCAAGGCCGCATTTTTTTTTCAACCACATTCACAAAACGCAAGCGAAAGCATCGCAAAGACAAAAGAAACTGATTGGCGTCGAGTTAACGGCCACAAGCCTGCAGGGATAATTTTTTCAATAATTACATCACGAATCATGCTCTGCTCTGGACACCTTCCGAACCGGTACTGTTTTTGAACATTACGATTCGCCATTCTTGTTTGCAGTCGTTGGCTTAATTTGCGAGGTCATGAACTCACCGATTTGTTCGCTGGAAAAAACAAGAAAAACGGGAATGTTTTCATAAAACACGCTGCTCATTAGTCGATGCGTGTTGAGGTCAAGGATGATATAAAGCAGCCCCAAAACGGCGCGTGTCAAAATTTCGCATCGTTCGATTTATCGCTATCGTAGGCCATCTTATCCATACATGGGGTTATTAAGACTGCACTTCCTAAACCGGTCATTCTTGCGTCATTCTCGCATTGCCCTTCCGTAGGAGCGGCCACTGCTGGTCATCACGTGACCCACCCGAGGTTCTTCGATACCCTGAAGATCAAGCCGGCCAACTCTCAGGAGGCCATCAAGAAACGGGCAACGGAGAAGGAAGTCAACTTTCGGTACTTCGCCGATGGCACGGTACGCTTTTACGGTTGACTAACCGCTTTGCTCTTGATATTGTTTTACTGAAGTAAAAATCACACTGACAACTTGGCTGAATCTTTGCCATCGTCGTTGTAATGAGGTAACTGTAACTTGTGTTCGAAAATAGGCCACAAAACCGTCAAAGTAATGCAGATTACCATCCAGATCCGTGATTCGGCGATTAAGACAACCCACGACAGACAACCCACGGCAGCCAGAAATGTTTTTCGGAAGGGGGGGGGAGGGTTCAACCATACTTCATGTATGTTCGTGCGTGCGTTTGTATGTGTGCGTGCATATATACGCAAGCAAAACTGAAAAATTTCGGGGGGGGGGGGGGGGGTTTGAACCGCCCCCCCCCCCCCCCCCTGGCTACGCCATTGACCCACGGGGATTAGACCATACGTCAAGGCTTAAAAGTGTATGGCTTGTCGAAGTGCATGCATGGTATGCATAGAAACTTTATTTTTTTTTTTTAGCACTACGTTGCAACACTGCATTTCCGCTGTTCCCACACGATCGTTCATGAGGGAAAATCGCTTGCGTAATGTTGCACTTGGCTGACCATAATAGCGCTTACAGCTGCACATTGTTTTGAATACTGGTAGGCAGTTATTGGCGAACGGGTGCTTCATCGCAAGTGAACTTCTAATGATTCGAGACGATCTGCAAAAAGATTGCAGCATGCACTTCTGACTCCGCGTTCGGCGGCAGAACGGCATAACCGCACTCTAAATCGACTTTTTCTGTAAAATCTTCTGCGTTCTGATAATGATGAAATTATTCAAGTGAAATCCCTCCTAAAACGCAGAAAATTGTCCGTCGGTGGCGTCGGCGTCTGCGTCTTGCTTCGGTGGCGTCAACATGAGAGAGATGCAAACGATCGTCACCGGATGACGTCGTCGTGACGCCACAGATCGCAGCAATTGGTGACGTCAATATGATGTCACTTTAACGTAGTGTTACCGTTACTGTGACGTCACACGATGGCGTCAGCACGTGGCATCGTCGCTCGTTCATATGTGGGCTGATCACGGAGGCAGTGCCGAATCGGCTGAGGTGCGCAAAGCTTGCAATACCGCCGATCTTGGAAGCAATGCAAAGCTACGTTAGGTGCAGAAAACTTTCGGAGGGCCGCGGGTGTGGGTCAATACAATCGAATGCGATGAAAAAGAATGCTTTCACCTTGTAATCGTCTTTGGCGAATGCATAAGGTACCCTGGGAGTTTTTTAACAGTTTAATTCGGCAGGGTTATGCGTTGTGATGTTCCAATTGTAACATATGGGCGTAGCGAGAAATTTTTTTTCGGGGGGGGGGGGCACCTCCTTGAAATGGTCATTTTTCGCTCGGTATGCCATGGCGAAAAAGAATTTCGGGAGGGGGGGGGGGGGGGCACGCGCCCGGTGTGCCACCCCCTGGCTACGCCACTGAATTGTAACTACTCTGGTGAGGTTTCTTCTGGATTTTCAACTGAATGCCCCCTACCTCCCCTTCAATACTAGCGTCGTATGTCAAGTCCTGGACTCCTCAGTAATAATTGGCTGTGACGTCTTGGAGATCGACCCTCAACTTATGTGTTCGATGTTAAGTGGCCCAC
The DNA here is from genome assembly GCA_030522465.1 of Rhipicephalus appendiculatus. Taxonomy (NCBI): domain Eukaryota; kingdom Metazoa; phylum Arthropoda; class Arachnida; order Ixodida; family Ixodidae; genus Rhipicephalus; species Rhipicephalus appendiculatus. Next base: position 734,775 of record JALIZH010027969.1, read on the forward strand.
GATGATGTAGCTGCTGGCCAATTAAGAGTACTTGCGTAGTAGACACGCCGGCAAATCGTGACAACGCTTTTCCGCGACGAAGTCACGATGAAGGCGAACTTCCTTTGATGTCGTTGTCCCTAGGGAAACTACATTGTGTAACGCAGTTTCGTGCGCGGTTCTTGCCCGCATTTATTAGTTTGACCTCCGGATAGAAGACCACGGTTAATTCACATTGTGTGCACGTAAAATAGCTCCAGAAATGCATCGCTCACTAACCGTTGCTACCTCGGATTTGAATGTTGTATTTAGTTAGAGGAGGAGGAGCATTAGCCAAAAACAGAGATGTTAGCAGGGTGTATACTGTGGGGTCTGTGAATTGAGAGCGCCGCTCTCGGAACACACGGACACAGTAGACACGGTCGAACCAAAACAACATCGTGCACATTTATTCAACTACTTTTACATCAACGAGCTCGCTAGCTGAATCAAGTACACCACTAGTGATGAACACGCTAAAACAACATTATACAATATTCCACAACACACAATCAACATATCAACAAACACAAGGTAACGCGAAGGCGGCGTCGCTGATGGTCGACTCACCACGAGGGGTCCGCGGGGAACTACCCGCGGTTGCCGCATCCCGTGGATCCCCCCGAAGGAGACGTCCATCCCGATCGCCACCCCAACGCCAAAGAGTCTAACTTTTCCCATGCGCCGAACTAGCTTCGCCGCCGAGCTATAGCCGAGCGGCGCCGCTGGCGCTACCGCGCTGACTAAAGTCCCTAGATTTTTCCCTCTTCTTTCTTAAGTACCCACAGGCATTGAAGCGCCACGGACGAATCTCTTTGGCTAACGCTCGTTTTCGGTAGCCATGTTCTTCCTAACTCTTTTCCAGCACCTGGTGAAACGCGCCCCCCCGCTCACTAACAACGGGCGAACGACGGGAGGAGAAAGGCGCGTCGCGTTAGCATATTGTCCGCTGATATGCGTGGTAATGCACGTGGACGTACGTGGCTTTGTAAATCTTCCAAGTTAGGAAGAAAATGGCGGCAAATGCCGGCTGCCTGTGGGAGAGGGCCCGGAAAGGAGGCAGTTGTCGGTACTTAAGTAAAAGGGAAAAATCTAGGGACTTTAGCGCTAACCTTAACGATGATGATGATGATGATGATGATGATGATGATGTAGATGATGATGATAACCCGCGCGATCACAACGCCACCTTCCGCTCGGCGGCTGCTAAACCCGAACTGCGGCTTATCCGCGAGACGCGCGCGCTCCATGAGGCGCAAACGACCTTGCAGGGGGTGGTAGCACCCCCACAATACAAACTGTAGCGCTTATCGCACGTTGGTATCGCGGGCTGGCGTTCCGTTGGTGCATCACTTGATGTGTCGCTAATCGCAGGTTGGCATTTCTTTGGACGAGACCGTGACTGGAGAAGGACCTGGACGACCTGCTCTGGATCTTCGAGAGTAAAAAGACCGCGGTGAGTTCGAATGACTTGTCTTATGTGTATCATTGCCTGCATGATAATGCTTGTTGTCTTTATTTTTTGTCCTTTTTCTCGTGAATAAAGCTTCCTTCGCAAGTAGGTTTCGGCCGAAAAAATGTGTGCCAGAAAAGAAGGCAATGTCGCGCACGCGACTTATGACAGCTAAGGCGTCATAATAATAATAATTATTATTATTATTATTATTATTATTATTATTATTATTATTATTATTATTATTATTATTATTATTATTATTATTATTATTAAGGCGTCGCGCACTAAGAGTCGTTAGTGCACGAACTGTTTTTTGCGAGTTAATCTATACTAAGCGACCGTGAACCGAATTCCGCGAACCGTGAACCGAACGATACGGCTTTTCTCGGAAAGAACGCTTCGCGGTTCAATAACTCTTTGTCCTGGTCCACTCACGTGCCATAGGTGATAACCAGAAGGCTTCACGGGGCTTTAATACATCACATCTACCATGGTAGCTTAGCTGGTAACGTGTCGCGCTGTTATGCTCGAGGGCGTGGGCTCGATTCGCTTCCACGGCGGGGCGCCGTATTTCCATGTGGGCGAAATGCAAGAAACACCCGTGTACTTAGATTCAGGTGCACGTTATAAACGCTTGAAATCAATGTGGAGTCCCCTTCTACGGCGCATCTCATAATCATATCATCGGGCTTTCGGCTCGTAAAACTTCAGCAATTAATTAATTTACCGGGTGACAACACGAGGGCGAATTAATCGAGAATTAGAAGTAGATAAAACATGAATGTGGAAAACTAGTCTTCAAGTTTAACAGTTTAGTTCTCGCTTTCAGGTTGTTGCTTGTGACGAAGAGCCTAATGTAATGTGTCCTGCGATAGGTTAAAAGTATCGCAAGGGGCTCAAGCTCTTAAGTGGTAAAGTTTTCGCCTCCCGCGTTTTGTTTCACAGGCCCAACTGGCCAGCGACATGCCCGAACAGCCGCCGGACAGCTTGCTGCACAGCGAGCACAAGAGGACCACTGAGTTCCTCACGCATCCCGTCTTTAACACGTAAGCGAAAATACGACTTATTCCTTTTTATTGAATTTGGACAAAATAACGGTGATAAGGGCGGCGGAAATTTGGGTTTATTGGTGCGTAGTCATGGTGCTGTACCGTGCAGGTATGAGATGCAGGCATGAGGACCAAAAGGACAAGGTACTCAAAGCTGAAACTGCGATCAGAGGTTTACCCTTCCAGGGCAAATTTTCATGCGTTCAGAAATGTGCCCTGAAAAAAAAAAGAAAAAAAAAGAAACATCTGTTGGCAGTTCGAGTATGGCGTGTCAGCGATAGCTAAGTCTCAGCGATTGCCTCAGAATAGTACGTTTGCACTTTGACAGTATAAGTCTTATCTAAATCATAATCGTAAATTCGTGTTGCAAGCAATATGGCGATCACAAGCAGAATGCAAAAAAAAAAATAATAATAATAATAAATAGGTGAGTCACTTCAAGTGCACTGCTAATAATCACTGAAAAAGGCGATCAATCTTGTTTTTTGTGATACATGCAGAAACTTGATATGTCGTTACCGATATTGAATTGGATTTCTCACCGCCAAACATAACGAATGAAAGATACTGCCATGCGTATCATCAAATACCGCTTAATGAACACAAACGTGTAATCCAGCATTGTTCAATTTGGCAGCGTATTTACAGTTAGCTTGCTCTCCTCTAATTTCTTGCAGGTACCACTCTGAGACCCAGATCGTGCGGTTTATGAAGCAGCTTGAGAATAAGGACATCTCACTCGTCCACTCCATGATACCCTCTGGTGAGCTCACTCTTGAATTGATTGATTGATTGATTGATTGATTGATTGATTGATTGATTGATTGATTGATTGATTGATTCTGATCAAGAATATGGCGGGGGCAGCTGGCAGACTCATTTCGTTGCTCTGTCCCTTCCTGCTACTAATTTAGTCGCCTGATATATGATCGGGCAGATATTTCCTGGGGATGTGACCAGTAACTTTCGGTGGGCTGCTATCTTTACTATCGTAATTAATAACGTGATACGCTGTTGCAAGTATTTCAAACTGTTGACCGTACCGCGCTGCAAACTATACGGATTAAAGTACAGTAAATAACCATAGAGTGCCATACTTGAAACTATGAAAACTCTTTCAATGTCATGGGCAATGGGGTTATTTAAAAATAATCGGAGTTTCATTGGCCTTTATTTTTTTTTTTTCGCAGGGATCTTGCACTATGAAGCTCAACAGTACGGTCGAAATGATGGTGAGTGTGTTTTTGCCCATGGCTTGCATTGGGGTCCTGCAGTAGCAATAATTAATATAAAACGAGGCTCTTTATGAGCCGTCACGAAATTCGACAGAGCTAAAATGTTTGTTTGATTATCAGATAAATGTGGCGCATTGCTTCCCACCAAAAATTTTTTCAACGTTGAAAGAACTGTATCTCAGATGGAAAAACATTTTTTCTTTATGATGCGCATCGAAATACCATGGTCTCATTAATTTCACAAAAAATTTGGGCTCTTGTAAAGGCCTAACAGCAGCGAAGACCGCATGTCGTCATTCACCTCACGTTAGCATTCATCTAGTAGGCTTGCGCTCGACGGGGGCTGGGGGGGGGGGGGGGGGTCGCCCTTTGCGCCTTTCCCGGCTCCGTACTTTTCCCTAAGACGTGGTCGCCTGCGCTCGCGTGCCCTTTCTCTTGAGGGGAGAGCATTGTACGCGTTGTGCTTTCATCGCAAAGTTTGCGTTGAAACTGTAGACCGCAAGAAGGTCACTGCGCTCCCGGAAGCGGCCGTGTTTGCTAAAAGAGTGCCAAGCCGCTAGCCTTTCTTTATATAGTATCTCCTCAGGGGGGGAGCATTATCTCTCGAGGGGAGAGCGTTGTACGTGTTGTGCTTTGATCGCAAAGTTTCCGTTGAAGCTGTAGACCCCAAGAAGTTCACTTCGCTCCGGGAAGCGGCCGTGTTTGCTTAAAGAGTACTGAGCCGCTAGCCTTTCTTCGTATGGCGTCCCAAACTTTGCTATCGCATTGATTGCTGCGCCTTTGCGTTGAAACTGACTTTTTTATGAGTGAAGATGACGTGATTTCTGTGAAGTTTTTCTGCCGCAGCTTTATAATGACGAAAGGGCCGCACAATGAGCCAAGGAATGCTTTCTCATTAAGAAAAACGTTATACCAGTCAACAAAAACTGTTCGTGTGCTTACTCCTGTTTGGTTTGTCGTCTTTTCGCATAATACGAAGGTCGACTCGACGAACAGTGTGTGATGTTTCTCTTCCTGAAATATCTTAAAATTACGTTTGTTTGCGTTCACTTTCTCGTCTTGTGCAGCCGTGCTCGATGCCTGGTTTCGCCAACATGCACCCGTTCGTGCCTCTGGAGCAGGCCAAGGGCTACCAGCGGCTGTTCGAGGAGCTCGAGCACGACTTGTGCGAGATCACCGGCTACGACAAGGTGTCCCTGCAGCCCAACAGGTTTGCGCACGATGCTGTATTGTTGTGTACTGGACTCCCCTAAGCTGAGTTAACCTAACTTGGAGTACCGACAGGAATTAGAGGCATCTCAAACGGGGCATTTTTCGTTTTCTTGACATGCATTCTTAACGCTCCCAGCACATTGGAGCCAGGAAACACGTATAAAATAGTTTAGTTTCATTTTGAAGTTTCCATTGCGCATCATCTGCACGCTAGCCCCCCCCCCCCCCCCTTTCCGGAGCGGACATTATCATGACGAGTCAACACGGATCGCTGGGTTTGCGAACTCTGCGTCCTGCATGTGGCCAAAATCTCTGACGGACAGTCGGAGCCGCTGTACTACAATTCACTCGTCGTTGTTTACGTGCAGCACATGCAACTGAGAGCAGAGGACATAGCTGGTGGTATTACGTCACGCATTGCTGTCCCCACGTGACTTAGACCCTCGTCAAACTGTGTTGACACGTCCCTGTGAAACTGACCTCTTGATTTCGAAACCGAAAGGGGTTTTTTAAGGTAGCGGTATTAAAAATATATTGAATGCATTTCGAGACACCGTGATATTATTTTTCGTTTAGCTAAATAAAAACACTGGTTCTCCACACCAGGGTTTTTATTTAGCAGAACAATGCGAACATTTCTGAAATTCGTGTCAGAACTTCCTTAAATACAGAGGAAGCCTCCGAGGGTGCGGCTCTCTGAAAGACGAGGTACAGTGTTCGATTTCCAGTAGTAGACGACACGCATCACTTAACTTGTCTATAGGACAAAATGAGAAAAAAAAGATCGCGTATCGAAGAGTTTGAGCAACTGCCTGCAATGTAGAGATGTAGGCTAGGACAGTCAGAGCCAGCTCCTGAAAAATCTCTAATTGTGTTTGCCCCATAAAAATCTGCGAAAACTGGGGTAACTTGCAGAAGTACCTTCATTGACTGACTGGTTGATTTGTGGTACTGAACACCACAAAACAACAATTCGAGAGCCAAACTTTCACCGTTGCTGAGAGGCTGCAAATGAGAGGGCGGGCAGGGCGAGAGCATGCCAGGCCCGTCCTTCTCCCATTGCTGACTGACGTTTACGGCGTACATTATTTAGGAGCGAAGCTCCTTAGGCTCGCACGATGTCCGTTGTCGCCGTAGTCGTCGTAGGTTCCCGTCGGAACAGCTGCGGTGCCGCTCCGAAACCCTCTATAAGCAAGCGTATCAATCAAGGTCATGACGTCGTGCACAGAACCGTTCGTAGGGCGCATACTGACCGCGCGCAGGGGTTGCGCCGGCGCCGCGCCGCTCGTACCTAGAGCGCGCATACGAGCCGTGTACAGCGCGCTGCATTGCTCGCAAGCCGCTCGTACTTAGACCGTGCAGCGCTAGCGCATCGATCAATGGCGCTACTTTTAGTAAAATAAAATGACGTAGACTGGCTTCCAAGGAGCTTGTCTCAGCATTCACTTCGTGGATCTGCAATAACTTTTTAGTTTAGATTTAAGATTTTGCAAGCCAGTATCGGTTCATTTTTAACAGCACCCGCTTTTTTTTTACTGGGATCATTGAAAGGCACTAACGCTAGCGCAACTGCGGTGTTATTTCGCTTGTTCTTGTCGAAAATGGGGCTTCCTTAAACCATGGCTGAGCATCTGGCTATAGAAGTGACGTTTGTGGCGTGCTCTTTCCGCACCTTCATTTTTTTATCCCCCATATGACGTCATATTTTCTTTTCTTTCAGCGGTGCGCAGGGAGAGTACGCCGGCCTGAGGGCGATCTCCTCGTACTTCACCTCCAAAGGGGAGAAACACAGGAAGGTGAGCGATGGAACACGGCGTGTCCACGTGATCACTTCCTCTTAATGTTGTTTGGTTTCTATGAGCAAAAACAAATCCACGCTTCTCCACGAAGTGAATCATGACGAGTGGGCGAAGCTCTGGGTATCGTATGGGGGAGTAACCGTACGTTACCCGGGCGTTGCCCCATGTAATGTAAATTGAGTGACATAAAGTGACATAAAGAGTCGACGACAAAGCTAGGTCCTAAGGTCCATAATGTCTACGCTGAAGTCACCGGCTAGTATAAAGGGTTTGTGCTCGTATGTGTTTTATATTGCTCTGTCACAATGATGATGGATGTTCGTCTATTGTAAACCTTTTTTTATTCACATACACAAGTATGTTTCGACTATAGCAACGGTTTTCTATATACCTTGACAGCGGACATTGAGAGTCGACTACAAAGCTAGGTCCTAAGATCCATGACGTGTACGTTGAAGTCGCCGACTAGTATAAAGGGTTTGTGCTTGTAGGTACTTTATATTGTTCTGTCCCAACTTCCTCTCGTGCATTTTCACCGCATCGGGTGCATTGTGCTGTCATATGTCATATGTGGTGCTGTACCGTACCGTGATGGATGCCGAACAAGCCTCGGCCCTAAGGTGCTTCGCCCCTTTACAAAAAAAAAAAAAAAAAAAGAAAGAAAGAAAAAAAAAACCTTATTAGCTGTCCAGGCTATCAATAAACGTTTCTCTCTCTCTCTCTCTCTGCACTTAAACTAATTGCGCATTTTTTTTCATGGCTATAAATTTCTCTTGGTCATACCTCTCTTCCCGGCCGATTCTTGCTCAATCTCTAACTTTGCACTCACAGACAATTCCACTGTTAAAGGGAACACTTTGCGTGCAGGGCTTGTACTGTTTTTGCTCTCTAGCAAAAACATAGTGGCTTAGATTTGCATATTACTACTGATGGTTGGCAGCTCTGACTTCTTCTGGCAGACTAGAGCCGTGCGCAAGCTATGTTTCCATGTCCAGCTGCAGTTAGGGACCCAGCAATATGAATAGTGATAATTTGAGTGTTCCCCTTAACAGTGGACCGGACTGTACACGACGGAGCTCGTAGCCTCCAAAACTCTGTTCCTGAAACCGACCAATGCCGGTCGGGCCCCCTTGCTGCGTAGCTGGGACGATATCGCAAGCAACAGAGAGAAAGCGAGTTTTCGCTGTTTTTCGACAAGGTATTGTTAATTAACTCATACATACAGTGCCATAGTTGGCTCAAACGTTTACAAAAACCCTGACTATACCGGCGCATTTTTCTGTGTATGTTTAAGAAATTTTCTCTTTAATGCGCAGCAATTGAGTACCATGTGGCACGCGACCGTACCTATTGGCGACCGTAATTAAGAAGCCTACATGAAATCTCCTGCTATGGAACCTACTATGCAGCCTATACCTTAAAATCGCGCGGTGCTCAAGTTTCACATAATGTATATCTCGGAAGAAACAAAACTATATAGCCTGTAGACTTTCAAAAACTTTTCCTCGTTGTCCGCAACCCGAATGATTCTTATAGCTGATGCCACGGCGGACGACGAAGTGAACCAGTTCTAACGAATTAATCGCAATTAAATCCTCAAACATGTGCCGCGAAGGCTACATTGTCGAGCTTGATAGAAACGTCTTTGGCCTAAGTTCGCCAGAGTCGGAGCCCTCCTAGTTGCATGCCACTTAAAAATGCCCCGTCTTTTTTGTTTGTCTCTTGGAAGCTTGGAACTCAGTCGAGATGCACTTTGTTAAATTCTTAGTCGTTCCGCAACCTCAGTTATGCCTTATGCGTGCGGCTGCTGGTTCAAACAGTTTTCCATAAATGTTTTGCTAACTCTGTAAAAATGTTTCGATCCATTGATTGATTGATTGATTGATTGATTGATTGATTGATTGATTGATTGATTGATTGATTGATTGATTGATTGATTGATTGATTGATTGATTGATTGATTGATTGATTGATTGATTGATCGATCGATCGATTTACCGGCCTGGCCTCGGTTCGGTGCAGGTGTGCCTGATCCCGATGTCTGCGCACGGCACCAATCCGGCGAGCGCGCACATGGCCGGCATGGCCGTGGAACCAGTGAACATCAAGAAGGACGGCAGCGTCGACGTCGTCCACCTCAAGGCCAAGGTGTGTGCGCGACCTCTGGGACCTTGTCTTCCTCCTGCTTATTTTTATTATTATTATTATTATTTGTGTTAACGTGTATACACATCATTGGTATCACTCATTCGGGCTCATTCCGGATGCGAACGCTAAGCACAAATCAATGCCAGTGAGTCTGAAAAGGTTGACGACGAAATATAGTTCGAAAGCGGTGATTTCTGAGGGACTTGTTTAAATATATTGCACCGATAATCGACTTACGCAGTTGATGAGGCCTGTTTTGTACACATGTGTGCATCTGTGATGGGATTCTTAGGAATAAAACAAGCAGAAGGACCACGTTGCGTCGGTGACCGCAACGTTTAAAAAAAAAAACTGGCGAGGCTGTTTTCTGTTTTCTTTTCGCTTTGTGAAACAACGTACGAACACAAGGCACAGAACAACAGGCACTAATACTATCAAGGCACTATACAACCTATGAAAAGAATTCAAGACACATAGCCAAGTTTAGTCCAAGCATGATCAAAACAGTCTCACCGGTGAGTGCTTGTACTAATGCGAGAGACGTCCATGGAGAACAGATGTGGGCACGGGAATGCCGTCGTCGCAGGAATTAGGCGAAGACCGGGGCGACGCTTAAGTGTACGCGCCGACGGATCAGGCAGGTAACGAAGACCGGGGCCGACGAAGTCACGCAGTGTTCTGCTCGGACGCGCGGACCAGGGACCACAGCCAAACACTCGTGCGTACGTCCGACGGTGTTATGCGGTAGCTTCCCGCTGGCTCCATGAACCCGCCGTCGGAGCTTAAGCCCAAGCCAAGCAGACCGCTCCGACCCTTGACCTCTGCCAGGCACTCGGGACAAAACCACGACCGTGACGCTGGCGAACCGTCTTCACCCCGCTTCTCCTCCCTCGAACACCACCTTGCCAACCACGTGGCACTCCCCTCCACGCGCACGCCTCTTTCCCCCCCGTGGTCTCATGTCGCAGCCCAACGTCGTCTTTCTCTTCGGACAAGTCTTGTCGCAGCGCCACTCCGTCCGCTCTGTCCATGTCGGCCTTGTCACACCGCACACGACACACGCGCACATCTCTCATCACAGGATCATAGCTATTTCCTTTGCAAATATTGTTAAGTGATCGTGATGTATTTGCAATTACTTTCTGTCACCGTCAATATAAAGCGCGCTCGCTTGAATTGTAATTGACTTCATGCATCACTTCTGAAGAGGTTTAATAAAAGTTCGCCTCTTATTGACTATGAGTAACGTATGAGTTGTGCTCGGCGTGCGTCCGCTCTAAAGTCAGAATAGCTACGGTGCTTTCTCATTCATTTCTCTGCTCTCATACTCTTTCGTACTTTGCTCGAAAGTACCATGAACAGCTAGCACTGTTTTCAGCGCTGCACCTTAAAGGCAGTCTGATCTCCAAAGACATTGTGATTGCCGTTCTGTTGATAGGTGTTGTGTATGCTATTGCGATTTCAACTGTACAAGTAAACTCTCTAGCCAACCCATGCCTTCAACCAGGGCTGGTTGAAATATCTGCTTAACTGTTTCGTGGAATACTTCAGAGCGAAGTTTGTTACGTGATGTATGGGTGTAATGTTGTACGCCATTATCTGTCTTTTCTGCCCCCCATCCCAGCTCGACCAACACGGTGACAAGGTGGCCTGCATCATGATCACCTACCCTTCCACCAACGGTATCTACGAGGAGACCATCTGGTAGGTAGCCTTTGAAGTGAAAAGCAGTAGCTCTTTAAGCGAGAAACTTAGCATGTGCAAGTGTTTGGCTTCAATTAATTCTTTTAAGGCGCAATTTCACTTGGCCATTAGTTGAGGAGTACTTCACCTTGGCCTAGTTGGTATTGCTTAGTGTATGGCATACTGCCGCTAGAAAAAAACATACACTGAAGAGATGTCGTCCTGTTCAAGTCTCTCTTCTGTGTATGTTTTTTTGTAGCGGCAGTATGTCATACAGTTGGCCATTAGCTTGCCTGAAGCACTTTGATGTGGTATACGTGTATCTTTCAGCATTCAAGCTATTTGAGTTATTACTTCAACGCGCCCACTTGGGACTTACTGTTGTTCTTGCTGAAGATACACTTCTGGTTAACCTCCCTGCCTTTCTCTCTTTTTATTCTCTCTCTCTCTCTTGCTGAAGAAAATAAACTTTGCGTGAAAATTTCTGCAACAACTACGTGAATGAAACAGCTAGATTCCTGACGATATACGTAATTTCTCTGTATCGAAGCTCGAACTTCGTAAATAAGAATTATCTCGTTTAGCTACTCACTATAAACCCTTTAGATCGACATAAAATGTTAATGCGAAGAGAACATGTGTACGTAAGTGCATAATTTGCCCCGTTTTTCTTCAGTTGCACCGCTATTTCTGCGTTAACATTCTGCATTTAGCACGCAACAGTGTTCTTTCGTAACCTTTTTTTTTTTTCGTTTTGCAAGATCTGGAGCCGAATTCACGAAGGGATACAGTGACTAGAGTGGGGGGCGCCTTCCGAGTCACCTAAAGGGGGGGGGGGGGGGCAAAATCGGCTCCATACATTGACTCAACCGGGGAGGGGGGGCGCTGCGACAAACCTTCGCCCCCCGCCCCTCCCCGAACGGGAAACCTGCGCACGCCTAAGGCTATCGTCATGCGTATTCGTGACAAGTGAGCTGCAACTCCGGTGTGTACGAAGTGGTCTGACACGCGGCTCGCCTCTTGCAGCGAGGTGTGCGACCTGGTGCACGCGAACGGCGCCCAGGTGTACCTGGACGGGGCCAACATGAACGCCCAGGTGGGCATCTGCCGACCGGGAGACTACGGCTCGGACGTGTCCCACCTGAACCTGCACAAGACGTTCTGCATCCCTCACGGCGGAGGGGGACCCGGCATGGGACCCATCGGAGTGTGAGTGATCGATCTCGGTGGAACTCGTTACATTGTTGCCTGATTCTACGAAATAAGATGCTGGAAAAGGAAATTTTGCTTATAAGAAGTACCAACAGCGACACCACAGTAACAGCGACGTCAAATACTAAACCTTTTGAAGGATTAATGATACGATTTTGAGGCACCCCAAAGGGACATCTTTCATTTCCATGGTGTGCACTGACATCACTCTCCACATGCCGGAGCCAGACAACGCGTATAAAATATTTTACTTTGATTTTAAAGTTCGCCGCCCAGCATCTGCAAGCCAGCCCCACCGCAATGGACATTATCATAAGTCAACACATTTCACTGGGTTTGCGAAATTTGCGTCCTGCATGCAGCCTAAATCGCAGAAATCGCTGTCAGAGTATCTGCACGGCAATTCACTCATCGTTGTTTACGTGAACCACGTGCGGCTGACAGCAAACAGGCAGCTGTTGCTAGTATGTCGCGAGTTGGTCTCCCCGTGACGTCACACCTCTCTTGACACGTCACTGAGAAGTCACCCTCTCGATAGCGAAACCGAAATTGCTGTTTTAAGGTAGCGATATTAAAAATATATTCAATGCATTCCCAAGCACCACGACGCTCTTTTTAGGGTTCTCGACACCCGCGTTTCTATTTAGAGCAACAACCCGAAAATATTTAAAATTCGTGTCAGTAGACCTTTAAAGCGAAGCTCTAATTGCCTGAAGTGTCGGTGGCATTGTAGCTGTGACCGAAAAAAAAAGACATCGGGGAGCGCAAAGAAATGCAGCTCGCGATGGTGCCCCTGTCGTGTGCGTATTTGTGTGCGCAGTTTTCCAATAACTGATTCCGTCTCGATCGTGAAGTTGTCGGTGATTAGCCGTTTCTGATATGGCCATCTGGTATTTTATCGAAGTAACTTGTTATGTCATGCTGCCAGATTTCATTGTTGCCTGGGTACGAATGCGTGGCCGTCGTTGTTGCCTGTAGCAACTGAAGCGCTGCACGGCTAAGCCCGTTGATGAAGGTCCAATTTATGTCATGGTGGAAGGAAACGTTTAGGGGGTAGCATCGCGAAATGCTATTGAAAGAGAGAAACGAACAAAACGCCGTATATAAATAGCTCGCCGTTTGAACGGTGAAGGACGTGCGCTTTCGTGGCTCAGCGGTTAGCGCCGCGCGCTGCAGAGCGAGAGGTCCCTCGTTCGATGCCGCGCGTCGGAAACATTTTTCTGAATTATTTTTCTTTGTGGATTTTATAAATATATAGATACATATACGTATACGGGACATGACGGTGACACCAACGGCGAAAACTAGCCGAGAGTGTCCATATAATTGCTATCGCAATAAAACAAAACGATAAAGTGACAGAAAAGCAATACGCCAGGCAAGCAGACGCCTAGCTTTGCTTGCCCATATTTCGCGATAGCGGAAGTGCTCCTGAATTTTTTTTGAACTCACCATGGATAACAAAGCGCCTTGGACAAATTCCACCTTTACCGAAGCATACGTCAGCCCAGCCTGTCTGAGGCACTTTACACCTTTTCATTATGCCTCTATAGCGCAGTGCGTTCCATTTCATTGACTTCCATATTTACATTGCATTATGTATATTGTTAGGGCATCTTTCCTCATGCGAAAAAGATTAAGGCTATAACAAGTTGAAGGGGCACTGACACCAATTTTTGAAGGGCAAGTTATTGTGCCATGCAAATCCGTGTCTGCACACAGACACGGCTTTGAGCCAGCGTGAAGCCCACTAAATGCTGAGACGATACTTTATTTTGACACTAAAGTCGTTTTTCGCATGGTGCAACTACTGACATCGACACTGCCGTGACGTCAGGCTACGGTATCAATGCTGATGAGTTCACGCACCAGTGTGCCTAGTTCTGATTACGTCAGGTGCCAAAGCATTCAAAATTGTCGCTTGCGCGTCACCAATAACGTTCAACCTGGCCGCTTATGCGTCACCATGTAGCCACGTAGCGAAGTGGCCGTCGAAGCGTCAGCATATCTTGCACGAACACGTGACGGGAAGCTCATGCGTCGTTGTGACGTCAGGATACAGTAGGGACCGAAGCTGGACTTTAAAAACATTCTCTAATTACATTTTGAGGGCGCACTCACGCTTAGAAGTACATTTTCTATTCTTTTGAGAACTTGGCCGTTCATTTGATGAAAAAGAACAACTGAAAATTTCCGTGTCAGTACCCCTTTATTTTAAGGAGGCCCCTGGTGACTTCTGGGTGGCTTGAGATTCAGGTTAATGGTCAAAATGAGCACCATGACTGATTATTTATATACAGAGCATTGTGCATCCAGCATTTGGTGATCTATGAGATAAGTTGTAAACTTTGTAAAAATATGTAAGTATTATGTATGCGCATATTGCCTTTATTGAGTTTAAAACATTGTTTTTGTTTATGTTTGAGTACCGCTATGCCTGGTGTTTTAGTGTGACGTCTTATAAAGATTGCCAAACGCTGTCTGAAGTGTATGTGGGGGGCGGGGACCCTCGTCATACTTGCAAGCCTTTAGTCCTCGCCGCCCTCTTGATTGATCAAGAAAATAAACTGTAGCGAAGCTTTGGAACTATACAGTGGGTCGTCCTCTCCAGCGCCTTCTAGTGGGTCGCCCTCTTCGAAGAGAAAGAGCAGCTCGTGCTGAGAGTCGGTCCCCGGCTTGGCTGTCGCTGTCGTGCATTGTCGCCGAGTACCAATAAAAGTCTTAACAAAACTTTGAATTGAATTGCATTGAATTAATATCCCTCACATTTGAACTTTCAGCAAGGCCCACCTGGCACCATTCCTGCCCTCTCACCCCGTGGTTGACCCGTGGTCGTTGGGCGGCGGTGGCCAGAGCTCTTTCGGCGCCGTGTGCGCCGCCCCTTGGGGGTCGTCGGCCATCCTGCCCATCTCGTGGGCCTACATCAAGATGATGGGCTCCCAGGGACTGAGGAAGGCCACCGAGGTGGCCATGCTCAACGCCAACTACATGCGAAAGCGGCTCGAGCAGCACTACAAGGTGTTGTACATCGGAAATAACGGTACGGTTGCTCCGTCAGCGTGCATAACCGCAATGCGTTGTTGCGCGAAACCGCGTAAAAAGCTTCGTTAGGGTAATAATAATAATAATAATAATAATAATAATAATAATAATAATAATAATAATAATAATAATAATATGCCCCGAAGGTCCCGGAATCAGGCGGTGAACAAACAACAACGCCGGTTTTAAATGTTCCAGGAGCTACAAACACGCGCATTAAATTGTGCCATTAATCTAATAATGAGAATACCTGTGTAGAATTGTTCCTGTGTTTTATCAGATACTGACAATCACTTATAGTAGGTTAAGGCGAAGTTTTTGGTGATATGATTTCTCTGAAAATTCTGCTCATATCGTAACGCTTGGTGCGCTGAATAGTGATTCCTGCGATAACTTGGAGGGGCCAGTCATGGCAAGGCAATAAAATGTAAAGAAAAATGCAAACAAGTGACATACAACCTACGACACACTCTTGCAGCCAAAGCCAGACCATGAAAAAAGGGTCCACGATAATCGATTATCTTCAGAGAATGAGGTGTGTCAGGTACAAAGAATAAAGCATTGCACGTAGACCGTATTAGTGTGATCTGATTAGTCCCCTTCAGGTGGTCGGTGTTCCTTCTCGCGCACGTCCGTCGAAAACTGACGTCTGATTTGGTTTTGACGAAGGTTCTTAATGTTCACTTACATGTCAGCTAATCTTGTCAGTGAACTCTCAATGCTGCCCCAACATTTATTTAGTGTTACGATAGTCGTTCGTGATCTGGCTGTTGTTTGTCCACTGTTCCAGGTTTTGTCGCGCACGAGTTCATCCTGGACATGAGGGACTTCAAGAAGACCACCGGCGTCGAAGCCATGGACATTGCTAAGAGGCTACAGGACTATGGTAAGTTGAGCCTATGTTTCATATTTATACGGACGAGAAACGAAAAATCAGAGTTCCGCTGTGGCTACGGATCGTTAAGCAAGATCATTCAGTCGATTAATTGATGAACGCTGTCTTATTTGCTATCTGGGTTATTATTGCGCTGTCCAGACCTTATGCCGACCTCCCCCCCCCCCCCCCCCCCCTCTAGAAATATATACTAGTAGTACTTCGCACTAAAGTGTATTCCAGCTGAAATGCAGTTTGTTACACGTTTCGCGCAAAAAGGAGAAGTGAATATGAAACGCGCATATGCGCGATCATGCCATTCGTGCGAACACTGCCAACTTTCAATTTTTAGTTCAAGGTTGTGTAAAAGCTTGATTAGGTGCTTCGTTTTCCGCTGCGGCGCCAAAGACTTTAGGTATACTGGGTGTTAAAAGCCCCCCAAAAAGGCAACACTGTGACCGACCTTGGATGCTTGAAGGCGTAATTTGCGACCTCAGTATACCTAGGTCTCAATCCAAGCGATCGACACCTTATACTGGTGCGCGCTGCCTGGTGTCGAGAATTTGGAGATGAAGTATTCAAGCTTTCTTCACGTATACACGGACAGTTCCGTCAATGTCGACAATAACAGCTGTGCGGCGGCATATTGGATTCCACCTATTGGCGCTTCATGGTCGGACCGCTTGGACCACCTGTAGTCTCTTCGACAGTTGCAGAGAGCGCAGCTATTGTTCCTGCTCTTCGCAAGCTGAAGAATGGACCCACCCAACAAGCTGTCATTCTCTCGGACTGTCGGCAAAAAGTCCCTCGAGCAAGTCAGCAATGCAACAACTTTCTCGAGGGACTCGCAAACAAGTTCTGCCGCCAGTAGCTATAGCATCGCCGGAAGACGCTACCAAAAAAAGCCATCAAGATAGCAGTCCAGCGGATACTTTCTCATGTTGGTGTCAGCGGCGACGAAAGAACAGATGCCCTAGCCAACGAAGCATTTTCAAGACAACCGACAGCCATAGCTCCTGTGAATCAGCAGTTACAAAAAGCTACAATTCGGGTGCCATTTTCGCTCTTTATGGAATTCGAGTTACAAGAGGACTTAGTCGCGCCGAGTCAACCCTGCTGTACCTACACAGTAAGAACACGATCGGCCTACGCGCTTGCATGGTTGTTTAAAGTAAGGAGCACTTCTTCCCTGCTGCGCACTGGATGCAATAATGTCGGGGACATTCATCACTACATCTGGTCGTGTAGGCGTTTTTGTTCTGCAAGGGAGAGACTAATGGACAGTAAAGAAAAGAGGGCTTCCCCACGGAGGCTGCGAAGACGTTGTGTTTCCGGCAGGTGTGCAGTTGATGCGAAAGCAGGCGGCTAATATACCTTTACGTTTTCAACGAGAGGCAGGTTTAAGCGATGTATGGTGAGCCGCACTACATGGAAAGAGTCGCTCAGCCGGTCAGATCCGCCAGGCTAACCCCGCCTGTGGCAACATCGTCACCGCCACCCCCCACCACCACCACGCGTAGTTAAATCTCCCAACTGGAGAATGGTCTGCATTTTTTCGGTTGTGATTGTTTTGCGATTGCGTGTGTCCCACATTCTTTGCGCAGCGAGCACTGCTCACGAAGGAATATGGACTTATTGGACTTAGGTGCAGGACCCTTGACGATTGCCTGTTCCAGGGAGGATGTGCTACTAGGCGTGACCAGGCACATCGAGCCCTACTAACTTTCTTAAAAAAAAACCGATTTGGCCTCACGTTTATAGACATTATTCCATGTGACTGCTTATTTGTGTTTACGTCTGTGTTATTTTTTTTTCTTTCCTCTTCTCTCTCTCCTTTTCTTCCCTCATGTCTTGCTTTCCTCTGTGTTTCCTCTTTCCGAAGGAGCAGGCAGGCGTTGTGCCCCTCTAGGTGGCAGTTGTCAGCTGTTCCATCCATATTTCCTCTGTGTCTTCGTGTTTTCTATGTATGCATGTATGTTGTGATTTTGTTTTGTTTTTGCCTGTGCGTCCAAAGAACTGCATCCCGCCGTGTTCTTTTGTTGTTTGAACTTTCTTTTTCTGCACTTCGTGTTGTTGCTTTGCCCAAGGTCAAGCCAGTCAGGATGGCCGGAAGTGTTTATGCTGTGTGCTGTGAAAATCTGTAGCATGACTTCGTGTATATAGTGCTTGTGTGTTTTGTTTGTTTGTTAGAACTTACTTCAAGTTTGAGTAATCCTGCTTATTTAGTAAGAAATTGGATAGGAGGATGGCCGAGCTAAGGCAATTAACATTGTCGTGACAGCCTTAACGAGGACTTTAAGCTTTTCAGGATGGCCGAATGTTGGAAAAGCGCTAGCGCCACAGTGAAATGCGCGAGGTTTTAGGTGTGGTCAGTAGACGAAGAAGCTGAAGTAGAGAGACTCACGCGCTGTTCGCCTGTGTGGCGTAGTGTAGCCTGTGTGGCATACGAGTGATTACATTTAAGTAAATTATTCTACGTCCTTTTATTACCTCTTGTGTGTTCAACGACGCCCGAAGACAACACAAATAAATAATAAATACTATTCATGTATGTCAGTGCGCATACTGTCTGTTGTGCCACGGCGCTGATTTATTATTTTCTTAACGCTGCTTGGTTCTCCCGCTGTTCATCGACCGCAGGTTTCCACGCTCCGACCGTGTCGTTCCCCGTGAGCGGCTGCCTGATGGTGGAACCGACCGAGTCCGAAGACAAGCAGGAGCTCGACCGCTTCTGCGACGCCATGATCTGTGAGCAACGTCTGATTGATTGATTGATTGATTGATTGATTGATTGATTGATTGATTGATTGATTGATTGATTGATTGATTGATTGATTGATTGATTGATTGATTGATTGATTGATTGATTGATTGACCGACCCGCGTTGTCCTTTTACGCGTTTTCTCGCTTCCCAAGCATCTTAGCGCCACAAGCGTTGTGTTTCTGGTATCGTGAAAGACTAGTTTACCAATACGAGAAAAATCGCTTTTCTCTTTACCCCCGTATTCATAAACGCTCCTTGACTTGAACCTGACTTGCCACCGCCTCAAGGCAGCGTTTGAAACGCGTTTGTGCGGCCTTGGCACCGCCTAAAAACAGTGCGTTCGAAACGCGTTTGTGCTGCATTCAAGGCGGCGGCAAGTCAAGTTCAAGTCAAGGAGCGTTTCTGAATACGGGGGTTAGTGCCCCTTTAAAGAACGCCTCTCAGATGTCAGCGAAGTCGCTTAGATTCAGTTGAAGTTTGAATTTCGAAGTTTGTTGCCACATAGGTACAAAACATCCACAAGCAGCAAGGATGGTGGGATAAAAGCTGCGTATAGGCAGCTTGACTGGTCCCACCTCCCGTTCAGTTGCTGAGTCATTCACTCGCGTCAGTCGCTTAGATTATGGGTGTCACGTGACTTATGCAGGGTATTAAATATCAAAGTAAAAAAATCGCGCATCTGAAAGTGACAGTCCTTATAAATTCCGTGAAGTTTAGCATTATCAGGAACCGCCTATGCGTTGTTCGTGCTGTTACTTCCGCGTGTTTGAGGCCCCTGTTATAGGTTGTAGTGGTCGTCGTCATGCACTCCGAGATTCAGTGACTGCACCCAACTATTCGCCAAACCAACCCCTCCTTGTCTCTCTTTTTCGCTCTTTTCTGTGCAGCAATTCGGCAAGAAATCCAGGACATCGAGAACGGCAAGTTTAGTGTGAAGGCCAACCCTCTGAAGGTGCGTGCGCGTTCCGCATTCTTGCTTATTCATTCCAGTGCGCAATATTTATGTAATCTTTTGTTGTTGTTGTTGTTGTTGTTTTCGATCCCACTGACCAATATGTCATAACCACGAACTGCCCGTGCTCAGGTAACTTGCGTTAGAGCGCCGCTAATCTGCTGAGTCACCAACGACCGCAGCCATCGCGATGCAGCCGAGACGCAGGAGACACCGCCAGCATGTTTTGCAGTAGATCACCCTTCTAGTCACTAATTATGACCAACTCTCAATAAGTCGGAGTCGATTAGCTAATCACCTAAAGGCCCTTTCGTCACAGAAAATAATACTTGATAGCATAACTGACTCTGAGCAACGAGTCAAACTTGCAATCATTCCTGATAAAGCTACGGTGAAACTCCTATGCCAACACGTACACATTTCGCATAGTGATGGCTGACGCCGCAGACTGTGAACACTGCGGCAATGACGAAACCATTGTACATGTTCTGTGAAACTTCCCGCAGTACCTGTACACAGAGACAACCGCTTTGCGAATCGCTCGGCAAATTGGACGACCGACCTCTGTCGGAGGAGTGTTATGTCATAGAAAGAGCCTAACGTTGCGGAAGGAGGCTGCGCAAACACTGCTGCGCTTTGTCCGTTCCACCGGCCTATATGTGAGCGACTCTGACTAGAAGGCCGTTCCTGCGTCTGCGTGAGCGCCAGGCCCGTAGCCAGGAATTTTTTTCGGGGGGGGGGGGGGGGCACTTGTTGAAAGCCTAAAAAAACACCGATTTTTATTATTTTTCCTCAGTAAAACACCCCCTTTCATCCGAATTTCGGGGGGGGGGGGGGCGGCCGGGCCCCTAGGGCTCCCCCCCCCCCCTGGCTACGGGCCTGGTGAGGGCCTTTGTACAAAGTAGCTGTTCATGGCTGGGTTCTCACGGATCGCGTCCGCGGACAAAAAACACGCGTAGAACAACAATTTTGAGCGTTCCTCGCCACCGCAGAGGCCCCTTTCGCAAGTGTCTCGATACTCGGCGGCCAGGGGCGTACCCAGAAATATTTTTCGGGGGGGGGGGGGGGTGCAACCATACGTTCGTGCGTGCGTACGTTCAAACATACGTATGTTCGTGCGTGCGTTGGTATATATGTGTGCGTGTATATATAGGCAAGCAAAATTGAAAAGGTTTCGGGGGGAGACTCCCCCCCGCCCGGCTACGCCCCTGTCGGCGGCGGCACTTCCCACCAATCGTTGTGCCCCTTTGTCTAGTGACGTAGAGACCGTGCTAGCGTTATCAGAAATTGCCCTTTGGACTCGCTATGAGGCGAACGCGTGTCGTTTACTCGGAGGAAGAACAGCTGGAAGTGAAGGAGTGCCAACGCGCACACTAGCTCAAATGGGCACAAAATCGACGTAAAGCCTCTGCCGCAGAACTGGCAGCCACAGCCGCTGTCTTCCGTCTTCACCATAGGTCGGCAAACTCACTCATGAGTCGACTCACTCAGACTAAAATCGAGCCGTGAGCCTGAGTCTGAGTGAGTCCGGGTAAGTAATATTTTGGTGTGTTTGAGTCCGAGTGAGTCCGGTTGAGAAAAAATTTTAGTGAGTCTGAGTCTTAGTTAGTCCGGTTGAGGAAAATTTTGGTGAATCATAGTACGAGTGAGCCCAAAGTCAAAAGTCATTTCTTGAGTGAGCCCGAGTGAGCTCTACACTATTTTGCCGATCTACTGTTCTACTTACGCAACATGACTTTACTATCAGCCTTACGTAGGTTCACGTTTATACTCACGCCGACTCACGCATACTTCAAATTGTACGCTAATGGACTCATGAGTCGGCTCACCCAGACTCAGATGGAGCTGTTAGTCTGAGTCTGAGTGAATTCTGCTGGGAGAAATTTTAGTGAATCTGAGTCCGAGTGAGTCCGGTTGAGGAAAAGTTTGGTGAATCTGAGTCCGAGTGAGTCCCAAGGGTCCATATCGGCTCATATTTATGAGTGAGTCTGAGTGAGCTCCACATGTTCTGCCGACCAATGGTCTTCACCGAAGTGCAAGTGGTCTCTATCTTTAAGAGCGAAGCTCTCAAAGGTCAAGGTAAAACGTCGGGTGTCCGCGAAAAACCCTACGCGCCGTTGCTGATCGTTGCTTACCGACGGAGACAGTCCGCGCAGCCGCCGTGCCGAGTTTGCCCGCCGCGCGAGCCGAGTACGAGCAACGAAAGGCCCGCGCTTCCACAGGGGGTGCCGTAGCCAGCTTGGCACGTTAGTTCTGGCGCTGGAGTTTGGACATTCTTGCATGGTCTGACAGGCTGTGGTTCGACTCTACTGTGTCTACGCCAAGGAAAGACCTAGAATCAGCCAAGGTTACTTTAAGCCCCTAAGATCCAGGAGCTTCGCTGTTTCTTAAGTTTTACACGGCTAGTGTAAAGCTTTCCCTTTTTTTTTCATTTGCCTTATTTATTTGATCTTGGTTCTGTTCTCTTCCCGGCCCCTAACCCCCCCCCCCCCCCTCCCCCCTGTGGAGGGTAGCAAACCGGTTACTAGTACCAGGTTGATCTCCTTGCTTTTCATTTTCATCCCTTTCTCTCTCCACTACGCATGCGCCCTCTGTTGCTGCATCTGCTGTCGTAAAAATATTCACGGTGACATAAAACTTCCAGATGCCTCCGCGAAGCGTCGCCCAATGAGAAAGGCGCTTGAGCGTGTCGGCAACATCACCCCAGCTTCTGTCGCAGTGTTACGCAAAGGGGGGGAAGAACAACATAAGAGGGAGCATTGCGTCAAGCTGCCGGTATTGGTAGTCCATGACCTCCGAGATTAGCCGGCGGCGCGCGCCGCCGGCTAATCTCGGAGGCCATGGGTAGTCAAGCGCTCCGTGAAGCCAGCGCTGTCGGCCCAACACGTGAGCTTTTTGGCGTCAAGACCACAGGAGAAATGAGATTTCATATGGAGTTTGGACTTTGGTTCGCGGTAGCTCTTGACCGAAAACGCGCTTTTTCGGTGCAGACCAGACAGCTCACGGAGGAGATTAAAGAAACAGAACTTAACCGGGAATACTAACACCCACCGCGCGCTCGAAATTTTTGATTACTTCTTGGGCTTACACAGTAGGCTTCAATAACCCTGCAATGCTCACCCCTAACTTTTTTCCTTCCTCCATGGTTACGTCCATGCACAATTCCATGGCGGGTCCATATCGGCTCAAGCTGCGTGATAGAGTTGGCTGAAGGAGATAAAGCGTGCTCTTTCTCTTTTCTCTCTTTTTATCTGTATTGATGTCCATAGAATGCGCCGCATCCCCAAAAGGTTGTCATCAGCTCCACATGGGACTTGCCTTACACCAGGGAGCAGGCTTCATTCCCAGCGGTAAGATTTTTCTCTGGTTAAGGCTGTTAGTAAATGACAGTAGCGAACTCCTTATTCCTTGATATTTATTTAAAATGTCTGATAGATTATGCTTTAATCATTGTAGGTTATCTTTATGTAGTCCTTGTTGTTGCCCAGAGACAAGTACCGCTGTCTGTACTCTCCGTACTGACGGGAAATAAGGATTGATTGATATAATAATTTATTGGAACAATAGGTCAAGTATGATGGCCACAACGGCCACCCTTAATGAGTTCTTTTTGCGATGTGCTCTTTTGCGTCGCCACCGCAGAAGTTCGTGACGCCGGAGACGAAAATATGGCCGACGGTGGGTCGCATCGACGACATCTACGGGGACACCAACCTGATGTGCAGCTGCCCGCCCATGGAGACTTACGAGTCTCTATGAGTCGTCGTCGAACACCAGACAGTCCGCGCCCTCCTTGGCGGCTTCTTCGCTGCGCTGCCGGTGACGTTGCGATGTCACGCGTGACGTCATCATGCGTGACGTCACCATTCGTCACCGGAAGTACGATTTTTCAACGCCTGGTGTGAACCATGTGAACCATGAGGCCGTGGGCCTGCCCCCACAATAAGCGTGGGCGGGCCCACGCAGTATACCTCTGCAGTGCGCTGTGTCCACAAAGGAAGTTCTTGGAACATGTCGACGTTTGCGTGTTTGGAACGAAGAGGCTGACTAGACCTGACCACCACACTGTGTTTGCGCACGCGGGCTCTGTGAGAAGACTGACGTTTAGTTGTTGTCCTTAACCTTTTGTTTCCACCGAGTGGTTTCTGTCTCTCTCTCTTTTTTTTTTCTTTTGAGTACATAAGGTGCAACCGCGCGGTTGCGCCTTTCTGTAGACCGACTCTGTGCGAAAGACTGTATGTTTGTTTGTTCTGAACGTTGTAACTTAATTATCTCGGCGCACATTGTCAGATTCGGTGGGGTTGACGTTTCAAGCCAGTCAGGGACGGCTTATAGCGGCCCTGCGAGCAAATCGTGGCATTGTGCCGGAATTTTGGTACTTGTCACGGACTGTTTGCTCTTTGACGCGTGGTGTAGTAATCACAGTTGCTAGAATGTTTTCTAGATCACCACCTGCGATATTTCTCGTTCCGTTGAAAGCGATAGGCGTATCGCTTTAAGCTGTGTAAAAGTATTTTCTTTTTGTTCTTTTTGCGTGGATTGACTTTATCTGGCCGCCGCAAGCCGAGTCAAGCCAACCCACCCATCTACTCACGCGCTTTTTGGGTTCTTCTTCGAAAGGACTTTCAAGACCCGGTGTGTGGGCGTTATCTGTAAATTATGTTGTTCGTTGTATAAATGAAGTATCTCTAAATGACGTCAAACGTGTGGCTCTTGTGTATTTTTGTTCATGCGTGTGGAACATTGTTCCAAATAGTCAGCCGTTACAAAAAAAAATGCTTTTCCTAACATTTTGTTTCAACACGACGACACAGTATTTCGTTAATCGACTCTGCACCAGCTCACTCATCATAATTCTGCAGAGCGAATCATTACTCAAAGTATGAGCTGTTTTGTGGAAAGAGTCGGTTTACCGGTGTATTACAGTTGATCTCACACGCGTGGCAAAAAAACTGCATCGTAACGAATGTCTGCGGTAGAAGGCGGGCTTTCGAGTCACTAGGTTTCTTTGTAGCGCACATACACGACAGGACAAAAGGAAGGCACATATGCACACACTGGGCGCTATCAAGATACACTGGGCGCTTTCAAGTCACGAAGAAATTAATCAGTCACCGGCGTCATGTTACCTACGACATACGAGTGAAACCGTGTGGAAGTAGTGAATAGTTAGAAAGCAGTGCATGAAAGTAGTGCATGCCACATTCAAGCCTATGCGCTACATGACACACAAAACAAAGCAACAAAGCGTGTTAAATAAAAGGTGCCAATGCTATCACAGAAATTGTATCACAGAGGGGAATTCAAGCACCGTTGTCATTATTCTGTGGCTTCCTTCCGAGCGCATCTGTCAAGTGCCTACGTGCAGAGATTACTATTTTAAATGCGAATGCATTTCTTAGTCGGGCTATGTCAGGCGCATCCGGCGTTGTCCGCGGAGGAGGAGGATAGGTTGAGGAGGTGTCCGCGCTCCGGCAGGTGTTATGTCTCCGTTCTCACTCCCTCTCCCATAACAACAGCTGCGGGCGCGCGCGCTTATCCTCGCCCCTAGCAACCGGAGCATGTGGTGCGAGAGAGGGTAGGTGCAGTGCTTCGCCGCTCCTTCTCTCGCCGTTCGCTCTCTCTCGTCCCTGCGCCCCACTCTCCCGTCCGCTCGCGCCTCACTCGACCGTTCGCTGGCTGGGCGCCTCTCAAGGCGATGGCAAAAGTCGGTGTCGGCGCAAGAAATGCATTCGCATTTCCTCACGATTCCCTTCGGGGAGGTGGGGGGCATTTTTTTATGCAGGTGTCACGCGGGCACTTTTGACTGATATCAGGGTCGATCCGGATCGGACTTCTTGATCGCGATCAACAGTGGTCGCTGCTACACGGTCCAAACTAATCCGTATCGACCTTGGCGCTAAGGGTGTTTAGTTTGAAGCATGAAATATGCTTCTGGCCATAAGCGTGCGCAGGGTTTCCCTTCCGGGGGGGGGGGAGGGGCGAAGGTTCGTCGCAGCGCCCCCCCTCCCTATTATGTCAATGTATGGGGCTGACTTTGCGCCCCCCCCCTACAATGCATAGGGCTGATATTGCGGCCCCCTTCTCGCCCCCCCCCCCCTCGTGCGCAGGCCTATGCTTCTAGCCCCAACGGGCCCGCGACGCAGCTGAGAGACTTGGTCTTTCTGTTCCGACGTGGGAGCGGCATAGCGTAACATAGCAGGCGTTTACTATGTTACTCTATGGGGGGCGGTCCACAACCCGCTAGAGTGCGTTCCGAGGAACCATAATCAAGTCTTTCCACCCATCCCTCTATCCCGTTGTCGGCGGCCTTCAAGTGATCTTCAGGGGAAGCGAGAGCCGTATCTAAACACTCAAACGAGAACATGCAGGCATCAAAAGATGCGGTCTGTCCCCCCAACCCTCTGTACAGTACCGCGTTACACATAAGCGTGCGCAGGGTTCCCCTGCAGGGGGGGGGGGGGGGTCGAAGGTTCGTCGCAGCGCCCCCCCGCCCTATCATGTCAATGTATGGGGCTGACTTTGCGTCCCCCCCTCTCCGCCCCCCCCACCGTATTATGTCAATG
Organism: Rhipicephalus appendiculatus; assembly: GCA_030522465.1. Lineage (NCBI taxonomy): Eukaryota > Metazoa > Arthropoda > Arachnida > Ixodida > Ixodidae > Rhipicephalus > Rhipicephalus appendiculatus. Next base: position 760,786 of record JALIZH010027969.1, read on the forward strand.
TATGGGGCTGGCTTTTCGTTCCCCCCTCTCACCCCCTCTGCCCCCCACCCGTGCGCACGCCTATGGCGTTACATGCACTAGTAACGGCCCAAACAAATTGCAGAAAAGCGCATGGCAACTCCACTACTGTGAAACCTGAGGAAGGGCTAGCACAGACACCCAGCGATTCCCGTTCATAGAGTTCCCACTGCTCCGTTTACCACACTGACAATGACGTCAATGTTTGACGTAAGCATGTGTAGGGTTTCCCCGCTACGCGAGTGGAATCTTGTTAGGCACATTCACAAACTCGGTGTGCGACATGTGCGCTTCTTTTTGCCGCACCTTACCGACTACTGCTTGTTGCGGCAGTTGAATTACACGTCGTGTGCTGCGAGTTTCGTCGGGTTGTTTCTCTCATCTGATTTATAGTCACGTGCGCCGCGTCGGCGCAACGCCGACGCAGAGGCGTTGCAGGGGGAGTGGCATTCGCTCACTCAGCGAGGAGGTGGCGCCCTCCCTAGCGCCCCGCTGGAGTCGGCCCCCATGTCTCCGAAACGTTTTAGCAATTTCAAGATAATAATGCGATTACTTCCTGACTATTTCTGGTAATTATATTAGTTTACACCATGTTCATTCATTTTAACCTGGGTTTGAGCATTGCTAGCCTTGTTATGTCCTCTCTTCTGTTCTGTTATACCTATCTTGCTGTGGAGAGTTTGAGGTTCATATTACCTCGGCTACTCCATATCTATGCGTTCTGCAGCAAAAAAAAAAAGAAGAAAAAAAGAAAGAAAAAAAATGTTACACAAAATTTGAGCGCTTTACTTGGGGCGTTATCACGCCACATGAGATGTATGGATCGATGATAAGCCACGCCCTTGAAGTGCTCCGCGCTTAGAAATATTGCTTACGAATTCTTTTTAGTGTTTGTTCACACGATCATAAAGCTGTAACGTCTCGTACGCTGAGGTTTTTTAACAGTAGTTACATGCAGGGTAAGAAGGTTGCGTTCGGAGGCCGAAACACAAAGTAAAAGTTACTTTGGTTCTTCATGTTAGAAGGTGAATACAATTGAGGCGCCGACGATAGATTAATGCCTACCTTATACGATAAGGGCGCTGTGTCTATAGCGTTCCAGAATAGTTGCGTTTAACGCCCTTACAAGTAACAGCTTCGACGCGATGCCATGTACATCAACAACTCGCGACTGAGGCGCACCGTTTCCTGTCCGTTGACGACTTACAACGGAGATAATTTGAGAGAATGTATTTGCCTTGCATATTGAATGCAGTCCAACCTTTATACAACGAACACAGGTATAATCAATTATTGGTTCTAACGAAGTAAAGAGCGAATAGCCCTGCCACAAAAGCAGTGCGAGGGATACACGTTTATAACGGATTTCGGGATATAAAGAGGTTATTTCAATGTCACACGTGACTTCGCTGTAATGAGCTTTTACTGGGCAGGGTCGATCACATCGAAAGTGAGTACCTCATTAGTATTCAAACCTGTAAAACTAGAACGTTTATTCTACTTCACGAGGGAAATTTCCGTTATATGACGTGTAATGATGGTGTCCATGGACACCGTAACGATCTTCCGTATTATGTTTTAAACATTACCTTCTATGAAGTCTTGAATACTAATATATATATATATATATATATATATATATATATATATATATATATATATATATATATATATATATATATATATATATATATATATATATAGTGGTGAAATCAGACAGAGACAGCACCCATTCCTGGGCCGGCTGTCCTGTTATCTGTCGTCGCCTTTCTCTACCTCACCCTATCTCCTTGCGTGCCCGAAGCCCGGTGTGTGGCTCTTGGTCATCACAATATATATATATATATATATATATATATATATATATATATATATATATATATATATATATATATATATATATATATATTGAATACGTGATCACGTAAAAATTGTTCTTTTTTTTTCTCGACAAACATAACAGCAGCCGCGCTGATTCAACAGTTCAAATCTAGTAACCTTAGAAAGTGGATCTTGAAGTGAGCATCGGCTTACTTTATATAGTTTTCGAAAACAGCGAAATTTTCAGGCACTCAAGCATCGGGTTCACGACTCTAACTCACAAAAATAAGTAACGATACGCGTGAAAATCACCTAAAACGCACGTACATGCGGCTGAAATTGTCAAATTCATACACCTCTCTGAGGCTATGAAATCGCGTGCAGCCACTTTTCGTTAATATGCGTGAAAATTGAAAACGCTAAGACCATATCACAAGTTTGCACATCAGAGCCGACTAACCATATCGTGGTTTTGGCGCGTAAAACCCAGATACTCTATTATTAACAGTTTACGGCATGTTAAGAACACCCGCAGCCTGTAACTCCGAAATGCGGCCACGTGAAGGCGAGCGTCCAAGAAGCAAAGCCAAAGTGCGTCACTGGGCTGAAAATTATATTTTCCAATGCAATAGTGTCATGCATAAAGATACCACCCTTTCGTGCAAGCGAAAGGTTTTACGTTTTTATGATTTTTTTTCTTGCACTGACTCGTATAGCGACTATTGGACAACGCGGGAGGTAACAGTGGCTTGTGAGCGAAGCACGGTGAGCAACCGAAACGGGAAAGTGCTTCCTTTTCTCTTGTTTTTAGAAAGTACGGCCCGAGCTTTTTAGTCGCACGTCGTCGTTTATTTATGTTTCTAGCGAACCGCAAGAGGAACAAGTGAAAACGGTCGTCGAGCATCACTCCTATAGTATTTATCGTACTGCGCCTTGAGGTCATCATCGAAAGAAAAAAAACTTGGACCATCTCCCCGAAGGGAACCCTGATGGGATGCGAAGCAGCAGCGGTGCGCACGGCGTTGACCCGGTTGAAACAGGCGTTGACGCGGGTGCTGGAAGAACGGTTTGAAGCGAAACTCGGTGTAGCGTTTACTCGAGTAAACGTTTGTTTGAAACGCAAAGACACGGGAGGCGGGTCAGAGTTGTTGCGAGCGGGCGGAGCAGCCGGCAGCTGCGGGCGCTGCCGCGAGCATGCTGCGGGTGAGGGAGAGAGTGACGTCAGCGCGCACCTGCGAGGGAAGCGTGCGAGGGGAGCGTGACCCACTTGGCAACGCTCCAACACCTACGGCGAGGGGAACGCGTTGCGGAGCATTCGTACGGACTTACGTAACGTACGGCGTTACACACGTGAGTCAAATAGCTGCTTCGCACCTAAAACGATCGTCCCACCTCACACTGGAAACCACTAAACCTTAGGTAAGATACCGCCTCTGTCCACATCCCGTAGTGCAAAGTATCGTGAAACAGATTGATTGTCATATGTACACTTCGTTGTTGGAAGCTCGCTTCTTGAACCGCACATAACGTGGGGAATCGCACAGCGCAAAATACAGGACGATACACTTGAAGAAGCACACACGGACAGACTTCTATCACCTTAAATGATAAAGAAGTCACGCACAGGCGATAAACAGATTGAGATACTTCTTGTGTTCCTTTCTTTTGATTATAATTATTTTTTCTTTGCGCATGCGTCGTACGTAACAAACCTCAGTTGAGAGTTCAGCGCTGTCCGTGTGCTTCTTCAAGCGTATCGTCCTGTATTTTGCGCTGTGCAATTCCTTCCGTTATGAATCAAGACAAAATAGCCCGACTTTCCGTTTTGTTGTCTTGAACCGCAGTTCAAAGAGGAACGTAACAGCTGATTCGAGCGAAGAGAGGGATCTTTTTTTTTTTTTTTTTTTTTTTTTTTTTTTTTTTTTTTTTTTTTTACCACAGTTATGGCCGTAGGTGCGCGCGGATTTCTCCTAAGTAGGGAGGTGAGAGGGTAGGCAAAGGTTTGGCCGCAGCCTAGATTTACTGTGTAGATGGCTTGCGCTGACTTCGCTGAAACAGCCACGTTGGATCACCACCATGGCGGGACGCGAACTTTGTGATGTAACTCTAGTGTTATCGGTCTATCGCAAGGTGGTTCTATCGCTATCCTTGCAAAGGAGCCCAATAACTTTCCAGCGGCGTCGTTATCACACTGATATAGGTTAATCGCCAGGTGATTATACAGGCTTGACATCATATAAGCCGCCGTATTAGAGCCACGCTCTAAGACCGAGTCAAGAGGGCGTCTTTTTGTCCCACAACGATAATCGTCATCTATCTTGCGATCCTTTCCTCGCATTATCGCCACGCGCCCGCCACTTTCAGGTCACGAACGGCATGCGCGCTATCAGCGTGCTTTATCACTTTTGATGGGAAAGTGGCCAGCGCCAAGTTCCCCCCCCCCCCCCCGCCCCGCCCCTACCCTGCCACACACCTTTTGTTTTCAGTCAGCATTCCCCTCAAGAAACAAGTTTAGCCTTAGAAGCAATAATGAAAATTAAACGATGACGTGCTCCTCCTAACGGCCCACTTCTGGTCCCCGACTTTCTTTCTTGGAATACATCATCATGGATCCTCGGCCGTCATTATCGTCAAAAACGAGGTGAATGATTTCGTCCTTTCAAAGTAGAACAGAAGGCTGTCCCTGGGCAAGGTAGTCCGAGCGCAAGCGCTGAAAGAGCCGACTTCTAGTTGGAACGTACATCAATGCCACGGTAAGCAACCACCTCAAATGTCCTGCAATCATCTCAAAGTATTGTCGATTTTTCACCAAGCTTTACAGCTGCTGAGTCTGTTGAATGGTCAAAATTATAAGATATGATCAAATGGAGGAATCTTTTAGCCGTACTTGTTATATACAGCCGGAATGCCATATCACGTCCCGTTTGCAATATAGAAGGACACTTTGTACATTCGAAAGTGTGTTCGGCGAAAAGCTGTGGCCATTCGACTGACTATGCCATGCTTGTTTTCTTTTCTTTTTTTTTCTGCATGATACTCCCAGTGGAATTGCACACTTCTTCCAAATGGCTGTGCTTGCCGCCTCTATTCCCCCCTCTATCCATTTTGTCATGCTGGTCTGTTCGTGGGGCCAAAGTAAGGTCATTCTCTTGGGGTTTTTTTTAACCATGTGGCGGCGCAACTGTTGCCATGCGCCGCTGTGCCATCACGTGATTGCTGAGAGAGTGTGAGGAGGAGAGGCCACAGCTGGCACCGTTCCAGGGCACGGACGGACGGACAGACGCAAGCATGAGCCATTAAAGGCTTTCGCCTTAAAGAAGGGTACGCTCTATGCGTGTAGCTGAGAAAAGAGAAGGTAGGGCAACGTAGAGGACTGTGGAGGTAGTCGCATTCCGGCATGTAAGGAAGGGTGTTTGAGCTCGGCTAACGTGAAACCTGTGGAGGGGCAAAGCTTGCAGTCTTCTTCTTCTACGTCTTCTTCTTCCTCTTCTTCTTCTTCTTCTCAATAATCCAGATTACAGTTCCCTACGGCATGTAACGAAAGGTGTTTCAGGTCCCCTAACGTCGTCGGCTATTCGTTGGGCTAACTGTTGCCTTCTTCATTTTTAGGAGCGAAGCTCCTTAGGCCGGCAACCCACCGTCGCCGTCGCTGTTGAAGCTCCCTGGCATGGTGCCAGCTGTGGCGTCTCCCCCTCACGCGGGAGGATAAATGAGCTTTACGAGCGCTGGAACGCGGATGGCCTCTGCACGATGCGCAAAGCGCGAGAATACGAACGCATGCGACACGGAGGCAGATTAGTCTCCCTCTTTCTTCGTCTCTGCCCTCTCCCCTCGAACCGGCGATCGCGCGAAACCATCGCTTCACTCTATCGTCCGCCCAGTGGTCGGTCCGTTGCCTGGACAATGAAACGCCGCGTGCGTCCCATTTCTAAGGAGCTTCGCTCATCGGTTGTATTCGTACACGGAACAACTGCTAGTTGGCCGGTGGCGAGTAGTGGGATTTACCCCATTTTTATGGCGCATAACCCTTTACGATGGACAGTGACTACATGACACACCGTGACGACATGAGACGCCGACAAGCCGAGACAGAGAAGGTGCTTCGCACCTAAAACTGCAAGGCCATAACCTTACACTTTAAACAGTGAAGGCACTGGCTCCGACTTGGGAAAGGTACGAGGCTGACCTCGCACCCCCCCTTAGATAACAAGAAGGGGGTGACGCACACCCCCTCGCACCCCCCTCCCTTTTCCCCCGTACACAGGCCTATGGCACGGCAGGTCGCTCGCGGAGAGTCGTTTTGTGTCTCCAGTTTTGGGTGTGACGTTTATTAACCTATTCGCAGTTTTCGTGAATGGCATTGCTTTCCGGCGCAGCGGGGTGCCCACGCTGTTTCGACGTGCACCACTGGACCTAAATATAAAAAGATCAGCAAGAAACTAGGCCTATACGCCCTCGCCGTTCAGCGAGGCCCAGCACACTTCTGTAGGCCATCGCGTGCGCTCGCACTGCTTGGCCGTTACCACCCAGTCGTTAATGGACAGGCGCTGTTAAGAGCTGTGGCTCTCTCTGGGCGTTGGTTTTGTGTGTGTAAGCGTGTGCTTGGTTTTTTGGATACATTTGCGTTTGTTAGGTAGCATGGGCGTTTGTGCGTGTGCGTGCGGAATCGAAGGGGGTGGTATCTAGGCCACGCTAATTGCGCAGAGGCTCCCGTTCCGTTGTAGCTCCCCGCGACGGTACGCAAATACGTTTGATAGGCTATACGACCTGATCGTTCGCGGTAAAATCTCGCGAATCCGTTAATGCATACGCGTTCTGCGCAATCAAGGCACACCCGTGGTAGTCGCATTCCGGATATGCGCGGGAAAATGGTCCATGCAAAGGTGCACTGTGCGGCCTTCTATGGGGTTTTGAACGAAGGACATGCAGGGCGTCGCAACTGTTTGCGTCCTGGGTGTCCTGTGCTTTCCGTTCCGTGCATACGGGGCCATTCTTCTCACTTCGTCACTACCGTTATGGGAATGCCATATATGGCACTAATATAAATTATATGCGGCCATATATGAGAATGTATATCTGCATATGTGGCTACCGTTTACCATATATGGATGTAAATAGGGTTATATATGGCGCTACTGGTACATATATGGCGTGAAATGCAGTCATACATGGCATGGTCCCACCATATATATGACATCAAGATCAAGTAGATCAATATATGGCGGTGTGCTACCATATATGGAATTAACAGCATATAACCCTGTGCGTGTATGCGGTGTCGAAGTGGGTTGTATGAAGTGCTCCTAAGGATGGTGTTCACAAAATATCAGCATGCGCAGGAGTTGAAAGTATTAATACTAAATTTCTTAAACAGACCATTACATTTTCTAGTACCGCACTTACCCACGTCTTCAAACAATCATTGCAAACGGGCGAAATTCTTCATGAATGGAAAATCGGCAAAATCATGCCTGTATTTAAATCAGGTAACAAATCTAACGTTAGTAATTATCGCCTCATATCTCTAACAAGTGTACCATGCAAACTGATTGAGCATGTCATTGCTTCTAACATCGCCCAGCATCTGGAAGCTAACAATTTTTTGTTTGAGAACCAATATGGGTTCAGGAAAGGATTTTCATGTGACAATCAATTCACCCATGATTTGTTCATAGTCATGAATAAGTAAATTGACATTTACTACATATTCATCGATTTCTCCAAAGCTTTTGATCGTGTTCTGCATTGTCGTCTATCTAAACTGTCGTCACTAAATTTAGATTCATTAACTTTATCCTGGCTCAGAAACGTTCTTTCATTCCGTAAGCAGTATACCGCGACTAATTCTTTCTAATCTCCTGTAACTGATGTAACTTCCGGCGTCCCCCCAGGGTAGTGTATTGGGTCCCTTGTTATTCTTAATTTACATTAATGACCTACCATCGCATATCTCCTCTAATATACGACTTTTCGCTGACGATTGCGTAATCTATCGTAAGATAACTTCGTCATCCGATCATCTCGCTCTTCAAGAAGACCTATATCTCATAACTAATTGGTGCTGACGCTGGCAAATGGTAATTAATACCGATAAGTGCAAGGTAATGACCTTCACCCGCAAGAAATCCTTTTCACTCTTTAACTATACTCTTAACAACTGTCATGTAACACGCACATCATCTTACAAATACCTTGGCGTGCATCTTTCACCCACGCTATCATTGACCACGCATATATATCAAATGTCAGCACAGGCATCCCGAACTCTCGGCTACCTTAAACGTAACCTTAACGACGCTCCACCATCGACCAAATCACTTGCATATCTAACATTCATTCGCCCTCAACTTGACCTTGCGTCATCAATTTGGTCACCTCATCAGGCCTACATAACCAACGCCCTCGAACGTGTTCAAAACCGCGCCGAACGCTTCACTGTTAAAGATTACTGCCGACATTCGAGTATTACTCACATTAAATCTTCGCTATCATTGTCTTCCTTAGATTCCCGCATAAAGATCGCTTTGACCTGCTTATTTCGCAGAATAGCATCCGGTCAGCACGAAGCAACCTACTCTGTTTCCCAACCGACACGAACGTCTCGCCGTTTGCGCTATAACGGTTCCTTCAAACGCATTTTCGGACGCACTAACGCATTCAGCTCACCAGCATTGCCAGTTGCACTTGAAATATGTAATGGTTTTCCCGACAATTTTGTCAACATTCATGACCCTGTATTGCGTCGTCACAAAGTAACCACCATGTTTTCATGACTAGTGGCTTCTACCTTCCATTAAATCATACGCACGCTCTTCGCTAACTAGTGTATAATTTGTCATAGTTATGGGATGTACCTTTACAAATGTGTTTCTATGCATTTCGTTTATTAGTTGTATGTCACGTTTGCTCTCGCTAACAATTATATAACGTTACTTTATAGTTTTATGTACCTTAAAATGTATAATCATGTTTTACACTTATGTAATCTTATACACTGTATAATCCCCCCCCCCTCACACAATACTCCTGCTGGAGCCTGTGGGGGTTTTCTGAATAAATAAATAAATAAATAAATAAATAAATAAATAAATAAATAAATAAATATTGAGGTGCGCTGCGGCACTGCCGAATTGTTGTGCAGTGTTATCGCCAGACATTATTATTATTATAAATCCCAGCAACAATTCTCCATTCTTAATATAGGAATAATAACTTAGACGGTTGGTCTGGAATTTCAGTGCTCGCCAGAGTGTTATCTTTCCTGGTTCCCCACTTCCTACATGCGTTGAACACACACACACACACACACACACACACACACACACACACACACACACACACACACACACACACACACACACACACGCACACGCACACGCACACACGCACACGCACACACACACGCACGCACGCGCGCACGCACACACGCACACACACGCACACACACACACGCACGCACGCACGCACACACGCACACACACGCACACACCTAATGCAGCCTCGTTCAGATACCGTTGCCCTCGACGACATGGCGATTCCATCAGCTCGTTTGTCAAGGAAGCGTGCCGACAAGATGCGAGCAGGCCTCCCGACTACGACGGGCGGAACAAGAAGAAACATCTCGCTTACAACGTCGCGCGCGTCATCTCTGTCATCATCATCACTGTAATCAGCCGACTGAGCTGTGCTTATCATAGCGCATCACGGTTGTGCCTCTCGAGAAACGCGCCGCCGTATGGTCTTATCACTAACCCTCGCACAGAGAGTTATACAGCGCGGTGGATGCCGTTTAAAGGGACGCTTCCGCGGCCGCCGCTGTACGCCAACGACTCCCGGAAAAACGGCGGCAGATGACGCTTTGAGACACGGGACACGCGTCTCCCATGGCCGTAGGCGGAAGCGGCGACCTCCAAAGCGTTCCGACAGACTCGTCTCAAGGGCTCGTAGCGCGTGCGTGTCGCGCGTCGCGGCCGTGACAGTGAACCCGGCAGCCGTTATTCGCGACGCATGAGCTTGGCTCGTGTCTAGAAGTACTGGGAACCGTGGGCGGTTTCTGCTTTGAAGGTCGTCCCCGCGAGCTGTCGGAGCGACGGAGGGTTTTCGAATGCTTTCTGAACGTTCGTTGGTTCATGTTCATACATACATACATACATACATACATACATACATACATACATACATACATACATACATACATACATACATACATACATACATACATACGCTCGTTCGTTCGTTCGTTCGTTCGTTCGTTGATTGATTGATTGATTGATTGATTCATTCATTCATTCATTCACATCTGAAAGTGCCGACGAATAGCTCTAGGCCTTAGTGAGGGCGCGCCTTTGTCACACAAAGAGCAGAAAAAAAAAGGAAAACAAAACAAAAACCTAAAGAAACAGTGGCACCGGAATGCACCTGGGCATTAGCCCTATTCATTTTACTTTAATTATACTGGCGCTACTTGAACCAACCTATAAAGGCGAAAGCGTAAAGTGTCTCGCTGTGTGGCCCCTTGAGCTAATTACGGCAGGAGAATAAAGGGGTACAGAAATCACGTGACCTACGTTCCTAGTGACGTCATCAGGTGACTTCATATGCACGTCTCATAAGGTGTACGTAGGTACGTGACCTCATCGTAACGTCGCTGACTTCGTGGCTTGGTCAACGGTGCGCCGATCCCTGAGCTCGCGCAGAACCACGTGAGGTGCAGGACATAGAGTTTCCCATAAATGCACCAGAGGGAAACCTGGCGCTAGTGTCTATGGGAGCTGCAATGTATGCCGCTTCAGAGAGCATGGGAATGATGGGTAGTAAGTACACGGATTTGTCTAATTTGTCAGCACTGCCTCGCAGGCCTGCTGCACGGCGCAGAGGCCTGCGATATATAGCTTCTTGTCACCTTGTCACCCCCCCCCCCCCCTCTCTCTCTCTCTGCGTCGCTTTCAGCGCGCTCGCTGGTACGACTGAAGAAAGGGACACTAAAGAGAAAAAAATCACGCCATATCCACGAAGTGAATGATGATGAGTGGGTGAAGCTCGATCGTTTTCATCCATGGCAGAAAGAGAATGTGTGGTCTGGAACGCGCGTATTCTTCATGGTCATCAGCGTCATCGTCATCGTTATCACGTGTAGTGGGTACATCCCACTATACTGCGTCATCGTCATCTTTATCACATGGAGTGGGTACATTCCACTATACGTGGCTATCTACCTACTACTACTACTACAGAGGAGGGACAGACCCACACCCTTAGGAGCTTCGCCCCTAAAAACTTTATTGGACGAGTGAGTTCGGACCCTTTACGAGCCCTGGGCCACCGCACGACCCTCACATTGCGCCTATATGTCCAGACCACGCAGGGCCAAGCCACTGGCACCCCGGTTGACACAGCGAAGTTGTGTGTCCAGATCCTGCGACGCAAGGAGGGCTTCCCATTCCTCCCCTGTACTGATGGCGGGCAGCCCCTGCGGGGGAGGATCGGCAGGGCAGCCAAAGAGAATGTGATCTAGGGTGGCGGGTGATTCTCCACAGAGTGTGCACTCTGGAGAAATGGGGCGGAAGTGGGAAAGGCCTGGGGGGTGGGAAGAGTTCGGGTTAGGAGTCGCCTCCAGATGATTTGTTGGGTATGGGAAAGGCGGTGGTGTTGGTCGCCGAGGTCGTAGCTTCGTAGAGCGGCGGCAGTGACAGGGTCTCGGAATTTAACTCGTTGTTGTGCTGAGCATTACATTCCCAAATCATGCGTTTGAGTGTAGCTTTTTCCTGCTTACATGTATCTTCTTCGTGTACTTCGGGGAATATCCGTATGAGGTGAAATAAGTTCGGGAAAGTGTTTGTTTGTCGTATGGCGTAGCTGTGTTGCTACAATGAATTTCTAGTTCTTCTGACCTTTTGTCAACATGTCGTAACTAAGCGACTGTCCTCTCTCTATGCTCTGCTTCGTCGCGTGTTTTTTTCTCGCGCTTCTTAAGCATGAACCGATTCCAAGTATGCCAAATTGCTAGGTTGACCAACTTTGCCCCCAGCCTCCCCTCCCCTCCCCTCCTCTCTCTTGTTCGGATCCGAAAGAAAAGCTTCGCGATCGATGCCAAAATGAAAATGGGGTGGTGACGTGCGTTGTTCCTGGCTTTCTAGGAATAAAATTGTGTAGAGTTCTTGCAATGCAGCATCATGGGTCATCGATTGCCATCACAGTAAAAAAAAAAAAAAAGACCCAGCCTTGGCCTGGCTTGGTTTTTGTCTTGGCTAGGCTTTTGCCCTCTTACGTCTCTCTTTCTCAACCTTATAGTAAACGCGGCTGTGCTTGCTCTCACCGAGAACTTTTTTTTCGCCAGGAATTTCTCTTTTTCTCTATCTTTATTTCTCTTTCTTTATTGCTCTCTCTCTCTCTGCACTCGTTATCACGCCCATCAGAGTGTTTGATTCCCACTCCAAAGAAATGGGCATACGTTTCCTGGGCGTGGAGCAGAAGACTACAATGAAGCAGAGAGCGCGTACCGGTTCATCATGATAGTTTCCCAGCTACGACACACGGCCAACCTCGAGTAAACAGCTCTGCTGTAAAAAAAAAAAAAAAAAAAAAAAAAAAAAAAAAAAAAAAAAAAAAAAGACACCTGGTCTGCGCTGGAAGCGTGGCACAATCGCAGCGAAAGCTGGAAGAGAGGCATTTAAAGAGCCCGTTGTAAACTCTCTTGGGGCTACTAATACAAGTACACTTGCAAGGTACCCACTACGCCATAACTCATAATTTTTGTCCAATTGGGAAGCGCACGCTACGCCATTATTCGTCATTCTGCGGAGAAGCGAGGTACCTGCTAGACATCTGCAAGGCATCATGGTTTCGTGGCTCGTAACGAACAAATTTGAAAAATTATCGTTGTACAACACTCTTCATTGGGTGCGCAAACAACTTCTAGTGTCTAACTACAATTTCTTATGTGACCTGGTGAGGGGCCCTTTAAGAAGTAAATTACAAACAAAACAAAAGCCGCATGCACATCACATGTTCCTTTCTTTTGATGCACACTTTCCTTTCCCCTGACGGCTCTCCACGGTTTTTGCATTCGTTCTCCACCTTCCCGCGGCTACATAGAGGGACCTCCTTGTTCCCTTCTCACCACCACACCCAGGTCTTCAGGGCGGTTCTTCAATTCTTTCGGGACACTGGACAACCGTCTGTGGAAGCCGCTCGGCGCGTTAGCGGTCATGGACGCCGCTCTCCTCTTCTTCTCCCATCTTTACTTCTATCTCCCCATTCCCCTGCAGACGCTGAGACGTGCTCCCATTCAGGGCTGCAGAAATAGCGTCTTTTCCTCTCCTCAACCTCTCCTCCTCCTCCTCCTCCTCCAACCGCTCGCGCCATGTCAACGCTGTGGCGTATGGTCAATTTAACTGCTGCTATGAGTTGTTTTTCGGAAGTTGGTTGAACTATGGACTGGGTTGAGCCTCTGAGAATTCGGGAAGGTCAATGCTGCCCTGTGACATGAATAACGATCTCAAAAAACCACACTTGAAAACGAAATTTGAACTTAAATAAGGTTCATGTAGGCGCCGATCTTGAAGATAGGCATTTATGGGCACTTATCGGCATTTAGGCACGAATGCCGGAAATAGGTATTTATAGGCACTATAAAAACACTATAAAAGCCCTTCTTAACCTCCAATTCATGCTCATATGTCAAAGTGGCACGATATCAACGCAAGGAACAAAATAAGCATTTGCCTAAAATCCGGTCTCCAGTGATCATTCTTGTTCAAGCGTCATGGAGCAATGCTCCGCTGTTAAATCTTGCATTGGCTACGCGGAGGTATCTTCTTACAATCGGTTCAACGGTTGAAGAATATTTTCAGTACATAGTGTACATAGATGGCGATCCGTTGTAAACACAAGGAAGTATATGCACAGTGGAAGTACACAGATGGGTCACATAAGCGGTAATCTTTAATCCAAGAGAACAGACTTTTGGGCTAGTTGGTTTGTTACGCTCTTTGAAGAACGTAACAACGTCCCGTCCTCTTTCTGGGGTCCCTGTCTTCAGCGCTATGGCTTCAAAGAAGGTAATCTTTAATACGTGATTAGCGTGGAGCGCCTTATTATTTCGTTCGCACGACTTCACGTTTACGGTCCCCAAACTTGTCTTCGAGTCAACGAGTTCAAACACGCACATCGTACGTAGCTGTAAGAGCGATTTCATTGGCACGCGGTGTTCGTCCTAAGTCGCCTACGTCCTCGACTCCTGGCGCCTCCAGGCGTTCTTCGAAGACTTCTTCGTCGCCACGAAGTCGCCGGCCTGTCTTCGGCTTCTGTCGTCCGCGTACGGCTTGGCACCGGCGTAGAGGCGCGAACGCATGGGCCACTTCTGAAATCCAAAAACAAGAAAACAAGCTGATATAAACACAATTAAGGAACATGGGCAATCGTAAATAATAAAACAAACTTGTTTCACGATTGGTGTATTATTGCGATATGAATTATATGGACACTCGCGGCTGATTTTCGCCGTCGCCGTCATGTTCCGGATATGTATATGTATGTGTCTATATAAAAAGGCATAAAGAAAAATAAATCAGTAGAAACAAATTCCAAACCACCTGACCGGGGATTCGAACCAGCGACCCCTCGCTCCACTCCTGTGAAAACTGAGGAACTGCATAGCATGGGAACTCAGCGATTCCCACTCGTAGAGTTCTGTAGAGTTCCCACTGCTCCGTTTACCAAATCATGGATGATGCCAATGTTTGACGTGAACGTTGTATTATGTAAGAGTTGTATTATAATGTCATTTCTTTACTGCATATTTAACAAAACTTGAAATTCGGCGACATGGTGCATAGTTGAGGAGAATTTTGAGCGCAAAGGACAACATTCACAAGAACGAGACAACAGGACGGGCGCTACTTTCATCTAACCTTATCTGAGGCTTCGCCCGCAAATATAACCAGAAAACACACATGCGAATACAGTCAAATACATTGTCAAAACACATTCTCACTTCACAAAAAATTATCAAGATATTCAGCTTCTGCCTTCAAAAGCTTCACCGATGTGTCACTGTCGCACATGCCCCCTCGCTTCCTGATATGGTGCGCTTCAAGCAACTCCCTTGCCATCTTATCCCTACCCCTAACTAGTATCTATATCCCACTCAGATTCGGCTCACATGCCCCGCAACTTGCGCAATGCTCGGCCAAATTTGTACCCCCACTCTTAACATCTCGAGAATGCTCCACCACCCGGTCATTAATACAACGACCCGATTGGCCTATATCTGCCTTGCCGCAGGTCAAAGGGATTTCATAGACAACCCCGGTACAACAGTTAACAAATTGTCTACCATGTTTTTTCTGACAACCCCTTTTTTCTTCACCACGAGAAACACGCGAGCACAACCGGGCCAGCTTCTTCGTAGCGGAGAACACCACCACTTGTTTCACTTGCTTGTATTGTTCAACTCATATTGTTGTATTATCGCTTTCCACTCGATGAAATGTTCTTTGTCCTCTTTTCATGCGGCTGCGATACCACCAAGGTGTTTGTTTATTGTAGGTGTCCGCGGCGGTGTCACGCTATCGAAAGATAGTATTTACCACGGGGCCCTCGTCTATCATGTCTCGTTCTGATGGCGAAAAATGAACTAAACTGAATTGAAGCATGAAAGGGAAAATAGACAACCACCCGTTTGTAGCACGAAGCCACAAGGTATAAGGCGTTGGTCCCGGGTTCGAACCCCGGACCAGGACGAATTTTTTGGCAACTAAGAAGCTTTTCTTTCTGAAAAATCCGTATGGATTTTCTTGTGGCTTCGTGCTACAAACGGGTGGTTGTCTATTTTCCCTTTCGTAAGCCTTCCGCCACCTTGCGGACTTCCGCGGAACTCATTTGCATGAATTGAAGTATGTACGGTTTCCCCGACACGAGTAGAGCCCTGTTAGGGAAATTCACAATCTCGGTGTGTGATACGCGCGCTACTTTTAAAGACGATAGTCTTTCTTGGGATACTTCAACGCAGAAATTTTGGTCTGTCTTTTTATCTGTCTGTCTGTCACCCGATTCAGCCACCCGGTCAAAGCTTAAGCACTTGCTGAACGCCCAGCCATCTTGCACAAGCGGCTGCGTTGATACTTGTGAACATTGTCGATCAAAAAGCAAGTGTTACGCATATCTGAGACGCAGCATCAATACGTAACTATTAGGTGGTGTGTTCCTTTAATAGAAAACACACAGAAACGCAATTCTAAAGACCCCAGTGTTTCTTAGGCTGCGTTGAAAATGCGCCGCTATGCACGAAAAAGCCTGGCAGTGTCCCTGGGTTCTACACAAGCTCTTGTTTCCCGATGCCACTGCCAGATGGCGTCCATAGCTGACGCAGCGCCTCCTCTATGTTATCAATGCCAGCCAGATGCGGCCGATTCAACATAGAGGAGGCGCTGTCTGAGGCAAGGCATAACATAGTAGTACGGCCGGCAGAAGACTATCGTCTTTCGACGACATTTGCAGCGAAGCACGAAGATACACGGCCAATTTTTTGCTGCGCTCTATGGACTTCCTGCTTGTTGCGGGAGTTGCGATACGTGTCGTTTGCGGCGAGTTCCGTCAGGTCATTTCCCCCCTCCCGGTGTAGTGACAAAGGCGCCGGGGAAGCGCTTGGCGAAGCGGTGGCGCCCTCTCTTGCGCGGCGCGGGGACTCAGCCACATGTTTCCGAAGCGCTGCATGTTAGTGATTTTAAGTTAAATATTTCGATAACTTCCTGGTTATTTCTGTTAATTATATTAACTTAGACCTTGTTCATTTATTTTAACCCGACTTTGTGCGCTGCTAGTCTTGTTTTAGGGCTTTGTCGAGCTCTTGATTGTGAACGTGATCACGCCACTTGGGATCTACACTCTTAATCAGGTCCCGCCTAAAATGCTACATATATCCAGGAAACCGGACAGTTTTCGTCTGCTTTCCTGGATATAGCCAGCATATAACCAGGGCCTGATTAACAGTGTACGGGTGGCAAGCCGGGCCTCTGAAGTGGTCCGCACTTGAAAACTCACATGGTCTCTCACGGATTCGTTAAACCTGCGCCTAGCCACCGCCACCAACACCATCATCATCATCATCATCATCATCATCATCTGCGTGATCACTAGAGCGTGAATGGTCACGAGAGTTTTTGCACCGCATGGGGCACTTTCAAAGCCAGCGTCCTTGCTGATGCTGCAGCTGACGATGATGAAGATGAATTATAGCCAAGCCCTTCGTAATTAGTTCGCAGCTTTCTTTTTCTTTTTTTATTTTTTTTTTATTTGCAGCTTTCAATCACCCGTTCATCACGCACTTCACATTATGTGACGCCTGGTGCGACTCTACGCTTGTGCCACGCAATAATGAATGTGTTAACTCGACTCCTTGGCCTACATGACTAATGTATAGGGCAAGATGACAACTATTGTCGAAGCTGATATAATTTTTAAGGCTAAGCCATGTTTTGCATGAGTAGTTGCTTTGTTCCTGTAAGTATAGATTAAGTGTGTACATTTATGTGTTTACATTCGCCGTGTAATTGTCCAACACGAACCGGGAAGGGGGGACATCAGGAATGATGAATGAATGAATGAATGAATGAATGAATGAATGAATGAATGAATGAATGAATGAATGAATGAATGCGATTGGCCAATACTAGGGTGTTTAACTAACACTGGGCCGAGATGCACTTTCAAACAGCTTTCTTAACAGCTGCGAGTGGCAGTTTTGCACCGCTGTGTTCCGTGTGCGTTATACACCAGCCTCGTGTTCTTAGTTCGCGTGTGTAGGTTGGCATGGCAGAGCAATGGTATAAAAGCTTGTCAAGCACATCAGTGGACGCCTATGCGTGCCGTGCTTTACATAAAATGAATGTAGAACGTCGTATGGACCTCGATTGTTTAGAACTTTATTGTTTTTAACTCTAAAATAAAAATAAAACCTAACTGGTCGTAAAGCCAAGTATTACTTCTGTATATATAATTTTCGACTAAGCCCCCAAAGTGTCTGACATGATGCATTAGGCGAAGAACCACTCGTAAAAAATTATTTGCAGTCTTCCATCGCATGTATCAGCTTGAACTGATGATCGAATAATATTTGCGCGCCTATTTTAGGGACGCTCTATGACGCACGCATGTTTGCGTAGCACCGTGTAATAGTTGCATAGCGTGCGCCGGGAGCAGTTCGATAGACTTGCTCCGTTCCGCATATTTCTCGTAAGACATTGCTGTTCCCACCCCGTGTACAGAATCGAATGAAACAAAAGGAAGCGATGACTGGGAGCGTTACTTTCCCCCCGCAGCACAATGCATCGCCTCCGCCGCAGTGCGCGGAATCATTACAGTGAAGCATCACGTGTTCCTGCAGGAAAAAAAAGAACTTCGCCGGTACAAGACGGTCGTCCTTGACTTTTATGGGCTCCTCCTGCGTCGTTTGTCGATCGACCTGCGACGCACCCGCGTCGTCGGCCTCGGGAGCGTCTAAGGCGTCGTCGTCCTCTTCCCCCGATGCGCTCCGACGCGCTGCACGCCTTCATTGGTCACGTCAACGGACACTCATGGCCCCCCTCGGTGGTCGATGGGCCTCTCGGTACATGGGGCAGGCAAGCGTCGAGTGTAGGCGCTTTAGAAAGCATATCCGCCAGTGCATCCGCTAAATGATGCGCGTGAAACTTGGTAGTGTCTTAATAAAAATTTCAACCGAGCAAAAAAAGACAGAACACCGCTGGAGACACACAGCGCTGAACTCACAACTGTATTATTGCTGAGAACCAAACGCCTTTCCGTGGCACGCGTCAGAGGAACGGAAAGGTGATTACATGAAATAAATCGATGATAACGTCTTGACTGTCCTTTTTGGCAACTTCTCGTCACGAGGCATTATAATCAAACAATAATCAAGCAATCAAACAATTGCGTGTTCAGCGCTGTGTCTGTGTATCTCCCCGCGTGTTGTGTCTTTTTTGCACTGTTAATTTTTTTCTTAAGTATAAAGGAACTCGCCTACGCATCCGTTTTGGAGAAACGCTTAGTAAAGTCGCCCTATATAATACATCGCATGGTTGTCATGGTTACTATAGCGGCGCTGGAGTAGCAAGAAATTTTTTTAAGGGGGGGGGGGGGGGGGGGGTAATTATACTTTATGTATGTCCGTGCGTGCGTTTGTATGTGTGCCTGCATGCAACATTAAGAAAATACGGGAGGAAAGTGGGGTAACCTCCCTCCTAGGCCCGTCGCCGTAGCTCAATCTTGGTTGAGCATCGATCGCGTTATCAGAAGGCTGCGGGTTCGGTTCTTACCGGAGTCTGGTTGTCCTTTCGTCCGCTTTAATTTCTTTACATTTATATTATAATTACTACACTGCAGTTAACAAGACTACAAATTATATCCCCTATAGATAACTTCCTTTGCTTCGTTGTCTATTAGTTTCATTCGCATTTCGGTGGAGGTGAAATGGCAGAGGCCCGTGTACTGTGCGATGTCAGTGCACGTTAACGAACACCAGATGGTCAAAATTTCCGGAGCCCTCCACTACGGCGTCTCTCATAATCATATCGTGGTTTTGGGACGTAAAACCCCAGATTATATTATGTTGGTTCCATTACATCGGCGGGTGTATGTATTCAAGTTTGAACTCTTACAGTGACGGTACTGTTTGCGTTTGCCTTTGTAGCGTCAGGCAGCTGTGGAGACGACCAATCAGGGAGCGAAGAGTTCTGGCCGCATCGTGATGGAAAAAACGTGTCGCATGTTGCGCCCAACTATGCCTATATGCTTTGTCTTTATCTATAGCTACTTTATCGCTACAGTTCATTATGGTGCGACTGATTTTCCAGCGCCATCTCATTTCTCTTGATCGCGTGCTTTTTTCCTGGCGGCTAATCTTTCCCGACGGGTCAACAACACATCGACCAGGTCCACGCGCCGACCTGGCGGCGATCGAAACGCGCTGAGCGCCCAGTGCGCGGTGGCTTTTCAAAACGTGATGCTGCCAATATCGCGGTTGCGGGTTCGATTCCCTGCGGCTGCATTTCGTGTTTCCACGGGGACTTCATTGAAAAATATAGCTTTGTTTAGATGTCGGTTGAGATTCTTTACATGTACTGAAAGAGGGTGTCCCTGACAGTTTTTACTTTGACACCCCCTATTGTGTTACTACTGTTTCTGTAATTGTATTACTGCCCAATGTTAGAGATGTTGAGATTAAAGAAAAAATAAAGGAGGGGGGGCATGGAGTATCCATGCGGGAATGCTCGCGGTGTACACGTCCACGAGCTGAGATATGTCGAAGCCAGAAATTTTTTTCAGGTGTGTGGGGGGGGGGGAGGGGGGGTGTTCAGTCATACTTTATGCGTGTTCGTGGGAGTGTTTCTATGTGCGCGTGTATATGCGGAGCGCCGAGTTGCTTGAAACCGACACGGCGGGAGCCCGCACAGCAAAGCGGGGCTGGGGGGATGTCGCTTTGCGGGAAAAGAGAAAAAACATTTGGCGAATTCACAAAAATGTAAAAAAAAAGAGAAACTGGAATAGAAATATAGAAATGATGTTTATTGTCAGCACGCACGTCACAAAGTTGCAGTTTACAAACATAAGTTACAAGCCAGAACCCCATTTGAGGTCAAAACTGACGTGTCGGCCTTCACATAAAAATTACACCGTCTCCCGCTAAAGGGAACCATGTGTAGATGTGAAGCAGCGGGCGCTAACGCTTACACTGGCGGCGGCGTTGACGCTGGCGCTCATCGCAGCGTTGCGCAGGAGAGAAAACTGGGGAGGCGCAAAGCAGGCAGTGATGGAGCAGTGTTTCCTACTAGAACATGCCAATCGCTGCTAATGGGCAATGAGAGACAGAAGACTCCGACTGGACACAGAGACCCGCACTCCGCTTTTAGTTAACGCGCACGCTGCGAATTTTTATTGTTCAACAACGCACAGGAGAAATCTCCCACCGGCACCACCTTGGAGGTCAAGATCCAGTGCCATATATACGGGGTGGCCAGTGAACGGTTGTGCAGCGCGAACAGTCGGTTTTTTCAACCAAGGAACTCGCTAGCAGACGCTGCCTGCGTCGGCGTCGCGAGGCGAGAGAGGGGGGGTGCGTAGGAGAGGGGGGGGACGCGCATGCACAGTGGGAGTGTGGACGCCGCGGGCAGGGATGCCTAGAGGAGAGAGGGGGGGAGTGTAAGAGGGGAGAGAGGAGGGGAGGCACATGCGCAGTGAGGGTGTGGTTGCCGCGGGGAGGGATGCCTAGAGGAGAGAGAGGGCGAGAGGAGGTTTTTTATTTTTATTTTTTTTTTGAAAGGGTTTGCGCATGCGCAGTAAGGGGTGGTCACGCCGGCACACCACCACCGGATTAAGCTTCGCCATAAGATGCTTCACATCTAAAAGTGACAAGGTGAGGGGTGATGGTTGTGACGTTGTACAGGGGGCCGCATAATACTGCCTCGCGGGCCGCAGGTTGCCGACACTTACGGGATGGGGGGACGAGCGCTCAAGTTCATGACGCGTGCTGCCATAGCTTCTTTGCCCCGTGCGCTTGGATGTGAAGCTTCCAGCGCGCTTGTCCGGACGAGAGGAGAGTGAAGGCGCTTATAGCATGAGACGAATCCACGTAACTTCGCTCGTTCTTGATGGATTAGATAAATTTTTGCGGCAACCAATCCGTGAGGCAAGAAACTCTGATACTGAGATCATTCGATGATTATACTTGGCAAAGGGCTTCATAACCGCTTTAAATTGACTTGGAGACGACTTAGAACACTGCGTGATTTTGAGCAATATGGTATTCCGGTAAACTGTCCCGAAATGACAAAACGACACTGCGCGACATGACACTGTCCCCAAGGGATGAAGACAACACGATACTGCACGAAAGATGAACCAAATAAACGCGCACTTCCTATACGAATACGATCTAAAATAACCGCCTTTGTAGCTCTCTGAACACTTACAGATCACTTGTTAATGTAGGGTATCAATACTCGACCATTCTAAGTACTTGAGCCATCACTGCGGGAATTTGTTATCTACGGCCGACTTTCATTTGAAGTCCTCCCGTATTTACTTCAAACAGGAAAACCGAACTTATGTACGAGTGATGCGATTCTGCGGTAATGGGCAGACATCGGAAAATATTTTCGGGTGTGAATGAATGAACTTTATTTAAGGCTTAGATGCGTCATCAAGCCCGAAAATTGAACGTCGGCGTCCCATGGCGTCTCGGGGACGAGCGATGCGAAAAAAGATCATCATCACGTGATGACGCCATATGGTGACGTCAGAGACCGGTAAGGTTTGTGACGCCACTATGACGTCACTAGGACTCATCGTGACATCATCACGTGACATCATCGCAAGGGGGGGCGGGAGAGGATGAATACATCATTGACTGAGGAGAAAAAAAGATGGCTTCCGCCTTCGAGTCGGCTTAGGAGAATGAATGAGACCCTGTGAGTTTCCATTCCTGTTTAAAGAGCAGGGTGCAATTGCATAGAGGATAGGGGGAGGAACTACTCCAATAAAAAAAAGTAGGCTGCCTCTGCCTTCCCAGCCCATTCTGGGGTGCCCGCGCCTCCCCCGAATGTCGGGCCTCAAGGTGCGTAAGTGGGAGCGTGGCCTCCGCGATTAGCTCCGGCAACGCGCAACGGCGCGTAGCTGGAGCTAATCTCGGAGACCACGGCGAGAGCTTAGGTGAAGGCTAAGGTGAAGCATTAGGGACCCATTGGAGGCCCAATGTACTTCATCGTCCACAGATGATTTCCCCAACGAAAGCCTACAAGTTCCCGCTTTGTTGAGATCTCTCATAAGCACGACGCGCACCCTCCTCAACAGAATGAAAACTCGATAAGCTCAATGCGCACTGCAAGTTCTGGATCCCGTGGAGCCAGTCCTTGCGAGCATTTTCCGAGCGCAGCTTTTAAGGCCTGACCACACGTACCCGTTGCAGCGCGTCAGCGCGCGGCTTTTTGACGCAGCGCCGCGCCCTCTCCCAATGGAGAGAGAGAGAGAGAAAGCGTGGCTACGCGAAGCTGCACGCCCTCTCTCTCCATAGGGAGAGGGCGTGGCGACGCGTCAGAAAGCTACGCGGTGACGCGCTGCAAAGGGTACGTGTGGTCAGGCCTTTAGGCGCCCATTCCCGCGTTGAGGCGGCGTTGCCGTTGGCGTTGGGGTTGTCGGCGAAACCGATGGAGCGAACGAGGACGAAAGAGAGCGAACGCGGAGACTGTCGATATCGCGAACCAATGGCCTCTAACCTCGCTTTCTTCCTCCGTTACGCGCGCTGGCTCCTCGGTCGGAGCTCGTGCGCATGTAGGGCTGGCGCGTGCACTGCGGCTGGCTTCGCTAGTAGTAACGGGGCTGTCGGTGTTTCGCTTAGTTCGCGACGCCTGCAGTGCACAGAATGATGCGCGTAGTACTCGAGCACTGGCAGTTTCTGGGGTAATATGTAAACGAATGTTACATTGCTGGAGAAGCGGAGAAAAGCGGGCTAGTTGGTACATAACTCAAAACGTGAAAAAAACAGCGCAAAGACAGGACGAGGGAAGGTGACACGAGGACGGGCGCTGACTGCCAACTGAAAGTTTTATTCAAGAAACCGAGAATGTATAGATACACGAAAGAATGAAAAAAAAAAGATTACGTTAGAATTCTATTCACGTGCGTGACGTCAAATAGTGGATTTCTTTTCGAACAGATCAAGCGACGGAACGCTTAGGGTATACGTACTCACTAGCGGCAAAAACGCGAGCGACACGCCGCGTGCGGCTAGTGTGCTCGCGGCAGGCGCGTGCGTTCGTGTTTCCATTCGCGTATTACGCTACAAGGCAGTGATACTTGGAGTCTCGAGTTGTATAATGCCTGGTTCACGGTAGCGGCACGGCGGCTCGCCGTTTGCCGTTTCCCGTTCTCAGGCCGCCGTGCGCGGGCTGTTTCGTTCGCGCACGTCTGCCGTTCTTTGCCGTTCCAAGAATAGGTCCTAGACCCATTTTCGTGCCGTTTTCCGTTTGCCGGAGAACGACGCGGCCAATCAGCGGCGGAGGAGCGGTTGCCATGACTACGGCGCGCCGCGTCGTCTGCTTCTCCCGCGCCTGCTTTTCGCGTCGTCTTCGGGGGAGAAGCAGACGACGCGAAAAGCAGAAACAGGGGAAGCTGAGCGGCTTGTATTACGCTCCGCGTTTCTTGCCTTTATTTGAGGTATGGCGTTTCCAATGGAAGAATTTCTTGAAACCGTAAGACACTAGAGTTTCTTGTATGACAACGCCCGAGTACAAAGACACATAGCTGAAAATGAACCGGTGGACCATCATCGGGGTGGAATTTGGCATCAAAGGTAAGGAAACAAACGTCGTTCTCGCTACGAAAGCGCATGAACGCAGGCTGAGACAATGCAAGTGTTCTTTCTCAGGGCACCAAGCGATGATGAAATTCAAACGCGAGGGATCGCCGGAGAAAGATCGTCGTCGAAAAAGGACGAGCCACACGAAGCGGCGCAGGGGGCAGCGCGGGGAAGAAAACGAGCCGGCGCCGCAGCAGCAGGGAACACACCAAAATGAGCGCATTCACAGTAAACACAACGTACTCGGTGTCGTTGAGAGGCTTGTTAGGTTCCAGCGAACAAGGCAGACTTTTTCACGGCAGAAAAACGGTCCGCGTCGATCATGGCGTCGATTCACAGCCCATCTGATGCGCACATCGTGAATTCTCGTCGTCTCACGTTCATGCGAGATTGCGTCGCGTCACGTGATCGTCTCGCCGGCGAAGTTTGCCGTGCACTTTGAACAGCTCTCTCGCGGGCGGCGGCGGCCGACGGTCTACGGCACCGCGCCGTTACGGCAGGCTTGCCGCCACCGTGAACCAGGCATAAGACTTCAAGAATTGCTGCCGCACCGCGTAAAACGCGAATGGCAACGGGAACGCACGCGCCTGCCGCTAGCACGCTTGCCGCACACGACGTGTCGCGCGCGTTTTTGCAGCTAGTGAGTACCTACCCTTACACATCGTCGCCCCTTTGGTCGATTGCAAAAGCCTCGAATGTCGCCCGAGCGCGCCTTTGACGATAGCGTTTTCGGAGGGTGACGTCAGACAGACTGGGGGTGCCCCCCATGCATGGCACAATGTGTGGCTACATTACTACCGACACCAGTCTTTAATGAATTGGCGTGTTCCCGAAGCCTCTCGATGATGCACCGCCCAGTCCGTCCCACGTACACTCTGCCGCATGAACACGGGATTTGATATACGACACATGTCGCACACTCGATGAAGGGATTGGCGTGTCTCTTCGAACAGCCTGCTCTGCTTCCTCCCGTTTAGATGCGAAGCAGCTTATGGCGGAGTTCAATACGGTGTGTGGCGTGACCACCCTTACTGCGCATGCGCAAATCCTCTCCACACACCTCCTCTCCACACACCAGCTAACATCTGTGATGCGCCGTAGCCAACCTCCCTCTCCCCACATTCCCCCCTCCTCGTTTAGATAAAAGGCGCGCGTTAGGTCGTACACACGCTCAGTCACTGCACCGGCTGCGCCGCACACCATGCGGCGCAGCCACACGGTGTTAACGTATATACTATGTGTCTACGTTAACAACAACATTAGAACATAAACACAACACAAACGATAACACTAAATACGCAACATTAACGGAAACATTAACGGAAACACCTAGTCAAACCGATGCAAACGCGGTGTGCACCCCCCCATGCTGCTTCGCATCGCCTCATGGTCCCCTTTAGCGGGATATGGTGTAATTTTTCGTCGACACGGCGGCACATACCAACCAGCTTCAAGGGTGCTGAAAACACCACACGGACACCCGCACGTTCAACCGCCTCCTTGACCCGATGTGACAACCTGTGTACGTAGGGGATGACTGCCACATTGCGGTTCGGCTCTCTTTCTTCCTCGGTACGACACCCCTCCACCTTCGTCAGTAGGCGCCCAGGGGACTTCACAGAACTTTATGGGGCCATCTTTCGAGATGAGTACCCAAGAACAACCGAGCTCCATGTCGGTGTACTCCTCTGCCCCTTAAGAAAAAAATTACACCATCTCCCGCTAAAGGGAACCATGTGTAGATGTGAAGCAGCGGGCGCTAACGCTTACGCCGGCGGCGGCGTTGACGCTGGCGCTCATCGCAGCGTTGCGCAGGAGAGAAAACTGGGGAGGCGCAAAGCAGGCAGTGATGAAGCAGTGTGTCCTACTGGAACATGCCAATCGCTGCTAATGGGCAATGAGAGACAGAAGACTCCGACTGGACACAGAGACCCGCACTCCGCTTTTAGTTAACGCGCACGCTGCGAATTTTTATTGTTTAACAACGCACAAGAGAAATCTCCCACCGGCACCACCTTGGAGGTCAAGATCCATTGCCATATATACGGGGTGGCCAGTGAACGGTTGTGCAGCGCAAGCAGTCGGTTTTTTCAACCAAGAAACTCGCTAGCAGACGCTGCCTGCGTCGGCGTCGCGAGGCGAGAGAAGGGGGGAGCGTAGGAGAGGAGAGAGAGGGGGGTGACACGCATGCGCAGTGGGAGTGTGAACGCCGTGGGCAGGGATGCGTAGAGGAAAGAGGGGGGGAGCGTAGGAGAGAAGAGACAGGGGGGCGCGCATGCGCAGTGGGAGTGTAGACGCCACGGGCAGGGATGCCTAGAGGAGAGAGGGGGGGAGTGTAAGAGGGGGAGAGAGGAGGGGAGGCACATGCGCAGTGAGGGTGTGGTTGCCGCGGGGAGGGATGCCTAGAGGAGAGAGAGGGGGGAGAGGAGGTTTTTTATTTTTTTTAAAAGGTTTGCGCATGCGCAGTAAGGGTGGGCACGCGGCACACCACCACCGGATTAAGCTTCGCCATAAGATGCTTCACATCTAAAACCGGTGGGTTTCCGGTCGGCACTGGGAATCCATCCTATCGCATTGGAAGCGGACGATCAACCTTGTCACCACCGCTGCAAACAAACAAGCCACCGCGCCGGCAACTCACCGTGCATGGACAGGCGACCAAGCCGATCGAAGAGCGACCGTTATGGCTCAGTCACTCGGCGGCTCAATTTTTAACCCGGGCAACTGTAGATCGCAATCTTATACGAAACCAATCAGCAGCCACAGGAAGAGGACGCATGTTTATTTGACGAGGCGGTGGCTGTGCGAGCGGACCTGGAAGTCACCGATCGATCGCGAGGCCTTTCGGTGCGGCGACGCTGACCGCGGTCGCTCTCGTGCGATGTGGAGCATCGGTATGCCACGAGTAGCTTCTTTGGTCGCCAGACGGAATCAGTCGCTCAACATTCTCCGCAGGTCTCGCGAAGTGTCGTCAGGTCTCGCCAAATCTCGAAGACGCCGATGGTCAATCTTCGTGCTTGATGAGACATCTATGGCTCACGCCTTAAAAGGGCCCCTCACCAGCCTCTCAGCATACAAAAAACGAGCGCATTATTCTCTCCTGGCGTTTCTCGTCTTTCTAGCGCACTTTCGTGACGCAGACAGTGATTCCCGTGACGTACATAGTATACCCGCTCTCGATGGGTCCATATACGCGAAATATCAGATGTGAATTGTCTCCTGCACTGCTTTGCCATGCAGCCGCCCATCCGTTCTTCCTTGTCACGCATTACTATCGTGCGCGATCAACTGATCTCAATTCATTTTGTGCGTTTCCGGATGCGCAAGCTGCGATAACAGCGTGTAGCCGAGCATCGCGAAATCCTCAATAGGCTCGAGCACTTAGTGCTGACATTTTTCACGAGCTTTTAAGAAATAAGTGGCAAGGAGGATATATGGCCTGTAGGAAGGGTAGCGAAGGCGAAGAGAAAACAACTCCCTCGTTTTTGAACGCGGGGTGGTGAGTGGCCCTTTAAAGGAGGCCTGCAACACCTTTCCAAGTTATCATCGAATGGCTTCATTGAAGGAGTTTATCATCGCGAATAGACCTCCGCGAGAAGTTTTAGAATCCATCAGGTACAAGAGGAGTTACAGAGATTTGCCGCGCGCTTTTGAAGGGACACTGAAATGAAACAATAAATACTGATAATTTACACTCTGAGAACTGTAGTGTGGTTGATTTCACTATACCACTTCGAATGCTTGCCGCTGTTCGGGTTTCATTTGACGCGGATAGTACGTTCGTTCGTCAGCACGCGTCACGACTTTGAGGACTTTATATTTTTTTCGAACGTACGCCTTACTTTCAGTTTGATCGCGAGCACGCAAGCGGACACGTGGCGGCACCCTGCGGCGGCCTCGGTAACTATGCAGCTCACGATGTTTAAATCAGCCAATGGCTGATGTGTTTAAGGCGTGGTCATTCGGGTTTATGGCATCATTTGTCGTGAGAAGAGCGAGCGATTTCTACCTGACATTCAGAATTAGTTGTAAACTCCAGGTTGCGTGCTGTGCTATAATGTTTGGCTCACGTGTTCTCAGGAGCCACGACATACCGATCGGCAGCGTTTCCTGACCATGCTCTAAGAGTGCAAGGGTCGCTTTAAAAAATTCAGGAGCGCTTCCCCTACTATTTGTAGAAGCTAAACTACTTCAGCTACCACAAAAGTTTATAATCTTGATCATTGACGTTAGTCGTAGGGATGGAAATGCGCCAGCCGGCGTAAGCATAGTTGCATCCACGTCAAACGGTGCTAAGGCTGCCAAACACCGGCAGACAGCGTGCAAGCTCTCATTTACCAACGTGCAATGACCATTGGAGTGCTTTTGTAAAGACACGTTTCACTTTCGTGTTATACCAATTTCTATGACGTAGGAATCAACCATGGTTTTTTTAACATGAAAGTGTTTCATGCCGGGGTCCACCAAGATTTCAGTGACGTATTTCCGTCACGGAAATGACGTCGAAAAAAATACGCATGATCAGAAGACAAAGAAAAAAAACATGGTTGATCCCTCCGTCATAGGAATCGGTATAACACGAAAGTGAAACATGTCCTTGAAGAAGTAGTTGAATGCTTACTGTACATTGATATAACAGAGCTTGCGCAATGCCTATTGGTGTTTGACAGTTACAGCACCGTTTAACGTGGATGCATCCACGCTGACGCTCGTAGTGCATCTGTATCCCGACGACTAACATCCATGATCAATGATTAAACAAACCCTTGTGTTCATAGATGCTTGTGGTAGCTGTACAGTGAGAGCGGAATCAGAGAAAGTGGTGTGAGAGCCAGAAGAGCGTCACTTATTGGACGCCGAACTTGGGCTAAGGTGCCCACTCCCGCCATGTTAGAACAGTTAATGAACACCACTGCCCGACCAGAGGGAAACGCAACGCGCGTCGTGTCTTCCCCGTTGGCCGGCTGCGATTTTTCGCGGGGCGAGTGTAAGTAGGGTACGCGGAGTTACGGCCGCGCTAAGCACTCGCGCGTCGCAGAGCTACCTCTGGTATGGATGGATGCTATGAGCGACGCTGACGCTGCGGATAAGGTCGCCGCCTGGCACTTTTCCTATTCGAAACGCGCCGAATGGGACGGACGAGTAGAAACGACGCTTTGAAGGAACTAATCGCGGATTTCACAGTTATGATGCATTACTTCACTTTAGCAAGAGCACTGTGAGAGGACAGTGGTAGATATAAAAGGCGCGTTTGTAAAGCCTACAGAGTATGCGACCCTTACACTCTCACCATGCAGCTACCACAAGCACATATAACAAGGGTTTGTTTAATCATTGATCGTGGGCGTTAGTCGTCGGGATACAGATGCACCAAGCGTAAACGTGGATGCATCCACGTTAAACGGTGCTATAACTGTCAAACACCAATAGACATTGTGCAAGCTCTCTTATATTATTATACAGAAAACATTCAAATGCTTCTGTAAGGGCACGTTTCACTTTCGTGTTATACCGATTCCTATGACGGAGGGACGCCGCTTTCGGCCGCTGGCGTTCCAGGATGCTAAGCACGTGCTGGACCACGTCTCTTTGGTTGCCTAGCTCTCGGCTGATGATCTTGCTGATGATCTTGCTGCTGATGGCAGTTGGCATTGCTTCTTCTTGGTTACCCGGCGGTGGCGCACAGTCCCAGAGGAGGCTAGTGTCTCGCTTTAATTCCGCTACCCCTTCCCCCCCTTTATGCCGGATCGTCAATAAAGTTGTTTCGCTCACTCATGACGGAGGGGTCAACCATGGTTTTTTTTTTTTCATTGTCGGTAGAACGCATTCGTAAGCTTCAGTTCAGTTCACATTGGCCAAGTATGGGGGCGTGGCCTAGTGTTCAAGGCAATCCCTTTCGGACCGAAGGCACCAGGGTTCAAACCCGAGCCCCGGAAAGAAAATTTATTTATTATTTCTTTGGTGCGCGACAGATATGGGTGAGGAGGGTTTTTCGCAACAACACCATCAACGGCTTCACAGATCAGTCAATACAAGCCTCGCTTGAAAAATGACACTGGCAGAGGCTAAACCTTATGCTGCTGCTAGACACGCAATAGCGTTTAGAAATGACGGACTGACGAGTTCGGCGTGCGATGCACTCTACTATAGGAGAGTGTT
The DNA here is from genome assembly GCA_030522465.1 of Rhipicephalus appendiculatus. Lineage (NCBI taxonomy): Eukaryota > Metazoa > Arthropoda > Arachnida > Ixodida > Ixodidae > Rhipicephalus > Rhipicephalus appendiculatus. The sequence continues at coordinate 791,135 of JALIZH010027969.1, forward strand.
ACGAGGTGCAAGGATCCGGCTCACGTTTCATCAATGTCGCCTTCTTGTCGATAGAATAATCGCATCTCATCACACAGATCCAGGTTTGTGTCGCTGGTTTTTTCACAGGTATCTTGAGCGTCCCGACCAATTTGGTTGAGTAATCTGACATCAATGCGGAGCGAGGAAAAAATATTCTAGACGGAAAGGACGAACTTTTATTTCTCGATGTGCCTAGTGTTTCACAGTGACACAGGGAAAGCATCTGCGCTTCGAATGAAAACCAGCTGGTACGACTGTCGTACCGAGGACAGGCGAACCGCAGTTTTGTGTGCGGAGCTTGCGTTTATTGTGAGGTTGCAACCGACCGTAGTTGTTTTCAGACTTCATTGAGGTTATATACCTCATCAAACGCGGAAATCTACCGGCGGCGTCAACATTAAAAAATTGGCTGTGGCTTAACTCAGTAACGCCTGGATGCGCCTAGCGAGAGGTACGGTTAATCTTATTGTTTAGCTTGGTTCTCTGTACGTTTACGCTACTCGAGGCATGCGGCTCGTTCTTCCTCCGTCTCCTCGGCTCGCTGCCTCCTCCTGGTTTCGTTCCGACGACGAAGCCTGGCATATTTCAGTCTCTCCGACTCAGTTTCCATATCTGCCGATGAATCCAACCGAGCCGCCCCTTCTATAATACGATGCAACGCCGGCTCCTCCCCTGTTGTTGCAAAACGGTTTTACCGGCTCCTCCTCTGACGTCATGACAGATGGCGCGGCGAGCGGCGCTGCCAGCTGCGGCGGATGCTAGGCGATGGCTCAGCTCGTGGTGTGGCCACAGGATACAGCGAAAGGGCGAGAATACGGCCAATGTAGCTCTCACTACAATATCATCAGCATGTGATCACGTCACCATATGACGTCATAACGACGTCACAAATCACCAGAAATTGTGACGTCATGGTGGCGTCATCACGTGCCATCGTCGCTTGGTCAAAGGTGGGCCGATCATGGAAAAATTACAGGCCAATCAGCTAACTGTATGTTGTTTACAAGCTATTTACAAAATTGGGGGGGGGCCTTTAAGCTTCGCCTTTAAGAGTTGAACGTGATAGCGATATCCTGTCCCTAGTGCGTACTTCAATCACTTAGTGCATACTATGTAATGGGTAGCATGTTTTAAACCACGAGCAATTATGAGTGGGAAATGTTTTCGAACTTGCTCTGCACCCACTACGTGGTCTTAAGGGAATACGCGCTGTAACGTGTGTGCCTTTTGTAATGGGTCGCCTGCTTTGAACCACGATGTCATTATGATATTCACATGTTCTGACGCCCGATGGCAATGTACGCTAGTACCACGCAATATTACTGCGTTACTACATGTTGTATTGTGACGCCTGTATACAGGACGCATGTGTTTGTAAATCATGAGTTATTTTCACTGCATTTCCAAGCAGAGGAAGTTATTTTAAATGTAATTCAAAGCAGAAGCGTGGCTGTGTGGTAGAACACCTGCTTGCCACGCAGACGGCCTGGGTCACAACCAACGCTCACAACCATCGCTCACAACCAACGACGCCGACGCCGACACCGACGCCGACGCCGGAGTTTCTGCGAAACGAGCTCTTTAACGCTGTCGCGTTAAAAATAATAGCTAATAGAAGTACGACAACATAAGAGCTCAATCAACCAAAGGACCAAGAAGGATTTCGTACAGGCTACTCAGCAATAGACCACATTCATACTACCAATCAGCTGATAGAGAAATGCGCGGAATACAACCAACCGCTACATATAGCCTTCATAGATTACGAGAAGGCATTTGATTCGGTCGAGATATCAGCAGTCATGTAGGCATTGCGGAATCAGGGCATCGACGAAGCCTATATACATACTGGAAGAAATCTACAGCGGACACACAACCACCATAGTCCTCCGTAAAGAAAGCGACAAAAATCCAATAAACAAGCGCGTAAGGCAGGGAGACACTATCTCCCCAATGCTATTCACCGCGTGCTTACAGGAGGTTTTCAGGGACATGGATTGGGAAGAGTTAGGGATAAGAGTTAACGGTACCTTAGTATAGCCAGCGATTCCCTGTTGACATTGCATTGATGAGTAACGCAGGGAACGAACTACAACTCATGATTACTGAATTGGACAAGGAAAGCAGAAGAGGAGGATTGAAAATCAATATGCATAAAACTAAAGTAATGTGCGACAGTCTCGGCAGAGCACAGCGCTTTGCGATAGGCAGCGAGACACTGGAAGTAGTAGAGGAATACGTCTATTCAGGACAGGTAGTAACCGCGGAGCCGAACCATGAGAGTGAAATAACTAGAAGTATAAGGATCGGGTGGAGCACATTCGGCAAGCATCCTCAAATCATGAATGGTAGTCTACCACTATCCCTCAAGAGGAAGGTATATAACAGCTGCATCTTACTGGTACTTACCTACGGAGCAGAAACCTGCAGGCTCACAAAGAGGGTTCAACTTGAATTAAGGATGACGCAACGAGCAATGGAAAGGAAATTATGGGTGCAACCTTAAGAGACAGGAAGAGAGCAGAGTGGGTCAGGGAACAAACGGGTGTTAAGGACATAATAGTTGAAATCATGAAGAAGAAATGGACATGGGCCGGGCACATAGCGCGTAGGCAGGATAACCGCTGGCCATTAAGGGTGGCTGACTGGATTCCAAGAGAAGGCAAACGCGCGAGGGGTAGACAGAAAGTTAGATGGGCAGATGAGATTAAGAAGTTCGCGGGTATAACGTGGCAGCTGCAAGCGCAGGACAGGGTTGATGGCGGAACATGGGAGAGGTCCTTGCCCTGAAGTGGGCGTGGTCAGGCTCATGGTGATGATGATACAATTCAAATAACATTTCATGTCACACTGAAATGTCAATGAACTACCAACTCGCACAAAGGCGAAGTACTTGTCGACAGGCCTGCGAGCACAGCGCGTCAGGGAGCCACCCGCGCGCGGGAGGCTCCCTGACGCGCTGTGCTCGAAGGCAACTTTGCTGCTGCTGTGCCAGTTGCCACGTGATCATAGAGGGCGGTGGCGAACTTTGGGCTGGGCGGAGCCTACGCGCTGCGACGTCGCTACAAGCGCCTCATTATGTCGACGGCGCCTACCCCTGTTTGCTAACAGTGAGTAGGTGAGCGTCTCAACATTGCTAAGCGGGAAAGCTCACCTTGACGGGATGCAGATAGCTCCGGCTGTTCGTTGATTCAGCTTCTCTTCCAGGAGAGTCGTCAGCAGAACTCTGCAACATGATAAACGAAAAGTTGTCGCTGATTGATTCGATTATTGAGGCAACGGCTCCTATTTTCTGCGTTTCGCTTTCGCTTCTGGCCTGAATATGAGCGAATGCTGCAGGTCTCCAGGTTATGTAAAGATGACCACCTCATACATTTCTCGCGCTGATATAAGAACACTTTTAACTCACAAATCGCCCCGTATATACGTGTTCGCTCATGTCATATCTATAACGCACAATAGTATTCTGCGGGCCAAAACGTTTACATTAATCCCTCCAAGCAACCACCTAACGTAATAACATACGCAGGATACTTAAGACGAAGACTTGCTTATATTATTGTAACAATATAATCCTGTCATTACGTTCATCGGTTAGTGGCACGAAACTATGCGCTGTCGTTCTTAATAGCATGTTCACTATTCATGCGCATATACACGAGTATCACAGACAGACAAAAACTTGGAGGATGCTTGAGCTTCGCCTTCAAGACTGTAATTGGGCCTCGTTCGCATCACCACGCTTCGCTTCTCAGTGGACACCTCAAGCGTGCCGCAATAAACGAACGTCTGTGGGCATAGGCCTGCGCACGAGGGGGGGGCAGAGGGGCGCCCCCCCCCCCTTGTTACCTAATAGGAGGGGGGGGCGCAAAGTCGACCCTATACAGTGACTTAAGAGGGAAGGGGTGCGCTGCAACGAACCTTCGCCCCCCCCCCCCCCCTCCCCCATCGAAGGGGAACCCTGCATGCGCACGCTAACGTCTGTGAGCGTAACATTGGCCGTTTCAAACTATCCTAAGATGCTTACCGCAAGTATACAATTGCGAAGTGCCCACTACGGCGTAATTCTTCCTATAAGCGCATTGGTGAAGTGCCCACTACATGTCTGTAAGGCAACACGTGCATCTGCACATTTTGTTGGCGCTGTTGCTGCCGATGATGATTAATTATACACGAGCGCTGTGCGGGTGGGTCTTTAGACCACCCGAACGTTGCGCAGTTTGCGCGTTCTCACACCTGGTGTGATTATACGCTCCTGCCACGCAATATTACATACGTTAAGGACACCCCTTGCACTACATGACATTCATATAGGTTTTTTCTTCAGAACCAGTTCCAAGCAGTGGCGTGGCTCTGTAGCAGAACACGTGCTTGCCAAGCAGAAGCCCCGGGTTCGACTCCCACTCAATCTGAATATTTTTATTTATTATTGATTTATTTGCATCTATCTCGATTTTTCGCTGACAACCAACCAACGGAACCGACACCAGAACCTCTGCGAAACGAGCTCATTAAATCATGATGTCCCGTTAAAATGATAGACAACAGAGATGTTAACCAGAAAAGAATTTCCTTTGCCTCCCCATGCTATTGTTAGCGAGCGAAAGAGTGAGTGAGTGGCAGTCGTTAGCTGCGCACTCAGGCCGCACTTACGTCATCGCTCTGTTGCTGGTCGTCGTCCGAGAGCAGAGCGCCCAGGTGTGCGATGTAGTTGGACGCTAGGACCAAGATGTCCAGCTTGGAGAGCTTCGTGTCCGGAGGCACCGACGGCAGCGAACTCTGCAGGGCCTGGAAGGCACTTCGAAGGCTCCTCACTCGGCTGCGTTCCCTGGCGGCGTTTCGCGACGTGGCCTTGGCTTGACTTCTGACTTTCGGAAACGCTGGAGCGGCGACGTCGTAGGCGTCCAGAGGCGCGGCTTCCATCGCGGCCACGTCACAAGGGTCGGGGCTCGCGTCTTCCTCGCCTTCGGGCGATGGCACTTGAAGTTGCTGTTCGCAGCAGTCGTTCGTCAGGACCGGCGGTGCATCGAGAAGCGTAGACAAACCTGCGTGATCACCGCCTCACCGTGAGTGCTTCGTAATCAGAACATCAAGTTCACAATGACATCGAAGGTCTCAGATCTGCACCTGCTTGCAGTGGTCCGTGCTGAGATGGAACGTTTCACTGTCGCTCAAACTGAAGCACAGTTGCAGAATCATCATCACTGGCCGAACTACGCCCTCTGCAGGGCATAGGCCTCTCCCATGTTTCGCCAATTAACCCTGTCCTGTGCTTGCAGTGGCTACGTTATCCCCGCATGCTTCTTAATCTCATCTGCCCACCTAACTTTATTTCTCCCCCCTCGCGCTATTGCCTTCTTGTAGAATACACTCTGTTGTTCCTAATGACCAGCGGGTATCCTGCCTTCGCGATGCACGCCCGGCCCAGCAGCACACACACCCAACTGTTGCTGCAACATGTATTAGAGCGCACCAGGATTCACCTTGCAATGTATACGTTGCGGAAACCACAGATGCCTAAATCTAGTTTGAAGCCATCCAAAACGATGTCTTGCATAGCTGCCTCGCTATTAGGCTTCCACTGAAGCGTTGCAAATGTCTTTCCAATAATTCCACATCTTTTCCATATAATCCTCACGGAAAGTGTACCGATCCAGCAAAACGTTTATGCATATCAATAAGAAGCTAAGTGGAAACTTATGAAAATATTTCAACGGCACATGGAACGCCATATGGCATATGGTAGCTGGTTGCACGTGCAGCTGTTCGAAATTTTAACACGAAAGTGTTTTATGCCGGGGTCCAACAAGACTTTGGTGACGTATTTCCGTCACGGATATGACGTTGTAAAATTAACGCTACCAAATGCGAAAGAAATATCGTTCAGAAAAAAGTTTTTCGCAGCCTCCACAATCTATCAACTCTTGCGGGCGTCTCTACTCACCCAACGTGGTGTCGTCAGAAGAAGACGTGCAAAGACCCAGGTCAGACACGAAGTCCAGTTCCAGGAGGCCGTCGAAATAGCACGGTTCCTGTTCGATGCCGTCCCACAGCTTCCACGAGCAGTCGGATGTGTCGAAGTCCAAACTGAGAAAGTCTTCCATCGCTACACGGTCAGTGTGTTTCCAGCGATATCAATAACACAGTCCCAGCTGATTTCTCCTTCGCAAGATGTTCTCGACGCTCCTTTTTCTCGGTTTTACTCGCTGTGTCATTACATACGCGCCGTACTAAACATTCCACGCAGCATCTAAGTCATAATTTAGGTTCTCTTGACGCATGCGCAACGAAGTCGCTAAGAAACTATTCTCCTGCGTCGCGCATGCGCACTCAGCAACATTCAAAGTGCTACCTCAACTGGTACAATCTATCCTCCGTTAACAAACTGTGCGGGCAACAACTCATCGCTAAAATTGCTTGAAAATTTCGCATTAAGTAGGAAAGGAGCAGAGCTATCTCTTCTACGTATTAAAGAGATTTTCTTTTCAAACTAATGCGATAAGCACAGACACAGATGGTTTTTGGAATTCCAGTCGTCACGTTCTGTAGCTGCCTCACAACCACCCATCCATTAATTGTTTCAACCGCGAACACAAAGCCGCTTATTTCTGCGAAACAAACATGGACGCTACCCTGTCTCTGACGTCATCGACTTTTGCTGTCGACACCAGCACTGCGTGGTTCACAACGAAGTCTCTTCTTCTACGATATTTTCACCTCACGAGACGTTGTTTTTTTTTCCCGCTGTGCGTCAGGAAGTCCGAAGCTTCGCCATTTGCGTTTCACCGTTTGATGTCGCTTGATCTTCGGCTGTCTTCTTATCCGGAACCACGGACGAAGTACCAGAACTTTGTCAAACTCAACTGTCGCAGGTTATCGCGGGCCTCAAGCGAAACTGATTAAAAAAACGTTGCTGCTTAATCGTAGTAACAAAACTACACGGCGAAGTTCGCTCTCTTTCAAACGTGCGCCTCCTCGAAGCGAGAAAATCTTTCTGTAGGGAGAACTCGGCGATCAAGACGTTTCCCTTTAAAAGCATTCACACGAGGAGGAGGAGGAGGAATGAGAGGTCCGATCGCTTTTCGCGCTCTCTTTGGCCAGTGTGGTCGCTCGTGAGAGCCAATCAATGAGTGCCGCCCCCCGAAGCGGTGTTCAGTTACGCCCGCCCCCCTCCGCTTGATTTCTCAACTTGCAGACACGCTGCTCAGATAACGCAGGAACCGCCGGCGAGCGTGAAGAAGGAGGGACGAGCGAAAGGCGATAACTCCGTACTCAACATCCTTATCACCTGAACGTTCTATGCTTCGCTGCGGAAAACGCTACAACCAAAAGGGGGGAGCACTGTACGGTCGGTGACAAAACTATAAACGCTATCGACCAGTGGCGTAAACCATGTGGGGGGGGGGGGTGTCAGGGGGGGTCCTGACTCTCCTTGTGCTCAGGCTGGGGGTGACACCTCTTGCATGTGTCTCCCCCTTGAAATTTCTCTTTCAAACATCATGTATCTGAATGGCTTGACAGTAAAGTATACCGGGTTCAACTTTTTCAAATGCCTGTTTTGTGTGTTTGTGTGCGTGCGTGCGTGCGTGCGTGTGTGCGTGTGTGTGTGTGTGTGTGTGTGTGTGTGTGTGTGTGTGTGTGTGTGTGTGTGTGTGTGTGTGTGTGTGTGTGTGTGTGTGTGTGTGTGTGTGTGTGTGTGTGTGTGTGTGTGTGTGTGTGTGTGTGTGTGTGTGTGTGTGTGTGTGTGTGTGTGTGTGTGTGTGTGTGTGTGTGTGTGTGTGTGTGTGTGTGTGTGTGTGTGTGTGTGTGTGTGTGTGTGTGTGTGTGTGTGTGTGTGTGTGTGTGTGTGTGTGTGTGTGTGTGTGTGTGTGTGTGTGTGTGTGTGTGTGTGTGTGTGTGTGTGTGTGTGTGTGTGTGTGTGTGTGTGTGTGTGTGTGTGTGTGTGTGTGTGTGTGTGTGTGTGTGTGTGTGTGTGTGTGTGTGTGTGTGTGTGTGTGTGTGTGTGTGTGTGTGTGTGTGTGTGTGTGTGTGTGTGTGTACCGGTGTTCAGTACCCCTCAGCTGTGTTAGACAATTGAAATCGCAACTGCCACTCGATCGGTTTCAGAAAAGACTCAATAGAACAATGCAATTACGCGAGCTGGGAAAACCTATATTAGTTTTTAAATTTGATTTCAAGGCATGATCTTTAATTTAGTATAAGTAAAAATAAAACCTACGACATTTATGAAAACAAAATGGCCGCCACGACAAGATGCGTGCCCCCCCCCCCCCCCCCCCCTTTTTTTTCAGGATTTACGCCACTGCTATCGACCTTTCATTCCTAGGTTTCGCTAAGACGGACGTCGACGGGGCGGGTGTCGTGATTCGGGTGGAATTACGAACTGTCGAGATCGCGCTACGGGGTTCGACTGTGTTTGGCCTGGTTGTGCGTCACCGTTGAGTCGAGCGATGACGTAGTACGCACTCGCGGGAGTCAACGAACGCGTTTTGGTTGTGGCTGCCGTCTTGTGCAGCTCGTGTGTTACGCTGTTATGTTCTAAGAGATGAAACATCCTTGGACACGGGGCGCAAAGTGAGCCTCCTACTTTTACTCCGACGGATCTGTCCTGTCAATGCTTAAAGAGTTGGTTTACGGCCGCACAGGTTTTTGACGATAATGGCGGCCAAAGGCCTCAGATGTTGCATTGCAATAACTGTTTACACTTCCCATCTTTACGCCCGGAAGGCCAGGGATAAATGGCAGGTCATGGTGAGGATCACGTCGTCGCTTCGATTTCATTTTTAGGGGCGGAGCACCTTAGGGCCGAGGCTTGTCCATCCGCGGTGTCCGTCGCGGGGAGATTCGTGGATGTGAGACACACAAAAAAAGGTTTAACAATAGACTAATATCCATCATAATTTCGACGAAGCAATATAAAACACATAGAAGCACAAACATTTTATACTAGTCGGTGACCACAACGTACACTCGCGTTAAAATGACAAATTTCTGTTCTCGCCGTTCCTGGGTAGATATAAACTGCCAATCACCTGTGGCACATACCCGCATATCCGTGGCATATACCCGCCGATGTTAATAAAAAAAAGGTTTACAATAGACCAACAACAATCATAATTGTGACGAAACAATATAAAACACCTACAAGCAAGAGCCCTTTATACTAGTCGGCGACTACAACGTAGACATTATGGACCTTAGGACCTAGCTTTGTCGTCGACTCATTATGTCACTTAATGTCACTTTATGTGACTCAATTTACATTGTATGGGGCAACGCTCGGGCAACGTATGGTTACTCACCCACGCTATACCCAGAACTTCGCCCACTCGTCATGATTCACCTCGTGGAGATGCGTAGATTTTTCATCTCTTTCGAAGTATGTTTTGGACTCGACCAAAGCGGGGGAGGGGGGTCCTGCTGTCCTGCTCAATATGGCAGTGAACCCGATGACAGCCATTACCGCTAGTGGTGTAGTCAAGTTGTGGTCATTTTGTGTGAAATACCCATTAAAACAAAAATTAAACAGCTTCGCACAAGTGGGGCCAGACTTGAATGAAGTGCGGAGCTGGGCAGCCTGCCTGTCTTTATTTTTCTCTTTTCTTCTTCCTCTTTCTCTTTTTCAGGTTTTTTCTACTCCTTTTTGTATCCGTTCATTTCTATTTCTGTCTTTCTCTCACTATCTATTTCTTTCTCCACTGCTTTTTCTATCTCTTTCTCCCTCTTCTCTCTCTCTCTATCTGTCTCTATTTCTCGTCTCCTCTTTCTTTCTTTGATTCTCTCTCTTTCTTTGTCTTTCTGCCTTGCTATCTCCTTTTTTTCTATCTCTTTATTGTGTCCGTTTCTTTCTATACATTTCTCTCTGTGTCTATTTCTCTTTCCCTTTCTTCGATTATCTTTTTCTATCTCACTTTATCTTTCTGTCTTGCTCTCTCTCTTATGTCTGTTTCTATCTCTTTCTCTCTCTGTCTATTTCTTTCTCTGTCTTTTTTTTTAATTCTCTCTCTTTATCTTTCTTTCTCTCTCTCTATCTCTGTATTCATGCTCTCTACCATCAGAGTTATTGCATCCCACGCCGGACAGATCGGCGCACCTGTTCTGGGAACATAGAAGCAGAAGATGAAGAAGGGGATGAAGAGGGTGCGTGCCGGTTCATGATGATGATAGTTTTCTGTTCGCTCTGCACGGACTAACGCGACCGTTAGTCAAACAGCTCCTCAAACAGCTCCGCTATTATAAGAAAGAAATCAATCAATATAAAGCCCAGCTATGACTCTGCCGAAAAGCTCTTACCTGGGAGTTCGACGGTGGTAGAAGCTTGAAAACCTGGCGTTGAATCGTGTCTTTGAGCGATGCTTATCAATCAAACAGTGCGGAATGCGCTAATCTTTAATGCCCTTAAAAAGAATGCGTCCGCGCCTTCTCCACAGAATTCTGCAGGGCGCTGCTCCTTACACCCAACATATATATTGCTTATTTGCGTGAGTAACATGAATTGTTGGGTCCAGAAGTATCACAATGGTGCTCTTCGCAGATGGCTGTGCATTTAGACTGCGATTAGGAGAGATGAGAAGACCTAAAGATTAACATCATTATTTGTCAAGTTGTACAAAATATTTTTCACTGGAAGTCGATACTGAAACGACGGAGTGTGTTACGATAAATCGCAGAAAAGGATCACCTAAATTTGCGTACCGATGCCTGCCTACTCACGTGAACACATGAACGTAACCTTGACAGTGCAAAGAAGCAGACGCACAACCTTTTTTTAGATATGAACATGAATAAAGCTTCAGTAATATATCATAATATGTTAAGTATAAGTTTTGTAAGGATTATGTACATATGTTTGGCGTAAGTGTCCATAAATTAATCATCTTTAATATTAACAGCGGCGCTTCTTTAAATATTACTGTTCTTCAGTTTCGCTTACAAGTACAATTTCTGGGTCAGCACCGGTAGTTCAGTAGTTACGTTCCTCAGCTGCTCATCCGAAACTCACGGGTTCGATTCCAACCACGGCAGTCGTATTTTTGATGGAAGCGGAGTGCTAGAGGTCCGCGTACTTTGATTTAGGTGCACGTTGAAGAACCCCAGGTAGTCTAAATTTCCGGAGCCCTCCACTACAACGTCCCTCATTATCATATCGTGGTTTTGGTACGTAAAACCCCAGATATTATCAGCTGTGGTCGTATCTAATGCACGGTTCCGTTATAGCGTGACTTTCACAATGATCGCATTTGCGCGCACACGCTTTAGTAACGAGGTTCCTTAAAGGGGAAATTGTGTTCGCGCTTTCCATTATACGTTACTGTGTAGTAGATCCTTATATCAGTTGAGGCGTTTATTTGACGGCACTCAGTGACACTACGTAATGGCGACTGTCAAAGTCAAGAGGCAAAAGCACGGACTCTCAGCGAGAGCGGCGTTCTTTCAGGAAGGGGCCGAAGAGGACAACACTGTAAACCACTTTGCACCCTTAAGGGTGTTTCAAGCAGGCAAAACACCCTTTTGTCTAACCAAAATTTGCAAAATTAGGGTGTAAGGGTGTTTTGCTTCCCCAAATAGCCCTTAAGGGGTGATGTTCTGGGGAAAACACCCTTTAGGAGGTAAGGGTGTTTTGTGTCATCGATGTAGAGGGCGCTACGCGCCATGCGTTCTATATATGGGGGAGTCGAATAAAGCTGCGGGGATTCGTTCGGTCAGCACGGCTCTGAGTCACTTGTGTAGACGCGCCTAGCGTCTATCTGCGTGTAGCATCGTACATGGTGTCAGAAGTGGCCACCGTTCGCTCTTTGTAATGGAGGACAAGCCCGACGCTGCGTTTGCCGGAGTACCTGGTCTCCAACAGCCACCGAGCTTCGACTTCAACGACCCAAGTGCGTGGTCCACCTGGATTGAACAGTTCGAGAACTATGCCTACGCTACAGGAATGCACCGAGCTACCGACGAGGTTCGAGTACGAACGCTTCTTTATTGCATGGGTGTTCAAGCTCGACGCGTGCTAGCGTCTCTCAACTTGACAGCCGAAGAAGCTCTGTCGTACAGCGTTGTGAAAAGCAAGTTCACCTCGTATTTCGTTCACCCGCTAAACGAAGTTCATGAGAGTTATCGTTTTCACAAGCGGACGCAGCAAGCAGACGAAAGCGTCGATGCATTTTATTCCGCGTTGCGAAACATGGTCAAAAGATTCAACTATGGCTCAGCGTCCGTCGAGAATAGGCTCGTTCGAGACCGATTTATCGTCGGCTTGTTGGACAGCAGATTATCGGAACAACTCTGCCGTACTTCTGACTTGACGCTGGACAAAGCGCTCCTGCATGCACGGTTGCACGAAGACGCCGAAAGAGAAAAACGGGAACGCGAAAACCAGTTATCTGGTCCAGTCACCGTTGATGCAGCGAAGCATAAGCCAGTGAAAAGACAGTCACATAATCGAGCATCAGCATCGAGAGAGACCCTCTTCGCCAACGCGACGCACGGATCATGTCGCTTCTGCGGACGAGAAGCACATCAAAGGGAATTTTGTCCTGCCAAGAAAGCGTTTTGCAATTTCTGCAAAAAGAAGGGACACTTCGAGGCAGTTTGCTTAGCCAAGCAGCGTTCGCTCAGCCGACAGTCACATGCCATCGAGATGCATGCTGTCAAGACCTGTGGTGAAGCAAACGCTAAGTTCGTTTGGGTTCAAGTGAACGGCGTCCCACTCAAGTTCAAGGTCGACTCAGGAGCGGAAGTCACTGTCGTTCCAAGCACTTTTTCGGGTGTACCGTCTCGACTTGAGAAACCGGAGGGTCATCTCACAGGTCCAGGAAATTATCCTTTAAATGTGTCTGGCCAATTCAAAGCTACGTTGGAGTGGAAGAGCCGCACATGCGTACAATCAGTGTATGTCATGCCTTCGCAGTCTACGCCTCTACTAGGCTACCCTGCTATCCTCGCATTGGGAGTCGTGAAATTCATCGACGCCGCACAGCGACCTGACAAGCCAGCCAGCTCTGCAAGCGACGCCACCCTTGGCCAGGATATCTTCGATGGACTTGGTACCGTAGGGGAGGAGTACACTATTCGTCTCAAGCCAAATGCCAAGCCATTTGCTCTCAGTGTACCTCGCAGAATTCCCATTCCTCTGTACGACCAAGTGAAGCAGGAACTGGACCATATGGAAAAACAAGGGGTCATCAGGCGCATTACGAACCCGACGCTGTGGTGTGCCGGTCTGGTTGCAGTACCGAAGGCATCAGGCGGCATCCGAATATGCGTGGACTTAACAAAGCTCAACAAGGAAGTTCTCCGTGAAAGACACGTGCTTCCAACGGTCGAATGGGTTCTCGGGCAACTGGGCGACGCAAAGGTGTTCTCAAAACTAGACGCGACATCAGGATTTCACCAAGTGCGATTATCCCAAGAGTGCCAAGAGTACACCACATTCATCACGCCATTCGGACGCTACTGCTACTGTCGTCTACCTTTCGGCCTTACTTCAGCACCGGAGTATTTTCAGCGAGAAATGGCTCGCATTCTTGAAGGGCAACCGAACGTCGTCAACATGATAGACGACATCCTGGTTTTTGGAAAAGACCGTGAAGAGCACGACAAACGACTTGTGGAGGTTCTGGAACGTCTGAGGAGAGCCGGAGTTAAACTCAACAAGTCCAAGTGCTGCTTCGGTCAAGACAGAGTAGAGTTTCTGGGTGTGGTCATCGACGCCAACGGTATCTCGCCGAGTCCCAGTAAACTCGAAGCCCTACGCAACTTGGAGGCACCCAAGGACGTTGCTGGTGTTAGACGCTTCCTCGGCATGGCTAATCACATTGGTCGCTTCCTGCCCAACCTTTCGCAGGCAACCGCCCCTATCCGCGCCTTGCTAGGCGAGCAGAATGCATGGGAGTGGGGGGCCACTTCAAGAGACCGCTTTTAATCGGGTCAAGGCGATGCTCACATCGGACCTCTGCGTCACGAAGTATCATCCCGGTCACAATACAATTGTATCATGCGACGCAAGCTCATTTGGATTGGGAACTGTTCTTCTGCAAGAACAACCATCGGGAGAGCGACGCGCGGTAGCGTTTGCATCACGGTCGCTAACAAACGCGGAGCAACGCTACAGCCAAACCGAGAAAGAAGCGTTGGCGGTAGCATGGGCAGTACATCGTTTTGACCAGTACGTGCGGGGCCTCAACTTCACGGTGGAAACAGATCACCAGTCACTGGTGACATTGCTTGGAAACGCTGACCTGGACACTATGCCTCCACGTATTCAAAGGTTCCGCATCAAACTTATGCGCTACCAATTCAACGTGGTTTACGTTCCGGGCAAACAACTAGCCACTGCTGATACTCTTTCAAGGGCTCCGGACGAGAAGCCATCAATCAGTCCAGTGGATGTGGTAGAGGAGTTTGTGGAATTGCAAGTTGCAGCGGTCACTGACACGAAGCTGGTTACTGCAGAGGATGTCCGCAGGCACCAAGAACTGGACGGGGAATGCATCCAGCTCATCAAGTATTGCACCCAGGGCTGGCCTCGTCGAGACAGGCTTCCAGATCACATCAAGAAGTACTGGAACCATCGCGGTGATCTCTCTTTGTGTAACGGCGTCCTGCTAAAGGGCAATCGCCTTGTCATACCGGCCTCGCTGCAAAAGGATACGCTCGAACTTATCCATGAAGGCCACCAGGGAATTAACCGATGCCGGCTGAGAGCACAAGACTCCGTGTGGTGGTATGGACTTTCGCAGGAAATACGGGACAGAGTCAGTCGCTGCAGGCAGTGCGCAGCCACACGAGCACAACGAAGTGAGCCATTGGTTGTAACGAAAACTCCAACGCAACCATGGCAGGAAGTAGGAATGGACTTATTCAGTCACAGGGGACAAAACTACCTTTTAGTGGTTGATTATCGTTCTCGCTACCCTGAAGTGATCTACATGCGAAGCACGAACTCTGAGGCGGTCATCAATGCTGTCAAGAGCATTTTCGCACGTTTCGGCATCACCGAAGTTGTACGAAGCGACAACGGGCCTCAGTTCGCTTCACATGCATTTGCAGCTTTTGCGAAGCACTATGGCTTCCAACACATCACCTCAAGTCCAAACTACCCGCAGTCTAACGGGGAAGTTGAGAGGATGGTGCGCACAATCAAAGAATTATTCGAGAAAGCAGAAGATCCTTTTCTGGCACTTCTGTCTTACAGAGACACTGCAGGCGTTACAGGGTTTAGCCCAGCGCAGCTCCTGATGGGCCGCAGCCTCAGAACCAGGCTTCTCAAGCCAGCAGATCGCCTGGAACCGCAGTGGCCTGAGCCAGAAGCTGTTAAGTGCCAAGACGAGGAGATAAGAAGACGGCAGAAGAAAGACTTTGATCGCCGTCATGCCGCGACCGTCCTTCCTCCGCTGGAGCCGGGAGACACGGTGTGGGTTCGAGACATCAAGGAAACGGCATGCGTTCTCAGCCCAGCCTCCAAGCCCCGCTCGTACGTCGTGGAAACACCAACCGCGGTGCTTGTGCGTAATAGAGTGCATCTCGTGCCCTATTCGGACTCAACGACGAGCCAACTTAACGAGCCAGCTTCGGGAGAAAACAGCGAAGGGCACGAAGAACAAACCACCGTTACAGACGCTACGGGAACAGAGACGCCACAAGTCTCCAATGAAGGCGGAATTAGAGTCACCAGGTTTGGTCGCCGAATTAAGACTCCGAAAAGACTTGTGCTGTGATGTGTTTTTGTTGTGTGCGTATCTCGGGGGAGAGATGTAGAGGGCGCTACGCGCCATGCGTTCTATATATGGGGGGAGTCTAATAAAGCTGCGGGGATTCGTTCGGTCAGCACGGCTCTGAGTCACTTGTGTAGACGCGCCTAGCGTCTATCTGCGTGTAGCATCGTACAATCGAAACACCCATGTCCCATACAACAGCGAACCAGATGATAATTGTGACTCTCTGATTAAAGAGTCGTTGGACCTTAGGCGAGTTTAGATTAAAAGATATGTCTCTTTGAGGGTTATCTCCAAGCATACTATAAATTTACGCCTATTCTCTTAATGTTTAGTGCTCACTTACAGGCAACAGGAATATCCCCACCGGCACTGATCGGCGGCTTAAGATACTATGGCTATATATACCAGATGGTCACTTTAAGGCTGTGTAGCGCGTCGCAGAGTCCACGGGATAGTTTATAATACGCTTTGTGGTGTGTATGGTCTGGCGCGCGCGTGCACTTTCTATGCTAATGTCAACTGTGATTGCACGTTCCCTGATTGATAGATTTTATTTTTCACGTTTTTTTTTTCAGCGATAAGGGTGTTTAGGCCATTCGAAACACCCTATGATATGGGTGTTTTGATACGTGAAAACACCCTTTTCCTAGGGTGTAAGGGTGTTAGTTATAGAGACGGCAAAACACCCTTAAGGGTGCAAACTGGTTTACTGTGTACCCATGCGCTAGAAGGTTCCCGGGAGCGCAACCCATTAACACAGTTCCCAGGCATCGCTACATATCCATCGGCCTGACGTTTTCTCAGATATTGCTACGTCTCGTCGAAATTCTTCTGTTCATCTGGACGCTGCTAAGTATCAAAAACCTCTTGGCTATGGATGCGACCTAACGCTCCATCTTCTTCGGATGTCACGCTGTAATATTTGTATTACAGACATATTCGTTTCAGGTTTAAATATTTGCCTCTGGGAAAAGCCTGTATCCCCCTCCCCCACCCACTTCCACAACCAATCAATCTGCCGGCTACCGAAGTCAGAGTTATTTCTCTCTCTGGGACTACGTGCGTATTACATGTCCTGCATCAGGAAATCCAGGTCATAAGGCCCATGATGCATGAGAAAAGTGAATTGAAATGTGATTGGTCGGCCACGCTCGAAGGCCATCTGTGTCTGGTGATGTAAGTACTCGAACAATGTGTCTTTCTTGTAGAAGATTAACAGCGTACCGAACAATATAGTTTCGTTAGTGCAGGCAAATGTTCTGGATTAATTTCATTGTTTATTACGGGGCCAGCAGTAGGAAAAAAATCGCTGAAGTGAATGAACGGCGCACTTAGAGAAACATCACTGTAGTTTTCCGGGTAGAACAGAAAGTAGTAAATAAGACAGGAAAAACAGAGGGCACAGAGGTCAGCTACTCTGTGCTGGGGGGAAAGGAGTAGAGGAATGATGAATAATAATTAATAATTGTAGGAGTTTTACGTGCTGATATCTTTATATGATTATGAGTCAGGCCGTGGTTGACGGCTCCGGAAATTTCAACCACCTGGGATTCTTTAACGTGCGCCTACATCTGAGTAAAGGAAAGACGAACGTTAAACATATATATATATATATATATATATATATATATATATATATATATATATATATATATATATATATATATATATATATATATATATATATATATATATATATATATATATATATATGCTGCCCTTCATTTTCGTACAGTACACTATTCCAAACATCATCATGTTTCATCGTATCGGCTAATATCGTAATGGCGGCTATCGCCCCAGTCAAGAAAGCCGTAGCACCCTCCTCGGCCCGTGGGGCTTCACAAGATGGCGCACTTGTTGACAATGTGTGTGTCCGCCTCGGTGGATCGGTGGCTAGGGTGCTCGGCTGCTGACCCGAAGGTCGCGGGTTCGATCCCGGCCGCGGCGGTCGCATTTCGATGGTGGCGAAATGGTAGAGGCCCGTGTACTGTGCGATGTCAGTGCACGTTAAAGAACACCAGGTGGCAGTGGCGTAGCCAGGGGGTGGCACACCGGGCATGTGCCCCCCCCCTCCCCCCCGAAAGTTTTTTTCGCCATGGCATACATAGCGAAAAATGGCCATTTTAAGGAGGTGCCCTCCCCGAAATCAAGGAGGTGCCCCCCCCCCCCTCCCCACGAAAAAAATTTCTGGCTACGCCCCTGCCAGGTGGTCGATATTTCCGGAGCCTTCCACTACGGCGTCTCTCATAATCATATCCTGGTTTTGGGACGTAAAACCCCACATATTATTATTGTTGACAATGACCACCAGAGTAACCCATTGCGAATTTTGGTGGGAGCTCTACGGAATCCACTTCATGGACCTCCACGGCAGCAAGCTCACGTGACTGTGTTTGCTACCACGCGCGTTGCCCTCGATAGATCTGCGAACCGCTACTGACGTGAGCGCCGGTTCGATGACATCACGAGCGGAACGGCTGCTCATTGGACCCGTGGATCGGCGGCACGCGCCCGAGAAGTCGGCAGCCGGACGAAGAGGAAAGTGAGGAGGCCGGTAAAGAGATTGGGAGGCGGGGTTCAGAGGGCGCTTGTTGTTGCACCGTCGGTGGCAGCCGTGCGCCGCTCCCCTTTCGACATAACGGATTCCTCCTGCGCGCGATCCGATACGCGGGGTCTTTCCCCGCTGCTTATCTGTCCCTGCTCGGTCGATACGTTTTCTGGTTTTTTGAACGACGGCGCGTGCCGGTGTCTCGCTGCGAGAGAGACGCGTCTCCCCGCGTCGCGTGGCACTGTGAAACATGGGACCGCGAGCAAGTGCACGCTTGGCTGAAAGCGGTATCGCCAGCTGGACGTCACACGCGGTTGGCCTACGCGCATTTGATTGCGAACGCGGAAGTCGCTCGCGATAATGCCGCATGGAGCAAACTTTAGGCGTAATTGATACGCATTGATGTTTATCGCACGCCGAAACGGTGGTCCTCGTGCTCATTGAAAGCCCAAGACAGCATTAAAGTCTCACCACCGTGGTTGCTTGGCGGCTGTGGTTTTAAAAAAAGCTAGCTCGTGCTGCTATACACACCAGAGCTTTTAGAAATGAATAACTGACGAGTTGATTGTGCGACGTACTCTACTAGAAGAATTGTAGCACGTTGATCTGTCTTTAGAAGCAGTGGTAAACAATTTACAGTACTGACTACTGTACGGGGGGGAGGGGGGGGGGGGGGGTATGCAGCTTTCATATCAAATCAACGCGCTACATCTGAACGCCACGCTTGAAGCTGCTGTGACGAAGCAAAGTTTCTTGAACCAATACATGCAAGAGCTAGAGGTGCTTATAAAATAAATACTTACGAGGGCTGTTCAAAAAGAAACCGAACTTTTCCAATAGCACGCCAACCACCAGAGCGAGCGGGCTGCACCTACTAAGTGCACGTAGTGGCAAGATTAAACAAGAAACTCTCATTATGCGCGTTTCACTCTGACCGTTACTTCGCGAACTACAGCCACTAAAGTGAGCACATGGAGAGGCTGTTCTTCGGATTTCTGCCAAAGTGGCAATGAAAGCGCTGGAAGAACAACGTGTGTCTGTGAAATTCTGCTAAAACTTGAGAAAGCTTTTGTAGACATTTCAGTTGCTTAGACAAGTATACGGGGACGGCTATATGAGTCGCACGCAGTGCTTTGAGTGGGTCAAGCGTTTTGAACACGGCAGAATGTCGGTCGGTGACGCTCCCAAGCCTGGACGACCTTCCAGATCAACAGATGATGACCACGTCGATAGTTCGAGCTGTGATTGGAGGAAATATTCGTTACACTATTCGAGTAGTTGCTGACGAAGTGGGTGTTAGCGTAGGTTAATGCCATGAAATTTCTTTCTATTTTCTCTATCCCGAATACGTTGAAAGGACGCCGTTTCCAAACCATACAGGAGATCCAGGACAATACGAGAAGAGACCTGCGGGCCACTCCAGAAAGTGCGTTGTAAGAGGCTTTCAAAAAATTGGGAGTAACGATTGGAACAGTGTATTGCCAGTAGAGGGGAGTAGTTTGAAGGGGCCAATGCTTAAAATGTTGTACCACAAGCAGTGAAGGTGTTATAGCAAAAGTTCGGTTTCTTTTTGAACACACCTCGTATAAATTTCGTCAGTATAATTTATACAAACGCCAGACGCAGTCTTACGCAGGCTGCAATAGTACACTTTACGCTACTAAGCCGCTATAAAATAAGAAACATATTAACAAAAGGATTCAGGGGTATGTCCAACTACCAACTCGCCAAACTGGCCGTTTTAATTCAACGCTACCAATTGGGCAAACATGCCGTTATTCCTTTGCGACAGCGATGTAGCTAACACCACAGGAGTGCCATGTGACATACACTGTTAGTAGCAGCACATTCGAATAATGCGTGCTTAGTGCTCTCGGACTGCCCGCAATTCGCGCACCAATCATTTCGTTCAACGCGCGTGTGTTAAAAAAAACATGGCTGATCCCACTGCCATAGGAATCGGTAAAACCCGAAAGTGAAACGTGTCTACACAGAGGTTGTTGGACGTTTATTGTGCATCGTTTCGCCACAAGGGCAAAAAGGAATGAATGCTATAGCAACAAATTGTAATGTCACGCGAAGAACGGCAAGCAGCTCGAAATTTGCAGCTCACGCCTCAAACAGGAAGGTCGCGTGAAAAGAACATACACAGGACGAGCTCAAACTAACAACTGTCACAGCTCGACACTTAAAACGTGCTGCTCATACACCAAGAAGGACGCACGAAACGAGCACACAAGTATACACAGGACGAGTGCGAACTGACAATAATATCTGGGGTTTAACGTCCCAAAACCACGATATGATTATGCGAGGCGCCGTGGTGGAGAGCTCCGGAAATTTCGACTGCCTGGGGTTCTTTAAGGTGCGCCTAAATCTAACTACACGGACGAGGGCGAACTAACAACTGCCACAGTTACTTCTTTGTGCTGAGCAGCGCTTCTTTCGCAAACGCGGCTGCTGCAGCGAGCGAAGCGACCTTTGTGCTTTCTGGAACTTCAACGCCAGCACAAGACGCACAAACCGCACAAACCGCCCCGATCAAGACATAAGCGCGCGCGCATCGCAGCGCGCAGAGCTACGACCTTTAAAGCGCGCCCTTGCGCCCGTCGCGCCATCTCGCTAGTCATAACGAAAACACGCTGAAATCACCGATCTCTGAGTACCGCCTAAAGTAAAGGGTGTATATAAATAGCTCGCCGTTAGGACCTCAAAGTGCGTACGGTTTGTGGCTGAGTCATATCGCGCCGCACGCTGCGGAGCGAGAAGTCGTTGGTTCGACTCCCGGTAACGGAACATTTTTCTGTAAGTTTTTTTCTTTGCCATCTGTTAGTGTATATTTTGCAACGTCATATCCGTGACGGAAATACGTCAGGTGAGCCGTGGTGGACCCTTGCATAAAACACTTTCGTGTTAAAATTACGGTTGGTGATTGAAAGTACTGTTGTCTACTCTATTATCGGAGAGCGCAGTGCTGTCCCGAATGTACTTCAGCCGTAAGGACTTTCATCATTGTGTTCTATTAGCACTTCACTCGGCCTAGCATAGTTGCATTTTATCGCCCATATACACGTTTGTCTCGCTAGTTTTATACAGAAATCTTGAGCGTTCCGACAAATTTTGTTAAAAGTATCCTCACATCAATACGCAGTCAGAAATGCTATTTTTGGCTGAACGTGCGAATTTTATTTTTCGATGCGCCTATAGTGCTTACAGTGGCAGAAAGTACTGATTGGGCCTCGAACGAAAACCAACCGGTACGACTGTCTTGCCATGGTGAAGCACAGGCGCGCCTCACTTTTGCGTGCGGAGCTGCATAGTCGATCTTGGTCCGGTCTAGTCCGTGTTCGCAGCATAGCGAGGCGGGTATGTGACACGGAATAGTCAACTCCGGTCCACTAAAAAAAAATTGGCCGCGTATCTGCGTGCTTCGCTGCAAATGTCGTCGAAAGACGATAGTCTTGTGCCGACTGCACTGCATGAGCAGCATGAGTACCACAATTTAATAGCTGGGCTAGCCGCTGGGCTCGTTTTTCGGACGTTTTCCGGGCACGCTTAGACGGACGCCGGCGTTTCTCCGCTGAAATTTGGTCGTCGGTCTTTTCTCTGCGTTCTCTGATCATGTCTTGTAGAGTGGGTCGTATTTCATCAAGCGGCCATATATGTTTTGCCTTGCCTGAGACAGCGCTCTTCTAAGATGAATCAGCCGCATCTGGCTGGCATTGATAAAACAGAAGAGGACGCCATCTACAGCGCTGCCGGGAACATCGGCTTGTGTTGAACTATGCTGCTGCCAGGTGGCAGCACCACAGCGTCGAAGTTAAATCACTGGGCGGAGACTTGTTTTGTACACAGCGGCGCATTTTCAGCGCCGCGTAATAAACACTAGGATCTTTATAATTACGTATCTATAGATATTGTTTTAAAGGAACACTGTGAATAGTACTAAGGTATTGATGTTGTGCCTCAGGTATGCGTAATATTTGATTTTTAATTGCCCACGCTCACCCGTATGAACACATGCCTTTCGGTCAAGATTGGAGGTCGTAAGGCAGAGGGTTAAACTTTGGCCAGCTAGCTGAATCGTGCGACGTGCCGACAAACAGAGAAACAGACAGACAGACCAAAATTTCTCCGTTTAGGTATCCCAAGAAAGACTATGGTCTTTAAAAAAATTAGGCAGATAACAAGTACCATGGGAATCGATGTTATGCGGAGGTAAGGTGACAAGGTTGTAAATTTTTTAGGATTGAAACTCCTTACGCTCTCACCATGTCCGTTGTCGCCGTCGTCGTAGCTCCCCGTCGGACCGAAACACAGGTGTTACATATACCGTACATAGATTGTAGGCAGCAGCCGCAGAGCGCAGGCCACGCGCTCGCGCGTTCCCTTTCATAAAGGACGACAGTGTTCATAGCGGGCATTTAGGCTTAAAATAGATACTCTGTCCGTGCATCCGTCCGTGCACACGTCCGTTAGTCCGTCCGTGCATCTGTCCGTCCGTGCGTCCGTCCGTCCGTGCGTCTGGAACCGCGTTAACATGCACAATATAACGTGGTAGAAGAGTAAAACAACAACCAGGCGTCACAGAATGCGAATTGCGTAACCAGGCGTCACACAATATGAATTGCATTACATAAGGGTCGTTGAATGCTTCCAACCCATTACAAAGGGCTCAGCCATAATTCTGCATCAGCCTCCGAATCATTTAATGGAGTAGTGGGTACCTTGCAAGCGTACTTGTATTAGTAGCCCCAAGATAGCTTGCAACGGGTTTTAAAAATGACGCTCTCCCAGCTTTCGCTGTGACTGTACTGCGCGTTCCGCGCAGGCCTGGCGGTTTTTTTTTTTTTTTTTTGTAATCTGTAAAACAAGTCAAGTTGGACTTCGTTTGAGCTGCATAAAGGGCGGATCATGATGATAGAGGGAAAAAGAAAAATCCACGCATATCCACGGAGTGAATGATCATGAGTGGGCGAAGCTCCGGAGGTTCATCCGTAAAAACCGTGAATCTCTCGGGAATATTGCCCAGTACATCATCAATGACGTGACAAACACTGTGTGTATATATTTAGAAATTTTATTTATTCGTGAGCCGTGATTTTCCGTGTTCGTACTGGAGCCGTGTTTTCTTCGTTGGTCATGAGCCGTGGTGGTTACCGTTTACATAAGCCGTGGTTTCCGTTCCGCCTTCATTATAACGGCTTTATGGTCGGTGAAGTGGAGGGATAGGGGTTCTTGGACGGGTCGTAGTGGGAAGTTTGCAAAGACGAGATCGATGCAGGTTCCTCGGATGGTTGTGGGTTGCATGTGGTCGATCACTAGATGGCACCGCAGCGCCATCTAGTGATCATTCTGAGACCTAGAAGTGGTTACGACGCTTATTCTTCATCGTCATCAGCGTCATCGTTATGACGCATAGTGGGTACATTCCATGTGCTGTGCCGTGATGGCAGCGTCATCGTCATCGCACAGGGGTGGCTACGACGACGACAACGACAACGACGCGGGACTAGCCTATGCCCTAAGGAGCTTCGCCCCTAAAAAAATAATAATGCACTTTACTGCACAAATTCTAACTTAGCTCCGCAACATGGCACTATGTATGTATCAAAGTGAGCACATAGGTCAGGTCAGCATCGTCGAAAGCATGCTCAGTCATCAATATACGCTCAACTAACATTATAGCGTATGTTTCACTTGTGTCAGAGGGCTAGTCGTGGCTCGGGTATCAATGTGGCGATAACAGATCACTTATTTAAACTTGGTCCCTGATTCATTTCCCACACAGTGGGCGAGGCCGGTGCTTGCCCCTACCAGCTATTTCTTAAGCTGTAAGCTTCACAACGTCCCGTTAATCAACCTGGGCGCCCCCTAGCACCGGCGATTTGTACCTCGGAGATCGAGGGTACTTGCTCGAAGAACTTCACAAACATCACGTTATGGTTTCTTCCAATCGCCTCCCATGTCCATTGGCAAGTGTTTATTATCTCGACAATTTTACTGGTGACAAATAAACCAATACAACGCCGACATATAGATACAGTAATTGATAGCGAGTCGGTAGATTTTCCTTAAGCAAGTAGTTTAGCATGGGCGCGTCAACTCTGATCGCGAGGGGGGGGAGGAGGACGCTGAGCACCTTTGCAAGAAAAAGAGTGTGGAGTGGGGATGGGGATGCGCATCTTCTTTAGTGAGCCCGCATCGGGCAGGCCACAGTCATGACTGACGGTGCGCGATTACGAGAGGTTCGAGGTAAGGAATGACGCCCACTTTTGACGGACAACGCATCACGTGAGAACGGTTCGTATTTTCATATTACCCGCAAGTCGCCCACCACGACCCTTATTAGAGTTTCCGTACAATTCACGCTATGGTATTGGCGTTCCACGTCAGCGTACGACGGGGAACGCCACGACGTCCCGCGTTGCCTTAACCCGCAATGGTTGTCTAGCGTTTACGGTGCTCTACTGCTGACCCGAAGATCGCGGACTCGAATCTCGGCCGCGCCGGTCGCATTTCGGTGGAGACTAAATGCTAGAGGTCCTTGTACTTCGATTGAGGGGTATATTACAGAACACCAAATGGTCAAAATTTGCGGAGCCCTCCGCTAAGGCGTCCCTTATATCGCAGTTTTGGGCCATAAAACTCCGACAATTATCATTATTATTACAGTGAATAATATTATTAATATAGCATCCTTAGTTGCAGGGTATTCTGTAATAGTGCTTGTTGTAGGGGTAAAAGGAAACATCGCCTATGGACATTTTTCTCAGTCTTGTCAGCCCGGTTACTTGTATGATGCACGTCTGGAAAGCGGCCTTCGAAACTTGTGACGTGCCTGATTACCCATCCAATAAAGAAAAAATTACACCATCTCCCACTAAAAGGAACCATGAGGGAATGCGAAGCAGCATTGGGGGTGCACACCAAGTTTCCGTTTACGTTCACTCGACCGTCGAAGCCAATCTAGTAACGTTGGTCGAAGCCAAGCGTCGGCGTCGAGCTACCGCTTCCGCTACAGAGAGACAACGCGAGTCTGCGGCGAGGGTAGCGAGGCTTTCGAGACAACTGCAGCGACCGGGAACCGGCGGAGCGACCGCACGATTCAAGCGAGACTTCCTCGACCGAGCGTACGCGCTTATAGACCTTTTTAACGTGGGCGCCGCCATATTGCTTAGCGGGCGCCGCCATCTCTCGTCTGGCAACTCTTCTGGCATGTGCCAAGCTCCACGGTTGCATGGTAGGTATACGTGCGGCCGCAGCTTTAGTCGTTTTTTTTTAGTTCTGACACGGTGAATTTCGATTGAAGTGGTGCAGGTTCTTTAGAGAATTAGTCTGTGAGGCGTTTTGAGTAGGTTTAAGCCGTTGAGAGTCAATTGTATGATTATACGGTGCCGCGAACGAGTTCCACTTGGTGGATGCATTATATTTACAGCACTGACTTTCTGCTCGAAGAACGCGCAAGATTTTCAGCTCTTTCCTTTCCAGGAAGAGCAGCAGCACTTCGAGGGCACAGTTAATTGTTTTCTCGCGCTGTAGGTATCGGCTTTTCTAACGCGATTTGTTTACGCCACGACGTCGCATCGGCTACCGCTCTTACATGAAGCCGTGTGCTGACGTTTAGTGGTTAGTTCCATTTCATGGCACGGACGGCCTTGTTTGCTGCCTTGAAACTTATCTCGATTGTTTTTCAACTCAATCCAGATAGCGCTTGATCACGATCGAAATTGCGCCGTGTGTCTCTGCACAACAGACTATTTGGCGACCTACTCTTCGTATATTCGTAGGCACCAACTCTTGCTTTACTATTCGTCGCCGTGGTACTTTGACCTGCGATAGATAGAAATGTTACATGGGGCTGCTTATCGGATAAAAATATTGTCATTGTTGGAATAGCCGTAGGCTACGTACCTTCCGTTCATAGCCGAGCTCGAGCATCGGCGTCGATCGGGGCCATTGCGCTTCATTCGCCAGAAAGGAAGTGTTCTGAACATACCCAAGAACACGCGGAAGGAAGAAAGTTTTTCCTATTTAAGCTTGCAAGCCATAAACGCCGCTGCTCCTCGTCAACAGGAAAACGATTTAACTTGAAGAGTCCGCAGCCGCAAAGACTCCTTGTCTGGTGATGCACTTCGCATTTTTCTCCCGACAGCAGTCCTTTTTCTGTAGTTGTTACTACACCAAGAAACAGCACAGGGGTTCCCTGTTGACTTATTACTTGCCGGCATGGCAATGAAAAAGAAAAGAATCCGCAAGTTGACCTACAACACACAAAAATTCCTCGACAATGACACACATCCCAGCGTCAACACACGCACTCCAAGCCAGCGAGCACGAGCCAGAAAGGAGGAAAGCGCTGTTGCCAGACCTGTCCTCCTCGCCCGTTAAAAAGGTCTATATGAAACGGGGGAGGGAGAGGAGGGAGTGGGTTTACAGGCTGCAGCGCGGGAGGTGGAGAGGACAGAAGGCGACCGAACGCCTGCGTAAACGCCCGCGTAAAGGAGGAGAGTGCGCTGCTGGAGCGCGGGGGAGGAGGAGAGAAGGCGACCGAACACCTGCGTCAAGGAGGTGAGCGGGAGCAGGGTAGGCGCATGCGCAGTAAGGGTGGTCAGGACGCACACCACCACCGAATTGAGCTCGGCTCTAAGATGCTTCGCACCTAAAAAGAAGTACCTGATTACCCATCATTATATGAATGTAGTGTGTTATTTATCGTCTACTTCAGAGCAAACATAAACAATTATTACCTACCTACGGGTTCTTTAATACAGAGAGCGACGGAAAGATGGAGCTACAGCGCAGCATTGCCGTCCAAAAGGAAGACGATAGCCATAACGAGGTCGCCACACAGCCATTCTGCGAACTCCGATGACAGGTGCTACCGCAGAGGGTCTAGCCTGAAGTCTCTAGATTTTTCAAGGGAAAATCTAGGGACTTTAGGATAGCCCTTTACGGCTGAAGGCCGTGCATGCAGAATGAGCCACACGGAAACCATTTATCGTGCATCGCATGGACTTGAAGCATTCGGTGTCTGACGGTAAGGCTCGGATCGGGTTTTATGCTAGATATGACACCGACTTCAACTCGAGGTCCGGGATGCCCGTTCTTTTACCCGGCATGAAATAATGGCTTCGCACCACCTGAGACCGTCTGTCCCAAGCGGAACGTCTCCTTCCATCCTCTGGATACTCGGTGTGGCCAGCGAGGACAGATATATGAATGGATGTTTGCCTTGTTTGACTGTAGGTCCCATATCGTATCGTCTTTGTCCTTGACAAAGAACCTTTCTGCAGGCTACAGCTTGCATAGACGGAGTCAAAAGTAAATGCGTACGGGAAAACGTAGTTAATGGATGATGTAACAAAAATAAGTTATTGGGGTCTCCCACAACCCAAAATCATTCGGAAACGCATCGTTGCGGAAAACTCCGCAATGATCCTGACCATCTGGGGTTCTAGAACACAAAGCTGGATCTGAGAACATTCACAAAAAAAAAAAAAAAGTGGAAGCTAGCAATAAGTCATGCAACGTTTCAAACAGCGAAGTTTAACGATTCTCAAGCACAATCTGGCTGCTCCTGGGTTATTGCTAGGCTTTAGCTAGGTCGTAGTAGCCTGTTTCGAGGTTGTTCCATGGTTGCTTCTAGATTGTTTCTAGCCTCTAGCTAGATGATGCGAGGCTGTTCCTACGTTGGTTCTTGGTTGCTTGTAGTTTGTTTCTAGTTTTACAGCGAAAGCTGTTATGAGATCACAACTAGGGTGGGCGTCATTCCTAACCTCGAACCTCTCGTAATCGCGCACCGTCAGTCATGACTATATGGCCTGCCCGCAGCGGGCTCACTAAAGAAGATGCGCATCCCCATCCCCACTCCACACTCTTTTTCTTGCAAAGGTGCTCAGCGTCCTCCTCCCCCCCCTCGCGATCAGAGTTGACGCGCCCATGCTAAACTACTTGCTTAAGGAAAATCTACCGACTCGCTATCAATTACTGTATCTATATGTCGGCGTTGTATTGGTTTATTTGTCACCAGTAAAATTGTCGAGATAATAAACACTTGCCAATGGACATGGGAGGCGATTGGAAGAAACCATAACGTGATGTTTGTGAAGTTCTTCGAGCAAGTACCCTCGATCTCCGAGGTTCAAATCGCCGGTGCTAGGGGGGCGCCCAGGTTGATTAACGGGACGTTGTGAAGCTTACAGCTTAAGAAATAGCTGGTAGGGGCAAGCACCGGCCTCGCCCACTGTGTGGGAAATGAATCAGGGACCAAGTTTAAATGAGTGATCTGTTATCGCCACATTGATACCCGAGCCACGACTAGCCCTCTGACACAAGTGAAACATACGCTATAATGTAAGTTGAGCGTATATTGATGACTGAGCATGCTTTCGACGATTGTGCCATGCGCCTTTCTTATTTTTCTGTACTCGGTTTTTCGCCCACAAAGACTGTCCGCATGCTCAGCGCAAACCGCGCTTCATTGTTCTAGAAGCTTCACGATTATTGTAGATCGTTGTGTTAAGATTGCGCGCAAGACGCGAACACGCAAGCTTATTTCAGAGCTTTCGCGACAACCAGTGATAAGGCTGGAATATTCGATGACACGCGTATAAATGCCGACGCGCTTCACCGCTTGTCAGTTGATCGACGGCCGACGCTCTGTTCGCCGCTATCAGTGCCACTGTGTATCGCTGTAATCTGACTTTCCGTTTCCCGGCCACAAGTTCGGCCCAAATAAACAGTTTCATTTTGGACCTACCGACTGCTGCCTTCGTCGACGTCACGACCACGTGACAATAGTATACCCTCACCTATGTGCTCAGTTTGATACATACATAGTACAATGTTGCGGAGCTAAGTTAGAGTTTCCGCAGTAAAGCGCATTTTTTTTTTCCTCTATCATCAGGATCCGCCCTTTATGCAGCTCAAACGAAGTCCAACTTACCTTCTTTTACAGACAACAAAAAAACCGCCAGGCCTGCGCGGAACGCACAGCACAGTCGCAGCGAAAGCTGGGAGAGCGCCATTTCTAAAACCTCTTTCAAACTATCTTGGGGCTAATAATACGAGTACGCTTGCAAGGTACCCGCTACTCCATTAATTGAATCGGTGGCTGATGACGACGAAGAATTATGGCTGAGCCCTTTGTAATGGGTTGGAAGCATTCAACGACCCTTATGTAATGCAATTCATATTGTGTGACGCCTGGTTACACAATTCGCATTCTGTGACGCCTGGTTGTTGTTTTACTCTTCTACCACGTTATATTGCGCGAGTGAACGCGGTTCCTTCCCGACATAATGCTTGTCAGCTAGTCTTGGTCTGATGCCATACATAGACTAAATTGTGGCTTGGATGATTGCGAATGTCAGCTAGTGTTGGCCTGATGCCATACATTGACTAAATTGTGGCTAGATGGTTGCGAATGTCAGCTAGTGTTGGCCTGATGCCATACATTGACTAAATTGTGGCTAGATGGTTGCGAATGTCAGCTAGTGTTGGCCTGATGCCATACATTGACTAAATTGTGGCTAGATGGTTGCGAATGTCAGCTAGTGTTGGCCTGATGCCATACATTGACTAAATTGTGGCATAGGTGTCGTGAAGTTTAGGCTGTCAGCTTTACAGAGAAAGAGAAAAAAAAATTGTTCATGGAACGACGAGGCCGTTGATATTAGCTTCTGGTTCGAAGATTGGCGGTCAGTGGCTTGCTACGACCGTTCCGGCCGAGTTAATCACCTCTGCCTGAATAAGGTACTCAGTTTTCCGACAGCAGTGACTCCCGCGCCTCGTGGGAGGAAGCTGGCAGTACGCTCAAACCTCATAATAACGAAGCTCTTACACGAAAATAAGTTCGTTATATCTGAAAATTCGTTGTAAAAGTATATTCATAGCCCTATATTGCAAGAGTATTCTTCATTTACTTCGTTATAACAGATAGTTCGTTATATCCCGGTTCTTTATATCGAGGTTTGAGTGTATTCTCTTTGAACGTGGACTCCACTCGCGTTTCCGAAGAATTGTGATTATGGGTGGACTTCGTGCAGTTGCAATGTCGGTAGTTTGGTTGAATTTCATCAGTAACGCTGGATTCGTTCAGTCCCAACACAGGGATGCTCCCGTGTATTCATAAAACGACAATTTACGCTGGTTCTGCTGCTTCCTGCCAGACTTTTTCTTTTTTTTTTCTTTTGCCATTAAGATTTCGTTTATACACTGTGAAGTACTGCAGATTGGGCAAGTTGGTGCATAATCATATCGTACTGGTATAGCGCAGCTCAGTTTGAGCATGAGTGAGGTGAGCCATATAATGTGCTGTAGGGTCATGCAATAAACAAAAGTTGGAAGTTTAGCGCTCATCCTGTTGTCTGTGTTTCCTTCTACGCTGTTGTCTCTTTTCCTCATGCTCAAACTGAGCTGCGCTATACCAGTACGATATGACACTGTGAAGAAGGGTGTATACAGCCGGACTTTCTGGCCCACGCATGGACGTGACTTAGTGTATGGAGAGGGTACAAGGCAAAAAAAAAGTGACGAAGAAAAGAACAGCGGCTCGTGTTCCAAGTGGCTGCCTTCCTTCCGACCTTTCAGGTCAGGGGTTCTCGGAGCCGCGAACGGTCAGCTGATAGCGAGGAAGGCAGCGCCTCGACTGCTGTCAACGGCTCTCTTTAAAAATGAAGAAAGACGCCGGACCTCGAAGCCAGGAAGTGGCGTCGAGCGCCCGTTGCCTGTCTAATAGAGCGTGGCGCATCCATCAGGCGGCAGCTAGGGTTATCGGCGTCCCCCCTGCTCGCTACATGGTATACATATCTTCAACACTCTCATCTCAACGAAAGCAAAGGGAGTGGGAAAAAAAGGCAGCTTAGTTAACGTCGTGCACTACACGTGGCTTGGTTATTTTTGTTTGTGTTTGTTTCTCGTTCGAGGAGGAAGTTAAAGCGTTCACGTCTGCTCAGTGTGAAAACATTTTTTTTTTTTATTTATCGACGAGTCCTCGTCCACTATCTCGTCTATCTCTCCTCTTGCATCACGAGGCACGCGACCGTTGTCAAAAAAATTTCGAGCACCGACAGCCAGCCCGCCGTGGTGGCGTGTAGTGTGGCGTGTAGCGACATCTACTAGGAATCGGGTTCGACTACAGCCCAGGGAGCAGCGGCCACATTTCCGACGGTGGCAAAATGCAAGAAATTTATGCGTGGATTTAACTAAAGGGCAACAGTGTAAACCGGCGCTGAATGGAAGCCTCGGCAGTTGGATGCAAAGCGATACAAGGCTAGGCGATCATGGGCATGGTTTAGTACTGAAAGAATCCTCCTCTCCGCTTGACCACCGGCATGTCTGCGGGCTTTATTGAGGGGGGGGGGGGGGGGGGGGCATATGTACGTTAGCGTTAGCCCACTCTGCCGCCCACCACTCCGAGCCTCCCACCTCCACTTGTCTCCTCTACACTATGTTATACCCTCCCTCTTCATTTCCTTCCTCCTCACACTCACTACACTTTCGCACCACTTCGTTATACTACACATGACTATGTCATCCTTTACCCTCTCCTCCTTTCCACCTTCTTCCCCCCTCACTTACTTTTCCCACTCCTTGCAGTACTATACTATATGCATATGGCTACGTTATGCTTTCACCCTCTCCTCCTCACCCTGACTTCCCTTTCCCACCTCTGGCTGTACTATACTAGAACACTGTAACTATACTATACGTATATGGCTATGCTATGCTTTCACCCTCTCCTCCTCCCCCCTGCCTTCCCTTTCTCACCTCTTGCTGTACTATACTAGAACACTGTAACTATACCATACGTATATGGCTATGCTATGCTTTCACCCTCTCCTCCTCACCCTGACTTCCCTTTTTCCTCTTGCTGTACTATACTATGCATGGCTATGCTATCCTTTTACTCTTTCTCCTCCTCCTCACCCTCCTTCGCTAGGCTGTGGACGATACTACTTCCGTTTGAGCTCGGCTTTGACAGATACGCGGTAAAAACGGACCTTGTACTCTGGCTTGTAGGTGCCCGTAAGGAAACCCCAGGTCACAAAAATTAATTCGCAGTCCCTCCTTCTATGTGCCTTGTAATCACACCGCTGTCCTGGCACGTAAAAGTCCGGTCGGAATTTAGTCAGTTAATGCCCGTCCGCCGCGGTTGTACAGTGGTTACTGTGCTCGTCTGATGACCCAAAGCATAGCCTCCTATATACTAGGAGGCTATGCCCAATGTATATAGGAGGCTATGCCCAAAGGTTGCGGGTTCGATCCCGACTGCAACCGGTCGCATTTCGATGGACGCGATATGCTACAGGCCCGTGTCAGTGCACGTTAAAGAACATTAGATGGTCAATGTTGCCGGAGCCTTCCACTAGGCGTTCCTCATTATCATGTCGTGGTTGGCATCTAAAACCCCACAGTTAACGCGGTAGCGTTAAAGATCTCGTTTCGCAGAAATTCCGGTGTCGGCGTCGTTAGTTGTGAGCGAAAAATCAGCGTTGTGCGTGAGCGAGAACTCGAGATCATAGGTCGGCAAAAGAAGGAGAAACTCACTCAGACTCACTCAAGAAATATATCTTGCGCCTTGGACTCACTCGGACTCAGACTCAACAACATTTTCCTAAACCGAACTCTCTCGGACTTACACTCACGAAAAAGTTCTTCCACCGGACTCACTCGGACTCACACTCACCAAAATATTACTCACCCGGACTCGCACAGACTCAGACTCACGGCTCGATCTGAGTTTGAGTGAGTCCGAGTGAGTCGACTCATGAGTCAGTTCGCCGACCCTATGGTTGGGGGGCAACTGCAAGTGATCATTTTGCAACTCTGCCCCCCCCCCCCCCCCCCCCCGGCCGGTCAGAAGCTCTCAGTTACCCTTATACATATTATGCCTGTGTTGGACGGGGTTGCGTGCTGGAAAAAAACACTCCGGAAATGCATTCCTCGTCACAGCGAACTCTCGAGCGAGGATTGCGTGCAAAGGCAGTCGTAGGATAAACGGTCCTGCAGTGTTCGTTGGCTATCTTCGAGATTGCTTATCGCGTACACGTATACACTCAAGAAGCGAAGACGCACTCTGCAAAATGATCCGCTTTTCAGAGCCGACACGTTTTGCCCGACGAGAAGGCAGTCGCGGCCGTTAGGAAACCCGCTCGCGCCTTCGCCTTCGCGCTTCGTTTGACGCCAAGGTTAGGGTCAGGGACGGAGGGGGTGCTGTGGGCGCGGCGTCTCGTGGCGAAGCCAACCCGCACGACACTAATGATTCATTAACGAGGAAGCGGCGCAGGAAACGTCACCGGCAGTCAAAACAGGCGCCAGTGGTCGGTAGCAACCATGCATGCATGCACGAAACCCACACGAACGGGTCATTGGCCTCTTCAGCAGATAGGCGGAGAGTTCCTGTTTTTTTTTTTTTTTCGTTTTTTTTTTTCGTTTAGCAAGCTATTTGGTCGACCGTAGCGTGCCTGGTGTCTTTTACTTAGACTCGGAACTTGGTACAAACCGGCGTGAGCCACGTGGTTAATACGTCACAGACCACCCTTTGCATACTGTGAATGTTTACGGAAGTGACAGGGTACACAGCTTCCGCTTCACGTCGTCCTGAAATGTGCCGTCCGCGCAAACTGAGACGCGAAGTCAGAACCAAACGCCGCGTTGCCCGAGCGCTTGACGACTCAATACAGCGCGTTATTATCATCAGCCTGACAACGTCCACTGCAGGGCAAAGGCTTCCCCCCTGTTTCGCCCATCAACGCGGTCCTGGGCTTGCTGCAACCACGTTATCGCGGCTAAATTCTTGATATCATCTGCCCACCTTACTTTTAAATCCGCCTGGTGCGCTTGCCATTTGTCTTTCTTGATTACGACTGAGATGTCCTTAACACCCGCTTGTTGCGTGACCCACCCTGATCTGTTCTTGTGCCTTAAGGTTACACCTATCATTTTCATTTGCATGGTTTGTGCGTCGTCCTCAATTTAAGTTTAACGTTTTTCATATCCTACTTTTTCCACCTAGGGAAACATCCACCTATATAGTGGATATTTCCCTTCGCACTCCATAGAGCACGTAATATTGTCGACAAATGCTGTAATCAGTGTTCAATAGCGCATAGGTGAAACTCGGCATATGGAAGCCTGCTGTTTTGCAAATAACGCTACAAAGAGGCTTTATGTTCCCCAAAACCTAATCCCACCTGTTTCCCTAATTCTGTCTTTCGCACGACTATAGATGATTGAGTCATTTAACATCGGGTTAATCCTTACTCTTGAAACAGTCAAAGGCGCGCGCGCTCCGTCATTTTTATACCGACGTATACCGTGGCACCCCCCAGCGGAGTATGCAGCTGTCACACCACCTGTCGTGCGCGCCGCTCCGTAGAGGGTTCCTAGAGGAGAGAACGGGGGGGACTGTAGGAGAGGAGAGAGAGGGGACGTGCATGCACTGTGGGGGGTGTGGGACGCGGGAGCCGCTCCGTAGAGTAGGGGATTCCTAGAGGAGAGAGGACGCGCGTGCGCTGTGCGGATGTGGGACGCCGGAGCCGCTCCGCAGAGTAGAGGGGACGCGCATGCGCTGTGGGACGCCAGAGCCGCTCCGTTGAGTGGATGATTCCTATAGTAGAGAAAGGGGGTGAGCGTAGCAGAGGATAGGGGGGAGGGGACGCGCATGCGCTGTGGGACGCGGGGGGCCGCTCCGTAGAGTAGAGGATTCCTAGAAGGGAGAGAAAGGGGGGTGAGCGTAGGTGAGAGAGGGGCAGGGGACGTGCATGCGCTGTGGTGGTATGGGACGGACTAAGCCCCCTCCAAACACATGCAAGCAAGATCAAGGAATGGGGTCAACCTGGGCGACAGACACCACCTGCCTAGCCATTGCTAAGCAGCCTCTCTGTGCTCTCGGCCATGACTCAAGGAATGGGGTCAACCTGGGCGACAGACACCGCCTGCCTAGCCATTGCTAAGCAGCCTCTCTGTGCTCTCGGCCATGACTCTCATGACTGTAATAGGGTTGACGGCCTTCATATTACTGCAGTGTTCTGGTTCACCTAATGGGTGCTTCCCTACTTCCTGAAAGTGGCCGGACGCGGGACGCGGGACGGGGGGACGGGGGAGGGACGGACAGAGGCCCGAGCATAAGATGCTTCGCATCTAAAATTCTTGATGACGCTTGAGCTTCGCCTCAAGAGTACAACGCGATAGCCCCATTCGCATCGCCTTCTCAATCACTAGCCTTACTTCGCATCTCGATGGACACCTCAACCGTGCAGCAAGGAAATGAACGCCGGTACGCGCGTAACATTAGCCATTTCAAGGTATCCTGCAATACCTACTGCAGTCCGCTACGGTATAATTATTCCTTCTGAGAATCAGAGACGTATTGACTACGCGTCCGTAAGGCAACACGCGAACGTATTGACGCCTGGTATGGAACGCTGGTATTGACGCCTGGCGCGAGTCTACGTTTCTGCCACGCCACATTACATGACATTCGTATAGTTTTTTTAAATGCGAAGCATTTCTTAGCGAACTTCGGCGACTTTGAGCGTATCTATCTATCTATCTATCTATCTAGCCGCCTACGACTTTGTGCTCTCCTGGCCGTGTCGTTAATGGGATTTATACCAAATTTGGTATGGCATATCATAACTGTATTACGAACATAAATGACTGGTCATATCATGAAAATCATGAATAACTTGTCATGAAAAGTATGATTTACATGCCACGCTCATGGCGCGCTCGCGGCCGTTTCGTTAGCTTGATATACACCAAATTTGGGATTGAGCGACGTGACTGTATGACGAACATAAATGACTTGTGGTAATATGAAAATCATGACCTGCATGTCATGTACAACATGATTTACATGCCACGCTCATGGCGAGCTGACGGCCGCTTCGCTAGCTTGATATACACCAAATTTGGTATTGCGTGACGTGAGTGTATGACGAACATAAATACCAAGTGGGCATATGGAAATCATGACATGTCATGTGCAGCATGACTTGCATGCCACGCTCATGGCACGCTCGCGGCCGTTTCGCTGGTTTGATATACACCAAATTTTGTATTGAGCGACGTGATCGTATGATGAGCATAAATGACAAGTGGTACTATGGAAATCATGACATGTCATGTGCAACATGACTTGCATGCCACGCTCATGACACTCTCGGGGCCGTTTCACTAGCTTGATATACACCAAATTTGGTATTGAGTGACGTGACTGTATGACGAGCACAAATGACAGGTGGTAATATGGAAATCAGGAAATGTCATGTGCAACATGACTTGCATGCCACGCTGATGTCATTCTCGTGGCCGTTTCGCTAGCTTGATATACGTCAAATCTTTAAGGCATACGCCTTAATTGTCTCATGCTCACGTCCGCCCGTCCCTCCCTCCAGCCGTGCCCTGGCACGGTGCCAGTTGGGCGCCGGGGCGCGCAAACGGACGCCGGTCGCGTCGGACTCTACAGTGCTCGCGCTTTGCTTACGTAGCGTGCTGTGCCCAGCGTCTCTAAATCATGCAAGGAGGGAGACGCGCGCATGACATTCCATTCTGACCGACCCCGTCTCAGTGGGCACAGGCGTTGGAGGAACGCGCCTTGGAATTGACAAAGTGTCCGTCAATTTAAACGCTGGAACGCGGATGGCGTCTGCACAATGCGCAAAGCGCGAGAATACGAACGCATGCCAAACGTAGGCAGATTGGTGTCGCGTCTCGCTGCGATTCGAGTTAAAAAATTAAGCGAACATAAGTGGCAGGTGGTAACACGAAAATCTTGGCATGCATGTCATCTACAATGCCACGCTCATGGTGCGCTTGCGTCCAGTACGCTAGCTTGGTATACACCAAAATTTGTATTGCGCGACGTGACTGCACGACGAACACAAATGACAGGCCCTAAATGTAACTAATGACATGCATATCACGTACAACATGATTTGCTCCTTGCTGGCTGCTTCGCATTACATCGATTCCCACAGTGCGTGGGATCTGCCGGTTTTTTTTTTAAGCAGTTCCAAGTGATGGCGTGGCTCTGTGGTAGAACACCTGCTTGCCACGCAAAAGGCCTGAGTTCGATTCTCCTTCGGACCCAAGTTTCTTATTGTTTATTTGAATCTATCTCGAGCATAGGTCGGCAAAACTTGTGGAGCTCACTCAGACTCACTCATGAAATATATTTTGCGCTTAGGGCTCACTCGGACTCTGACTCACCAGAATATTCCTTAGACGGACTTACTCGGACTCAAGCTCACCAAAACATTACTCACCCGGACTCACTCAGACTCAGACTCACGGCTCGATCTGAGTCTGAGTGAATCCGAGTGAGTTGACTCATGAGTCCGTTAGCCTAGAATTATCTTTTTCGACCATGGTGTCAATGCTCTATAACGCCAATATTTCACGTACTCGGTGCTCTTCTTGGCGCCTTTTGATATAGTACCTTCGAATACGAGTTATGAGTGCTCGTAAGCCAGTAAGGTCAGTTTTCTTGAAAGAGATGACAACATAAGATATATTTATCAAGAACTTCTTTGGAAGAGTTGGCAAGGGGGGAGGGGGGTCAAGGCACTCCGCTACGTAATTCGTGCCTCTGATCAATAAACATTGAAATGGTGTATGAAAGACACTGCTTTGGAATACGTGTGAGTAGACGTGAGTGTAAACGTGAATCCAGGCAAGGCTGAGAGTAATGTTGAAGATGAGTAGATATGACCATAGGTCGGCAAAAATTGTGGAACTCACTCAGACTCACTCAAGAAATATATCTTGCGCCGGACAAGATGATGATTTTTCGCTCACAACCAACGACGCCGACGCCGCAATTTCTGCGAAACGAGCTCTTTAACGCTGTCGCGTTAATAAAGGCGTTGTCAAGAATGTTATGGTGGTATGTTAAAATAAGTTCAAGGAGCAAACATTTCGATTCGTGGCTGTTTATGCTAGCAAGTGTGCTTGCAAAGAGATTTTCATTCCTCCTGTTCGTATTACATCATATATGACCATATAAGTGTTCATCACAAGTGACGAGGTTCTAATGCAACGCTATTCAAGATACGAATAGGCAGAGTGTTGGTGTTTCAGGCGACGCGAATAACCTTGCGTTTTCTGACATTTAGTTCCTTAAACCATATTTTCAACCAGGTGGCGTAGCAACTATATAGCAACTAGTGGTTAGCATACATTCAGTGCACCATGTATTTGTGGAGTGTGTGCAGGATCGAGCTTTAGTCAAACACAGCGTAGTCATAGAAAATTCAAGCCAATAAGTCAGTGGGAACATGACACGTTGAAACAGTTATTTTCCTGAAGCCGGAGACCACAATTGATTAGAAGATTTACCACTGCTTCAAACTAGCTTTATTTTTTGGCACAGTTTTTTTCTCTTTTTTTTGTCAAGTTTGTGCGAGTACACCCACTCTGCGCTATGAGCATTAGAAATTGCCGGCAGGATATATAGCTGGCAGTGTTAGCAGCCCGCTAGCCACACGTTTCCCGAAATGCGCTCCACTTGGCCACTCCGTCTATGCAAGCACGCCTTGCGTTGCGTGGAGGTGCCTCGATGCGCACCAAGCTGCTGCTAGGGCGAGGACATGCGCGAGCATCGGAAAAGGTTGAAAACAGTGGGTTGTCTTTAGGTTTGCTCAGTCTTTTACATGTGTTGGGACGCGTGTACGCGCGGTAGAAGAAGACACGACCGCGCGGCGTGGATCCCAAACATCGACTGTTTATTCAGGTTCTCTGGAGGTTCCGGAGAGCAGCGGAGGGTGGCGCTGCCTGGCGGCTTGGCTTGGCTTGGCTGCCGCCACAGCACTCCCCCCCTAGTGAGTTGCCGAACGGAGTTAAAGGTCCAGGCGAGTGGGTGCTCTTGATAGCCGCCCACTGTGCGTCAGCCGGGAGGGCACCTCGTGGACTTGGGCTGGCATTGAAGCTGGGGGTCCTGGCGATGATTCCCTTAGTGGAGGCAACACGGCGTCGTCACGGTCCATGTGTGCTGGCTTGATGCGGTCCAACGACACGACCTCCTCACGGCCGTTTCTCTTGATTGTGAATTGCTTGTTGCCACGGCGGAGGACTTGAAACGGCCCATCATAGGGTGGCTGAAGAGGTCGCCGAACCGCGTCGTGTCGTACAAACACATATGGGCACGATGTGAGCTGTGGGTCGACGTGCACCACACGCGACCCTGGGGGGCCGTGGAGGTACCGCGCGCAGTTTGCTCATGACGTTGCGTAGGCGAAGTGCATAGTCGCTGCAAGCTATGGATGCCTCCTCTGAGCCGCGCGCAAAGAGCTCTCCCGGCAGCCTGAGTGTCGTGCCGTAGACCAGCTCAGCGGCGCTGCAGCCAATGTCCTCTTTCAAGGTGGACCTTATACCCAAAAGAACGAGTGGGAGGGCCTCCACCCAGTTGTGTTCCTCGGTTGCCGTGAGCGCAGCCTTCAGCTGGCGGTGAAAGCGCTCCACCATGCCGTTGCTCATGGGGTGGTACGCTGTCGTGCGTATGCGTGAGGTGCCCATGAGCTGACTGATGGCAGTGAAAAGGGCCGATTCGAATTGTCGGCCGCGGTCTGTTGTTATCGTGGAGGGCACACCGAAACGGGCTACCCAGTGGTACAGGAAAGCACTCGCAACCGTCTCGGCAGTGATGTCCGCGATAGGGATGGCCTCCGCCCAGCGGGTGAACCTGTCGACACAGGTCAGCAGGTAGGCCTTTCCGTGGCAGGGTGGCAGTGGGCCGACGATGTCCAGGTGGACATGATCAAAGCGAGAATCCGGAGTGGGGAGTGTTCCCAGTGCTGTCGAGGTATGGCGTTGTATCTTAGAGCGCTGGCAAGCTACACATTCGCGTGCCCAGCGTCGGACGTCCCGATTTACGCCCGGCCAGACAAATCTTGCCGTCACCAGTCTTTGGGTGGCTCTAATCCCCGGATGAGACAGTCTGTGCAAGGACTCGAACACATGGCGACGGAGGCTCGCGGGCACGAACGGGCGAGTTCTACTGACGCTTGTGTCACAGCAAACCTTGTCCTCGGATCCGGGAACCGGGATCCACTCAAGATTCAGGGCAGTGGTCGCGGTCAACAGGTGTTTCAGTTCGTCATCTTCACGTTGAGCGGCTGCCAAAGCGGGAAGATCAACCTGTAGTGTGGGCATGATGGCGTTCACAGGATTCCGTGAGAGGGCGTCCGCTACCTCGTTGTCGCCGCCTTTGACGTGGCGGATATCAGTCGTGAACTCTGATATATAGGACATTTGGCGCCGTTCACGTGCTGTGTGCGTTCCACCGTCGGAGCTTAGCGAGCGCAATGCATAAGTAAGCGGCTTGTGGTCGGTGAGGACGAAAAACTCTACACCTTCCAGGAAATGGCGAAAATGTCGTATGGCAGCGTACACGGCCAGCAGTTCTCTCCCGAAGGTGCTGTAGCGGCGCTCGGTAGGTGTTAGCTTCCTCGAAAAGAAGGAAATCGGGCGCCAGATTCCCCCCAACGAGCTGCTGTAATACAGCCCCAACGGCTGTATCGGAGGCATCTACCATTACGCTCTGCGGGACACCGGACCTGGGGTATTCAAGCAGTGCGGCGTTTGCCAAAGCGTCCTTGACCTCGCAGAAGGCTTCTTTTGCTTCTTGAGACCAGGAGAGGGTGTCCGAGCCATTTCGTGAAGTGGCCAGCAGGTCGTGAAGAGGTTGAAGGATATGGGCGCAGCGGGGAATGAAACGGCGGTAGAAGTTTACCAAACCCAGAAATTCCCGAAGCTGGCGCTTGGCGGTCGGCTGCGGAAATCCTTGCACGGCTTCAACCTTGTTGGGTTGAGGAAGAACTCCTGAGGCGGAGATGACGTGTCCAAGAAACGAGAGTTGTCGCACACCAAGCTCGCATTTGGCCATGTTCACGACCACGCCATGTTCCACTAAGCGCTGGAAGACGATGCGCAGATGATTCACGTGCTCTTCCGGAGTGCTGCTGGCGACTAGCAAGTCGTCAAGATAGGCGTGGCAGAAGCTGAGGCCGCGTATAGCACCATCCATGAACCGCTGGAATGTCTGACCCGCGTTTCGGAGTCCGAATGGCATTCGGAGGAATTCGAAAAGTCCGAAAGGCGTTGCGATGGCGGTCTTCGGGACGTCCTCCGGGGCAACGGGAATCTGATGGTATGCCCGCACCAGGTCGATCTTCGAGAAGATAGTGGCACCGTGAAGCCTCGTCGTGACATCGTGTATGTGCGGTACCGGGTATCTGTCTGGAGTCGTTACCTGGTTCAGCGCCCTATAGTCCCCGCATGGTCGCCAGTCTCCCGGCGTTGACTTTGGCACCATATGAAGTGGAGATGCCCAGGCGCTCGACGAGGGTCTGATGATCCCTAGCTCCATCATGTGTTCAAATTCCTGTCGTGCGACCTTCAACTTCTCTGGAGGCAAACGGCGAGGCCGCGCGTGCACGGGTGGGCCGCTGGTGGCGATGTAATGGCGTACCTCGTGCTTCACCGCGGCGCTGGCTGGCGGCTGCCTCGTCAACTCGGGAAAATCCTGCAGAATGCGAGTAAAACGTTCTGCACCGGACGGCCCGAGCAGAGTGGGGCTCAGCGGAGGGTGGTGCGAGGGATTGCCTTGCACAGTTGCCTGCGACACGGGATCGTGAAGGCGGCGGTTGCGCACGTCGACGAGAAGGCCGAAATGCCGAAGAAAGTCCGCACCCAAGATGGCGAACTTCACTGCTGCCACGATGAAAATCCACCGGAACGTTCTGTTCAAGCCTAAATCGAGTGGCAGCGAGCGATGTCCGTAGGTGGCGATGGTTGTGTTGTTGACCGCCTGAAGCGGGGACGCACTGGGGACACGGCGATCGGTGGACCCAACCGGCAGCACGCTCACCTCAGCGCCGGTGTCCACGAGGAATCGAAGGCCACTGTCGCGGTCGGTGAGGAAAAACACCGATGGACGACGTTCGGGGGCCTCTGCGACACTGGTCGTCCTCAGTGCCGCCCGCTCCCGTTTCCCGCATAGTCGCACGGAGGAATGCATTTGCGAGCAGCATTGCCATGCTTCCTGTGATACCAGCAGATTCTCTGTTGCACTGCTGGGCGCTGGCGCTCC
The DNA here is from genome assembly GCA_030522465.1 of Rhipicephalus appendiculatus. Taxonomy (NCBI): domain Eukaryota; kingdom Metazoa; phylum Arthropoda; class Arachnida; order Ixodida; family Ixodidae; genus Rhipicephalus; species Rhipicephalus appendiculatus. The sequence continues at coordinate 833,520 of JALIZH010027969.1, forward strand.
TCGGGAGTGCTGCGGGCCTGCATCGCTGCGACGGTATCGGCGAGGCGGGATATCTGCTCCCGGATGTCATGCAGCGTGGTCGTGGGCGCGCCGCCGGCGATGTCTGGCTGTAGCGCCGCGACGGACGGCGGAGCGACCGCCAGCACCGAGTCCGCGAGCTCGGCGAGTTGAGACAGGCGTTTGTCGGCAGCCGAGGCGAGGACCATGAGCACGTTGACCGGAAGTCGCTGTAGGAACAGCTCGCGAAGCAGTCTGCTGTCGGCATCGGTGGTGGCTGCGCCGGCCGTGTGCAACAGCTGCCTCATGTGGCGCAACAATTGGCTGGGCGTCCGGTCCCCGAGCTCGGTGTCGTGCAGTAGCTGCTGCAGTCGCTGAGGCTCCGACGGCGTGAGGCGGCTGATGAGCAGCTGTCTGAGCGCTGTGTACGCGTTCTCTGCAGGTGGAGCGACCAGCAGATCGCGTATCTCGCTCGCTATTGCCGGTGGGAGGCTGGCGACCACGTGGTGGTACTTTGTTAGCTCAGCGGCAATACGACGAGCGGTGAATTGGGACTCCACCTGCAGGAACCACAGCTGCGGGTCCGCTGTCCAAAACGGCGGGAGCCTGATGTCGACGGCGGAGATGGCCGGTGCGTCAGGGGGAGTCTCCATGGCGTCGATCGCTTGAAAAAGGCGGTAAGCCTCGTCCGGGTCACCACTGTTGGGACGCGTGTACGCGCGGGAGAAGAAGACACGACCGCGCGGCGTGGATCCCAAACATCGACTGTTTATTCAGGTTCTCTGGAGGTTCCGGAGAGCAGCGGAGGGTGGCGCTGCCTGGCGGCTTGGCTTGGCTGCCGCCACACATGCAAATAATAAGAAAGATTGGTACAAAACGCGCCAAAACAGGAATTCAATGTAGCCAAAAAGTAGCCGGCATGCATGGCACCAACCTAAAATCTTTGTAGCCAGACGGGGTCCTAAAGTAGCCAATTTGGCGCAAAGTAGCCACCAACGGCCGCCTTGGGCGTAGCCAGAAATTTTTTTCGGGGGGGGCAGCTCCTTGATTTCGGGGAGGGCACCTCCTTGAAATGGCCATTTTTCGCTATGTATGCCATGGCGAAAAAAAATTTCGGGGGGGGGCACGTGCCCGGTGTGCCACCCCCCTGGCTACGCCACTGGGGGGGGGGGGGGGGGGGGCACCTTCTTGATTTCGGGGGAAGGGGGGACCTCCTTGAAATGGTCATTTTTCGCTCTGTATGCCATGGCGAAAAAAATTTCGGGGGGGGGGGGGGCACGGTGTGCCACCCCTTGGCTACGCCACTGGCTGTTGGTACTTAACAAGCACGTTTCGGCTAAATAGTCTTGAGCCGCGTTGACATTGTAAACGAAGTTCCAAACGACAAAAATGGCGGATTTTGCACTGATCCTATATGCAGAATAATTACTGTACTTACGCATCCTTCGAAAAAATGAGTGCATTGATGAAACAGTCGTTTGTTAATTGTTTTCTCGATACTTTCGATGATTCGGCATTTGGTTAATTCGGGATGTTTTCCCGGTCCCGTGAATTGCGAATTAACGAGCTTTTACTGTATTCGAAATGAACGAATATATGCAATTTGTGAACAACGTCAATTTGAGCACGCGTAACTCCCCTGTAAAGGTGGTTTCACTGCAGCGTATGGTTGCTGTGCCGTGAAACCACCTATTCAGCGGAAATCCGCACTGCCGCGAAGCTACCCTTCAAGGTTAAATGTACATTTTACCTTTGCTTCAATCAGTTATTTTTTAAAGTTTAAAAGCGAGTTATACGAGCTTATATTGGCTAAGTATAGTCATTCATAAAACGTAGTGCATTGTACCAGTTATAACTAGCACCCTACTGCTATACAAATCTTGCTACTATTCAAAGTTGCTTTCACTTCACCTTGAACCATAAAAGTGACCATGACACGCGTCGTGTTCCTATTCTTAAAAGTATTGTGCGAGTTACTTGGGTCGTGATAAAAATACTCATTTTTCAACCATTCAATTCGAAATTATTCGACCAAGTGACTATTCGCTTCAAACCTCAAACTTACTACTTGCCCATCCTCACTGTGATGATGATAAAAATATGCTAAAATGCTTTGTCCTATAATGTGTGTGCCATTTACTGCGCATTTACGTAATGTAGGAAAGAAATCTAATTTCAGCAGACGATAGGTGTTTGGAGCGTATGCATGACGACTACATAGCAATTTCGTGCCCTGCCATTTAATTTAACCATTACAAAATACTCCAATATTGTCGTTTTTAGAAATAAATCATGCAAATGAAACTGACGAAATAGTTCCTCTATTTTCTAGAAATAAAACAAATGCCTGCGCACTATATCGTTACGCGAAGTAAGCGCCGACGACACAGAATACTATTTTACAAGGTATGGGTATTCTTGAAAAGCGGGTGTTATTGGAGCCAACGTTTCAAAATAAAGCACAAAATTCGAAAAACAGTAGATCAAGGCAACAAAGACTACACCGACTGTTGTTTCTGTATCCAAGAGATATATTGGAACATTACTGTGTTACCGAGTGTTCAAGCCCAGAACACTGCCATGCAATCAGAAGCTGCGTATAGCCTGAACATTTGTATACAGTCCATACAGTCACGTGATAATTAACTTCTAATGTAAAAGGCGCTGTGGAGATGTTTGCCAGCGATGCAGTGACTCCGTGCCCATTCTGGTCTTAAGTAAGTCATGTTTCACGAGCAAAGAAGAGCATGGAAGGATTCGTAGGCCAAGATAACACAATTAAGTAGCTCTGGGCAAGATTTTCAAGCCACTACCTTTCTGCGATTGTCATGTTCAAATAGTATGTCGATATTAATCAGTTCATCAAGGAACAGTGAGCAGTCGCAACAGCCCATGCATGGAGCAATTGCAGAAAGCGATTCTTTTAAACCACATTGGTACAATAACGGCTTGGTTCTCTATGACTGCCTTACTTTTTCTACTGTGCTTTTAATCTCTTGCCAGGCTTTTCCCAGATGAAATTGTTTCTCATCAGTTGCACTCTACGCAGCTAGACAAGATAGCATGGCATACTGATACAGGTGAATCTGGTGCCAAGAGATGCCTTACTCATCAGTAGGGTTCTCTTTCAGGGGTTGGGTCAGGCATCCTCTACACGTACAGTCGGTGTCAAAAGTTTATGGACCACGACACACGAGAAAAAGCTGAATATTCCAGCTGCTTCGGCAGGCAGCCTCTAAGTAAGATTTCCTGCCTGTTCAAAAACACGCCAAAAACATGTACTGTGCAGTTCGATTGATTACAGAAACGTATTGCTGAGGAATTCAGTTTTCACAGACCTAGAGGTCTCTGAAATTTTACGCTAACTCTATCTGTAACTAGATATTCTGGATGGAGGGAGATACCCCACTGGACGCACCGTCTACGGTTCACGAGCATCACCGTTTATCGTCAACGTGATGGCACTGGTACAAGACATATAGGCAGGAACGCGCACAAAAAGCTAGCTTTTTCCTACTAGTCTGTTAAATATCATTATTAGACAACTAAAGCGATATGTAAATCCAAGAATGCCAGCAAAATTGCAGACCAGCCAAGCTGCGCATCCACAACAAGTTCACGCTAAGTGCAACTGCACAACTTACCTGTACACTGAATAAAGTCAAGGAACTCTGTAGTAGGCCACAAAAAAAGGAGTGAGGTTTACGAGTAAAAAATTGCCATCCATCCAACTGCAACACAAAACAACACAGGGAACCCCTACGAGCGTTTGAAAAGGAATCCTCACAGTTTAATCAAATGCTGAAAGCACCAACTGAATATGGCAAGTCAATACTCTGTAACCACTCTGTAATGACAGCTCGACATCTTTCGTACACTTGGCCAGCTCAGACAGTTCAATGAACGCCACAATGAGAAACTATCAACAGCAGTGAGCAAACCACATTGCTGTAAAGACAAGCGCCTGTACATCTTGCCAAAGCCATCACTATCACATTGAGAACAGCACACCTGGTGATATAGATAGCAGCAACAAGTGCAGCCGGCAGAGTTGCTGATAATGTCGCATAATCACGGAGAGCATCGTAACAGTTCACTCTAAACACAAGGCGAAAGTTTCATTATAATACTGATCGGCAACCTTATTTCTGCAAGGGTAGATTGCTGGCCTTGTTGGTGTAACATGTTCGTAAAGTTAAGCACGGCACTGAAATGACGAGGACGGGACAGGGAGAACACACCCAAGCGCTTGTGTGCTCTCTCCCTGTCCCGTCCTCATTATTTCAGTGCCGCTCAACTTTATGAACTTGTTTCTTCAGTTTGTGGTGTCAGTGGCAGGCATGCCTAGCTGGGCTCCTGTGACAAAGTTAGCTACCTTGGGGTTGTGCCTTCGGCGCTCTCACCATTTAACCAGCATCACTACTGCCAAAGCAAGGGTCGTAAGCGACGGACGCCAATGCTGCTTGCACAGTTTCTTTAAAGAAAATTATGGCTATGCAGAAACCAAAGGCCAGGTTCCTGCGCATGCCACGAAAGCCTGAATGATGATGAATGCGAGATGATGTTCTCCATTATGGAATGCCTACAGCTCCGCTGCAACAGTTTAAGACATTCAGGATTGCGTCAAATGCATTGATAATTTTTGCCACAACAGAACATGGGCATTGCAAGCGGGAAAGCACGCCTGCGACTCCACAGGTCGGGAATGAAGTACGAAGACATTGGTTAGAAATAAAGGAAATGAGGCTATGTTTTATTTTGTAACAACGCACTAAATAAACGGCAGAACGGTAGAAGGCACCCAAGGGTTGTGTCTGTACCTCGGGGCTAATTCAAATGCTAAGTCGTTTCCCCTTGAAAGCACGCCATCCTGTAAAGACGACGTCTCAACAAGACCTGCTTGAACGGGCTCCAACATCACCGTAACAGTGGCACAACAGGTATCTTCACCGCGGCTCCTGCCACAGCACTGTATGTATCAGAGCTCGACATCCCCACAGGTCTAAGCCTACGCGTCATCCGGGACCTCGAGATACCTTTTCGCTCATTGGTCGTGTGGACAGAAGGTGGGCGGGGTCTACATTTAGTCGCCTCCTTACTTCTTGTGGGACCCCTCTTTGATGTGGGTGATGTCGAATTCCTTGTCGGCGATGTTCAGCATCAGAGAGCTGGCGTTCAGGTAGACCCGGTTCTGAGAGGCAGCTATCGTGCGCGCGATGTTCTGGGCGGCGCGAATCTTGCGCAACTTGAGGTAGCCCGGGTTCTTCGCGATCGCGTCGCCCAGCATTTTGGCAGCCTCGGCTTCACCCTCGGAGTGCACGATCTTCTGCTGCCGCTCTTGCTTTGCCTGTTCGACCGTAAAAAAGGCACGCTGGGCTTCTTGTTGCGCGACCTGCTTCGCTTCTACGGCCGCCGCGTACTCCTTTCCGAAGCTGAGCTCGGTGATGGAGACGTCGTCCATGATGATGTTGAAGTCGCGGGCCCGATCCGTCAGCTCCTTGCGGACGAGGAGCGAGACCTGCTGCCGCTGGGTGATGAGCTGCGAAGCGTTGAACTTGGCGACGACGCTCTTGAGCACCTCGTTGCAGATGGAAGGAAGCACGCGCTCGTCGTAGTCGGTGCCCAGCATGCGGTACACGTAGGGCAGGTGCGCGGCGTCCGGGCGTGCCAGGACACGCAGCGATATGTTGACCATCTGAAGGTCCTTGCTACCGGTGGGCGAGGAAATCTTGCGAGGTCTCGATCGAATGTCGTAGATGATTGGGTACTGTATCCACGGGATGCGGAAATGCAGGCCCTCGGTGTACACGTCCTTCTGTATGCCGCCGATGCGGCTGAAAATGATGGCCCGGTGACCGCCGTCCACGGTGAACACCGACTGCGTAGCCGCGTACCCGAGTCCCACCGTGGTCGCTATGAGCTTGATGCCTAGGCCTAGCCCCTTCGGAGCGCCGCCGCCGCCCTTACCAAGCTTGCTGGCCATGTCTTTGAACTGCTGAGCCATGTTGGTGGACCACTGAGACGAGCGAAGCCCGTGCAGCTAAGTGAACAACTGGGTGATGTAACTAACAATGGTAACCGACTCGATCACGGTCAGCGGCGCACGGGGAAATTCACGTGTGAACCCGGCATCGGCTACCAGGCCTGCACAGCACCTCCCTCAATAACTCTGATAACTCATCCTAGAGGGCCATAGCAAACGTATTTGTAAATATTTCATTGTACTTTTTGCTTAACGTTATGCTGTAATTGGTCGTGTTTTAACTTAATTATAAATTATTTAGTGGAAATTACAACTATTTTAGAAGCTATTTTTGCATTCTTTCAAGCAGCGTTTGTTATAATCGCAGTGTTTTTTTAGCGCCACAAAACAACTTTATTCAAAGCGCGACATAACAGTAAGTCTAGGTGCTCGTGCGCCCCCCACGCTCACTCGTTTCATTCGTCCAGTCCCGCGTGGGTCGCATTTTGCGAGCGTTTGCCATTTTTCGTCTGCACTGCGGAGCGGTGGGAGCAAGTACCGGCGCCGGCGCAACTGCTTCACGAAACGGTAAAGAAAAAACAAAATATCCATACATACGCGCTTCCGCGCCGGCTTCTGATCGCAGCGAGCGCGTAAGCCGGTTAATTAATTTCGGTCTCGTTATACTTTGCGTAACATTGTTGCAAACGGGTCGGTAGTAGATCGATGCAAATGCGTGCTGCAGAACGCCGCGATGTCTCCTCCCTGCACCGCCCGCGTCACGTAGGAGCCGAGCCCCCCCTCATGGCCGCTAAAATGTCTCGCGCTGCTTTCGCAACGTATTGTCTTTTTTTTTTTCTCTCGTGCACTTGTGTTTATCCCCTTCGCAGATAATCCGCGCCGCTAATGCCGCAGCGGTCGCTGTTTATAGCGACAAGATCGTGAAGTTGGGTGACGCCAACGCACCGGGCGTTGGTTATGCAAAACTGTTCACCTTAGCGCAAAAGTAGAAGGGATGAAGACGAGAGCTATCTTCGTCGCTTCTGTTGTCCTATGTGATATTTTCGCACAGCGTGAACGCTGTTCTAGCCATGTTTTTTCGCGCCGTGCGTGGAGCGACGGGACCGGGTCCCGTCTTGCTTATCAACGCGTAACGGCACGCTCTTTTTCGCCTTCGGCTCCCTCGCGGGGCATCCTATGTGGGTCAGGCGATCGGCTTGGGTGGGCGCCTTGTTCTCGAGGCCTTCCTTTTTGGTTGCGTTGCTTTGTCCACCACCGCACGCGAGGTTTTGGGAAGCGCACGTTCCGAGCGGCACGCCCGCCTAGTCAAGCCGGCGCTAAGAGATAACCAAAAGTAGGCGCGGCCATATCACGACGTATGGCCGTGCGGCGCGATCGCAAGATATATGTACCGGAAGGTAGTTTGTAGTGGCAACTGATTGTAAATGTCAACGTTGTCCGTCTCAATGGTAGTACTGGGTGCTCGGCTGCTGACCCGAAGGTCGCGGGTTCGATGCCGGCTGCGGAGGTCGCATTGCAATGGAGGACAAATGCTAAAGGCCCATGTACTGTGCAGTGTCAGTGCACGTTAAAGAACACCAGATGGCATAGGCGCGCGCACGAGGGGGGTGCAGAGGGGGCGGCCGCTCCCCCTAGTCAATTAAGAGAGGGGGGGCGCAAAGTGTGCCCCATACATTGAGTTAATAGGGAGGGGGGGCGCTGAGATGAACCTTCATCCCCCCCCTGAAGGGGTACCCTGCGCACGCCTATGCCAGATGGCCGAAATTTCCGGAGCCCTCCACTACGGTGTCCCTCTCAATCATGTTGTGGTTTTGGGACGTAAAATCCGAGATCTTATTACTTTTATTAAATGTACATCAGTGTTGGGCTGCTTTTAAATCAGATCTAACAACTTTCATTCCCATGGTTTAATACGTCACTTTCCGTACATGGTGTGTCCATTGAGTGATCTGCAGAATCCCAGGTCAGATATTCAGCTGGGAATTCATCGCTATTTCTTGGATTATGCAGAATATCGTCTGAATTTGCTATTATGAGCTTAGAAAGGTGGGCGTTTGGGCATGTTGGTAAGTGCTATAATGTGAAGTTTAAAGTGTTGAAACCCTCAACAACATCTCTATGAGTGTTTCCAGTCCTTGGATTGCTGACTTTATTTATTATTTTTTTTTTGTTGTTGTTGTTAAATGCATTATTTACTATGCATCATTTTGCTTACCTAGCCAAGTTAATATATCCATGAACCTGTACCCTTCTCTACGACTATGGGTTCAATCAAAGCAAATGCCTGTAAAACTGTCATAAAACTGCAAAAAAAAGAAAAAGGCAGTTTTCTTAGCTGAGCTGTCCAGTGATGCAGCTTGACAAGCCTGTTATTTTTTGACCGGGACGCTCCAAAAATTAAAGTGCGCTTGCAAACCTGCACGTAGCTCCCAACGTGTCTATTATTTGTGTATATAAATGGTCATAGGCGTGCGCAGGGTGCTTCTTCAGGGGGGGCAAATGCTCGTCGCAGCGCCCCCCCTTCCCTATTAAGTCAGTGTATGGGGCAGACTTTGCACCCCCCTTCTTAGGTGACTAGGGGGGGGCAGCCGCCCCCTCGTGCGCACGCCTATGTAAATGGTAATGCGAGGAAGTGCATGCCTCGATAGCAAAACATGGAGAATGCTAATCTACTCCCACACCTGCCGCAGTTTTATGTGCAACTGCTTCCGTCTTTATGTGTTCAAGATGACAGCTTAATGGCCCCCATTTTTTATACGTAGCGTGACTGCGGCCAGACGTCGGATGCGCTTATACGTATTGAAGCTAGAGTAAAAGGCCCTGGTCAGTTTTCGAAGAACTTCTTTAATGCACATATATTGCCTGATGTTCCAAACACGACACTGTCTGCCTGTTTGTGTGTTGACTGTTATAGCGATTTGATGCCGATGAAAGAGCTAGTAGGAGGCAAATTACCTCTGTTCAGTTCTCGTACATGTATTTCTTCAAAGAACCACATTAACATATGTAATATAGCGTGGCAGAAGAGTAAAATAAGAACGAGGCGTCACACACAACCAATTGCACAATTAGTCAGTCGTTGAATGCTTCCAGCTTATTACAAAGGGCCCAGCCATGATTCTTCATCGTCATCAGCCACCGCATCAACAAAGTGCACATGATGCCTAGCAAATGCGTAGCGAGTACCTCGCTTCTCCGCAGAATGAAGAATAATTGTGTAGTGGGTGCTTACTTGACAAAAATAATGATTTATTGTGTAGTGGGTACCTTGCACGCGTACTTGTGTTAGTAGCACCAAGAGCGTTTACAACGGGTCCTAGAAATGCTGCTCTTCAAGCTTTCCCTGTGACTGTGCGGTGCTTTCCGCGCAGGCCTGGCATTTTTTTCTTGACACTGAGGTCGTAATTAGACTACAGATAGCCGCAGAAATAATAAGCATGTGGCACTCAGCTGATGAAATGGAACAGTCAGTTCATTTTCGTTTGTGCTAAGAATTGAGAATAACTTTGCGTTTCAGACAAAATTTTTGGCCAATCACCACACAGCAGAGACTAAATTCACCAGGAGTGATGCAGTTTTGAAGGTCACAGTTCGTGAACGTGTTACCTGGTACGGTATTTGTTCTGAAAGGTTGCATGAATGTATACCTTTCAATGTTTGGTCAAATGTAAATAAGTGCGCTTAGATGCAACCTGTCTTTAATCAGTTATAACTTCCTGCTTTTTGCACAGGTCAGATGAGCACATCCATGACAAACAAAATTGAGCATGGTTGAAACTTTGCTGTGAAGCCCATGTTAAAATAGACGTAAATTTCCCTTTGTGTGAACATGGGAACAACTTGTGAAAAGTTGTAAGTATATTGGCTCATCATTACGCAATGTTAATGACAAAAATGTAAGTTAGCAGGTGCAATGTGTTGATGCGCATGCAGATTTTCTTGAACTGGTGGCAAAAAATGCCATTGCATTACAAGCTTCACATAAGAGCCACAGTTAATGCACAGACCTGCCTACAGTCCTTAATTTTTCATAGAGTTTATGAATTTGGGCTTGTTCTATGATCTTATGAACAGTGCACCCTGTTTACAAAAAAATAAGGGTTCAGTAATATCGCAATTTAAAGAATTAGGGTGATGCCTATGTTGTCTCTTTTTGTTGCAGTGCAAGATATCTTATGGTATAGGGCTGCATCCTTAAGCTTTTGCACAACCTTGATCTTTTGCCACTTGAATCTAGAACCGTTTTGTACAAATATGGCTATTTTGCCTCAAGAATTGAACGTTGGCACGCATTGCCCTGAATTGTTTGCTCTTTACCCATGACCGATTTTCTGTGTGCAATCGACATGTGATGGTGCCGCCACTCCTGCCATAGCCCACAATTGGCTGCAGTACGTAGAGATTCCTTGCTGCTATATGCGAAATCTGAACAGCTTGTTCTCAATGTGCTGATAAGTAAATAAATCCTTCAAAGAAGGTTATTTCGGGAAAGTTTCTTATGCTGACCAAATTGGAAGGGCAAGTAACTAAGTGCCCCCCCCCCTCCCTCCTTAGAATTTTTCAGTTTTGGATGTGTTTATATACATGCGCACATACACATGTACGAACACTTACATAGGGTGGTTGAACCCCTCCCGAAAAAATCTCTCGCTACGCCCCTGCTGGAGTACTATCACATATAAGGAACCCATAGGCTACACTGCATTACTATTGTTTAACAACACCTGTTTTGCAGTCCTCTGCACATGTTTTGGGGACAGCTATTCCCAGCTCACATTGTCAACGCAATCATGAGTGATAGAGCTCCACCTGAGTCACCTTAATCGTAATACATGTTGCTGCTATATGCGAAATCTGAACGTGCTTATCAATTCTTCATTAATACTAAACAATGCGAAAAAACAAGGACACTGAAAGACAGACGGGACCAAACGCTGATAGCAGTTGGTCCTGTCTGTCTTTCAGTGTCCGCTGTTTAGTATTAATGAAGCCTTACCAACAAGCTCGAACTCATACCCTTTTAAAATTATCCATTCTTGTTACAGCTGCTGCTGCTGCTGCTGCTGCTGACTTATCATTTAGAACTTGCTGAGTTCCGCAGCAGCAAATTTCAGGGTAGTGGCATTTAACAGATATTGGTTCCCTATCTGACATGAGTAATGAAGGGTGTATCAAGAGAATCAGTGGACATTGTATGAGTTACAACACTGGGCAACAAAGAGATAACGCTGTAATTTTGTTCAACTTCGTATATTGATACAACGGTAGAATGCCTTAAAAACCAACATGAAGGCACCTCTGAAATTTGTTTCACCAAACATTCATAGTGACCGGATGCACACTAAATTCTTTGTAACTTAAATAAACATGCCAGTTTTCTTGTCAGTCAAGACATTGGAAAGGGACATCACCACGTTCAGATTACATTTGGTTTTGTTCCAAAACAAATGAAGTCAATTTCTTTTCGCAGCACTTTGCTTCAGATTTGCTTTTTGCTCAGTCACATGTCAACACAACTTTGAAAACCCTTAATATCCTAAATACGATGTCTCATTTTAATACTTCATTTAGTAATTCGTAATATGTTCGTTAATGGAACATTTAGAATATCTTAGTACTCATGTAAGGGCATATGTATAATTTCCAAAGGTTGTGACAATCATTTCTGGACAACCGTCGTTGTTCATCTTTATGCCATTTTGTAATAATAGCAAGACTAATTAACGATAGCTCTCGTTTCATGTCATTGTATGCAGAGTTATTCACTTTGCTATAACCCTATTGTAAGCGATAAGTTAGTCGGCCGAAACCAGGATGTCTGTTGCGACACATGGCACCTTGAAGAAGACTTAGGCCCGTATTCTGAAATGCTCCTTACCTCAGACCATTTCCTTACCTTACGTGAGGAGCCCTTCATGCCTCCTTACCTTAAGGAGCTCCTTGAGGGAGCCAGCGTATTCTGAAAGCTTCCTTCTGCCTTCCTTTGCTAAGGGCCGCCTCAGTAAGGTAAGGAGCGTGTTTCGCATGTCTGGAAGCGAGAGTACCTGTGAAATACGGATGAAACGTCCTTTTTTAAGCAAGGATAAGGAATATTTTTTCCGTATACCGGTGAATAATTACGTGCACACTCCTTTTTCACCACATAGGCACACATCCTTTCCCATTTATTTAACTTTCGCCTGTTGCAGCAGCAAAAAAGGATGGTCGAGCAACCTTAGAGCTCATTGCTTTCATTGATGAATTTCAACGTCCCGTTGTGTGACATGAGTAATAAAGGTCGTTTAAAAAATTTAGGACATTCGTAAGATTAATTTTCAGAACCGAGTAGTGTTAAGCTTACGAAATTTCCTCGCTTTGGCGAAATTTCGTTTGCAGTCAACTTAGGTCCAAGTAAATGATTGTTTACTGTTCAGAGCAAGGGCGTGCCTATCGGGTCGTGCATCGCGCCTTCTTAGAGCGACCTGTTGAAAACCACCTATTTTCTTTACTTATTCTCGGTAAAACACTCCTCTCCATACGAATTTTTTTTTTGGGGGGGGAGGGAGACCCAGGCCTGTAGCCAGAAATTTTTTTTCGGGGGGGGGGGGGGGGGGCACCTGTTGAAAACCTTGAAAACCACCTATTTTCTTTACTTATTCTCAATAAAACACTCCTCTCCATACGAATTTTTTTTTGGGGGGGGGGGGGGACCCGGGCCCCTTAGCCCCCCCCCCCCCCCCCTGGCTACGGGCCTGCACAGAGCTTGTGCACAAGTACAAGGTATCGATTAACAAGGACAAATCGGATGCAGTGTTACTGATAGGCACTGCAGAGAAGCACCCCTTCAGTGCGAGGAGCAAGGTAAGGAGGCATGAAGGTTGCCCTAGCGCTACCTTAACTTGAGGGAGCACCAAGGAAGGCCTCAGTGAGGGAACCTTGGTAAGGAGCGTTCCAGAATATGCAGTAAGGCGTCCTCAAGCAGTTAAGGCCCCCCTTACTGAGGTAAGGAGCGTTTCAGAATATGGGCCTTAATTTGCTTTGTACTGTGAACCTTTTTCAATGCAAATGAGCAAGCTGCATATTCACTTGATTTACTGCATTACAAACTTCAATGCTGGCCAATTACAGGAGTTTTCCATTGCTTGTAACTCTTAGAAAAAAAAAAGCAGCAATGGCAGCCAGCTAATTTACTCGTAAGTTGCAAAATTCAATGCAGTGGTGCAGAGACTAGACATTCATAACAGACTAGTTTATTATGGGTATATTTGAGACAGACTTACGAGGAGGTGCTTATCAAAAAACACAAGTTTATTTGAAAACTAGCTTTTTTCACTTGTGTTGTTAAGTGCAGTGTCTCTGCTTTCACGACAACAAAAATCAAAGTTGCAATTAAACAGGAAATGCATTAAAATCAGATTTAAAAGAGCACAAGGTGGCTGTAAAGAACTGGCAAATGTGCATTGTTTAAAGTCTCCTGGCTAACACCACACTGCTGCTCGCCATTATGGTTCACACGAGGAGTTCACCAAAGTCTCATTCTCAAAATAAGCATGATTTGCAAGCTCCCATGAATGAAGAAGTAATAATAAAAAAGCATATTTTTCCCACATGACAAGCTTTCAAGCACCTTTTTTGAATTTGCCCATCTTTTCTTGGTGCTTCTAGAGCTCTGATGTGGATGAAAATTTTCCCATGCTTTAACAGAACATTTATCTTCTTTCAAAGTTAATATCTCTTATATAATTAGTTTGAATTTCATTTAACTGATTACTGGGTTTTGAACATTTTTAGACTTCCAAGTTCTAATTCTTCATGCTTATTAACAAATTTTATGTGCAGTTTCCAGCGAGTTTCTGGCATTTCATTGATTGCTAATAAACATGGAAGTTAATTTGTAGAAAAAGTGGGGGGCAAAAATGTCTACATTGTACACAATGTCACGATACAGAACCAAAATTATGGAAATCGCTGTAAAGGTGATTACATATTTGAAATCAGCTTAAAAACTGTCTCAATTTTATTGACTTAGGGTGAATATAAAAAAAAACGTCTTCGAGTAGCATCTTCCCTTGAAGAAAAAATGTGCACGTGCAGAGAGCCAGCTATCAACTAATTTATGAAAGTGCTCTGCGTGTGTGCGTCCTTCCTTGAAATGTAGTATCGGCACAAAAAATTACACGGAAAAAATGAAGGACAGAAAGGGCGCTGTTTTTCCTAGTATTTTTCTCTACTGTACTCCAGAGAACCACGTTTAGTAAACCACATCAACTTGTCATGAGATGATAACTTATTATGGATCGTGCCGGTCTAACCTGCAGCATACGCTTGCATTTGTAGCACACCTCTGCAGACCTCCTGGAATCGTTGCTGTAGAAACCACTACCGTACTTAGACATGTCCATGACTCCCATCGAGAAGCTTCGCCACCAGTGCCTCCAGCGTGGTGCACACGGCATCAAGGGATTTGCACGGTGAGTCCGAGCATCTTTGTTGGACAATGGTCTCACTTAGACATTTTAGTTTGTCCAGCGCTACATTGTGTTTTGCATGTATTGTTTCGTTTTTTCATCATGCCCACCTGTGGTAGTGTACTTGGTTGGTCGCCAGGCAAACCTCTTCAGTATTCATGAAAGAGCTTCTCTCATTGGCTTTCTGTCGGACGGGAGTAGATGGGAGGACACCCGTCACCTTAGCTCAATGGGTAGAGCGCCGGACGCATTATCTGAAAGTTGTAGGTTCACTCCCTAGTGGCAGCAAGTTGTCTTTTCATCTGATTTAATTTCTTTACATTTATATTTATTCTTTATTTATTTATTTTACTCCTCAAGGCCAAAGGCATTACAGAGGGTGGTGGGAAGAAAAATACATACATATACAAAGCAAAACAAATACAGTGAGTAATAATAACAATAAAGTAAAACAGGCCTTTATATTTAAACAACATTGGTTAGTGCTTCTCGAAAACGTTGATTATCTGTGATTGATGCGATTTCGACGGAAAGGTGGTTCCACTTGATCGCGGTGCGCGGTGAAAATGATTCAGAGAATGTTTTCGTTTTTGAAAATGGAACACCTACTTTATGGTGATGATCAGTGCGGTGGAACATATACTGTGGCGGAAGAATGAATGTATCATGAAGAGTTTAATGATAATATATCTTATGAAACAAATTCAGGCGGGCAATTTTTCGACGCGTGCTTAAAGATGAAAGAGAAAGGATGGCTTTTATGGCTGATATGCTAGCAATGCGATCGTAGTTAGAGAGAATGAAACGAATGGAGTTATTCTTAACGAGTTCTAAGGCAGTGGTCAATTTCGCTTGCATAGGGTCCCACACAGAGGCAGCGTATTCTAGCTTTGGACGAATTAAGGTTCTGTAAAGTATTAGTTTAACAGAAGAGGAAATGCCAGAAAAGTTGCGGCGTAAATATCCTAGCATGCAGTTAGCGTTGATGATGTACTCAGTGTGCACAGTCCAATTTAGATTAATTATTGCTACATAATTGCTACACTGTAGACTATAAATAATGTCCTGTGCACTTTTCTTGGCTTCATTCTCTGTTGGGGGGGCTATCTTGTGCACGTTCTGTGCTAGAACGGAACAAAACGAGAGGACGAGTGGGAGCAAACATCGTGCCACACGGGATTGATTGAGGCTCGTCTGACTGTCAGACGGGAGAATAGCAAACAGAAAAGGCCGTGCTGTCAATCATTTTGTCATCTGTCAGGCAAAGAATGGGCACAGAACGGATGGAGACCATTCTCTCTGATAGCATAGATACAGAACTGTCTCCAGACTACTTGAATTGGATTGAAACGCAAGTGCTGGGGCTGGAGAATTGAATTAGCCTGCTTTGTGCCTGGCATAGTCTAATCCCGCACTGATAGTTTTCGAAAATGGCAACCAGCCCCTCCGCCATGTTTCCCCCGACCGAATGTCTCGTGCATTTGCAACACCACCTAGTACCCAATCAAGACATCAACACAAATAATTTGTTAAATTTATCGCACCCTTCCGTTCCATGCTTTTATAAACAATGCCTTCCAACATCGAGGTTAAGTTATAATAATCCGATATTTCTTGATGCATTGGAAATGTTTCTGAATTCCCTGAGCTCGCCTATTGGCTGTTTGCTCCCTCTTGTCTTCTCGCGACATTTCGTTTTTTTCTGTCACAGAATGTGTACGTACAAGATAGCTCCCCATGTTTAATTAGGTTGTGTCTAACGAAGAAAATGAGCCCTTGATCAATTCCCTTTCTGTTGCTCTCTGTTGGCATCACAAAGTGGTGTCAGCGGCTCATATGCATGAGCTCCTCAGTGATGGCACAGACCAGAATTCAGGGCAGAGGTAACTGGAAACTACGAGGAAGGTCTTTCACGCTGTGTTGGACGTGGGTCAGGCTAGATAGGCCGGCATTTGGCGGTGAAGTAACACTCACTGTGACAGCTTAGGAGATGTGGCATTCGCACGACAATGCGGGATTTGTGTTACACAACACCAGCAGCTCTTCTCTGCGTATGGGGGGTACTTCTGTTGCAAGTCGCACAGATGTCATGTAAGAAGGACTCCCAACATGCATATGCATGACACCTTGTTGACAAGCATTAGTAGGAAGCACTCGACCAGCTGCTTGTCGTCTCTATAGACATTCTGCTTACTGCGCTCTAAATTGTCATTTCAATCCTTGGCTACCAACACTGCGTTCTAGTGTAGGTGCACGTGGCACTTTGGGTGCGCCTCTAAAGAGCCCCTCCCCTCACCATGTTTGGGCGATCTCTAGGTGCGTTCGCCAGCGCCAGTCAAAGCCGAGGCACTGAGTGTGGAACACCTTTTTTGCCACAGTGTGTCATGTGGCACGTGATCTTTGAATGAGGTGGAAGCTGACCTATAAGCCCTCGCATTAAATACATGACCCTGCGCAAGTGTGTGTTTCACAGTGCATGACCCTGTGTGGAAAGGCACAGCTCTGCTGGTCATCTGCTTTCACAGTGTGGAATCGCGATTGAATTTATATTGCGAGTGAGATCACCACATGCGGGAGACGTCCAAATGTGAAGACGACAGCATTTACACCACACAGGTGTTTCATACCTTGCAGATGCAATCATTACCAAGCGATGTACATGCCGCATTTTTTCGTTTGAGTACACACAGAAATACCAAACAAAGTGAACGGGCAAGTGCCTTCTGTAGTAGCACAATCGGTAGAGCATCAGACGCGTAATTTGAAGGTTTTGGGTTTGGATCTCACCAATGGGAAAGCTGCTTTTACGTCCACATTTCTTCATTTCAATTAAAGTCACAATTACTACGCTAGAGTTAAAGACGACAGTTAACAACCCCTATGCTTTCCTTGGCCAATTGTCTGTTGGATTCATTTAATTGTGTCTCTTAAAGACACAGGCCCTCGAAAAAAAGTTCAAGACCTTGGTAAGTTTGAACCAATATTTCCAAGTGGGTTGCAATTGAACAGGCTCTTGTTATTCTCTGCTCTCTCATTAAGTGCTGTTTTCTGGTTAGGAGTAAACGCGTACTTACAAGATTATGACATCAGCAGGCATTTTATGTCAAGCCATAGCATGCAGCTGCACCATCCCAAAAGCAGATTGCATGGTTTTCTAAGCACCCTCTAAACACACAGCATAACGCTTTTCTTCCCTAAGTCACTGTAGCAGGAAAACCAATGATATCACCTCCCCCGGGGCGGCGCGACGATTTTTTTTATTGGGGGAGGTGGGCGCAAATCTTGGTGGGGCAGCACCCCTCTCCCGGCACCGCCCCTGTTCCCTTAATTGGGTTGTACAAGATACTGCTGATCTCACCTTCGTGTCAAGAGAGCATGACAACATGCACACTTTTGTTTAATGAGCATCGAGTGGAAAGGAGTACACAGTTGGTACACAATAATCATTGACCTAGAAATCATAGGGAACACGTCGACGACACAGGCTTTGTCAACTTATCATATGTCTTACTCAGTTTGTCCAAAAATGACCCTTGCACATCGAAAAAAAACATCAATCATCATTTATCAGAAGCATTGGCACACGGGCCTTGCAGCACACAACTGATACACGTGTACACAGAAAGTATTGTCTTATGAGCAAGCCTTATTGCAAAAAAATAAAGAGAAAGAGTGCCTGTATTTTGTGATGATTGCCTTGAGCTGTTTTGCAGCAGTTGTATGACGCCTTGTTGCATCACTTTTTCTGAGCCTCTCGTACCGTTGCCATGGCATCAGACAAACGTCACCAATAACCACTGCCTAACAAACGCATGACGCACAAGCCTCGGCAGATGAGTTTTACAGTGACAGCGCTGCATGGGTTGCTCGGGTTGACACTTTTGATGGCCTCACAATGGTGACGCGTGCCACCACTGGCATGCTGGATTGGCGACGCCTGTCTCGGCTTCCTTTCCTGTTCGGTGACTCCAGCACCCGGTCTTAACGGAATTAAACACTGTTGCTGAAAGAGGAAAACGTTAGTGCAGCAGCTGCATTTGGGAACTTCTTGCACTGTTAGACAGGAATTTTTGGCTGTTAGGTCAGCTGTCACATAATTTGCCGGCAGAAAATGTGTAGTACCTACTCTCAAGGCATAGCGTAGGCCTATATGGCAACTATATTTCAACCAGAGCTGTCTCAGCAATCATGGCAGCAGGTACATCTCAGACGTCCACCTTGTGTGTTCAACACGTTGTGCGTTTCAGTAGAACCAGTTGTTGAGATAGCATCACTTTTAACAATTATCATTTGCATATGTGTCATTTGCTGAATGGTTATATAGTAGATATGGCCACACGGTGTAGAGGACTCCCAGTGTCAATATTTCCTGCTCATGATATATATAATATGACATTAAGGCTGCAGCTGAAAGCACACCCCCCTGTGTCCTTGTTTTAGTGGTAAGCATAGATGTGGTCTCTCAACAAAAACTAATGGATGTTCTGTGTGGCATGTTGGTTTACTGAAAGCCATTTGCCCGTGATATTCTTCGCGCATCCTCTGCAGGAGGATGCTGCTACAAAAGTGCCATGTTTTCAATGCACTGAACTTCCAGCCCCTTGCTCACAAGGGTCCTTGCGAGGCAGTAGTGCGTAGTAGAGGTGTGCATGAGCTCCGGGTAGCCCGAAAGCCCGAGCCCGGCCCACGGGCCGGGCTTGGGTAGGCCAACGTCTTCTCATCTCGGGCCCGGGCCGGGCTTGGGCCACTTAGTTTTTTCATCGGGCCGGCTGGGCCAGGTGCAAAGCCCGTATCAAGCCCAAAATATAGACGCTGCACCGGAATATTTTTCCTGCACGTAGCCATGGAACACGCAAGATGACCTTTGTGATTATCTATATCCATCATCCCCCCTGTCCTGCATCTGAGGTACTAAACTTCTCGAAGAACATGCAGTCTAAATATCCCAAGCTTGCTATGCCGGAGAAAAAGATATTGGTAATTTCGGCTACCAGTGCGAGCAGCGAACGGAACTTAGAGCAGCGGAAGATGTGATGCAGGAACGCCGCACTTCATTGAAGCCCGAATCATTGGACAGCTTGTTATTTTGACACGTGATCTTGTAATCTGTGTATATATTGACTGTGACATGCAGCTTGCTTATGTTTCACTTTGTTGAATAAAATACCACATTATCGGAAAGCGATATCTTGTCTCCACAGGAAACCTACATAATGGCGGCACGCACCGGGCTGGGCCCGGGGTTTTGTTATTGTACGTTGGGCCGGGCCGCGCGGGCTCGCAGCCCTGTAGCGTCAGGCTCGGGCGGGCCGTCAGTGCAGTTGGCGGGCCCGGGCTCAGAAATATGGCCCGTGCATAGCTTTAGTGTGTAGTATTTCTTCTCCCTTTTAGTATATTCCATGCATGGTAGTTTTTTATCCAATGCATACATTTTGTGTCGCTCTAATTGTTTTATTTATATGTACTTAACGCACATTAAGTGTGCAGGATTTTAAGTCTCTCCTACAGCTACCTTACACTATCATTGATCACGTACCATATCATGTCCTGGTACTCTTTCAAAATGGTGGAATGCTGGGCCAGTTGGTGTAACATAGTGTGGAAATATATGAGCGCACAAGGTAAAAGGAAGGAAGAGAACTAGACAGGACAGACGTCTGTCTGTCTAGTTCTCTTCCTTCCTTTTACCTTGTGCGCTCATATATTTTCACACCCTGGTACTCTTTGTCCATCTCTGGCCCTTGTGGCCTTAAGTACTACATATCATTGTCGTCTCTGTGGCATGTGGCTCAGTGCACGCTTGTGTGGTTAATGCTGTGCAGGCAATTCCGCATCATGGACGACTCCGGAGACAAGAAGCTCGACATGGAGGAATTCAAGAAGGGCCTGCAGGACTTCAAGGTGTTCCTGAGCCCCAGTGAGGTGGACGCCCTCTTCAAAGAGCTCGACAAGGACGGCAACGGCACCATCTCCTTCAACGAGTTCCTCGTTGCGCTCAGGGTGAGCGCGGCACACCTTCATTCTATTATTAACTTGTAGTATACACCTGCCAACTTTTGTGTCTTAATCTGAATGTGTCAAATCTTCAGTGCCCCTACATGGTTGTCGTGTTGGTAGCTTGCTAATTCTCATCTGCTTGTAGCTTAGGGCTTAACAATTTCAAGAGAGACAAATGTAGTCACTGAGTGGTTCTTGCAGCACAGTTCTTTTGGGCCCAATGATTGTTTGAAGGTTCCCACACGCACAGCTCTCTAGCTTCTACACGTCTGTAGAAGCTAGAGAGTTTAGCTTTGCCACGGGGTGTAGGATCTGAAAGAGTCACGCTCATAGAACGCAAGAACACAGTTCAGGCCATCGTGCAAACAAACACATAAATGGGCATTTATTAGCAGCTTTGACACAACAGTGAGCCTCCCAGCCGAATCTTACTAATGACCTGACATGACATGCAGTAACCTGACAAATAACCCAATAGAATGCCTTATCACACTCACAAACGACATAACACACTCAATGTTCAGTGAATGCGGTGTCGCCGACTTTCGACACACTGGGGGAGTTCGCGGAAGAAGCCATAGCATCGCCGCCACACACCTTCCACGAGCGAATACCATCCACAAGCAGTGCCAAGCCCTATAGAGAGTGAGTGCCGCTCCTCGTGACCCCACAGGACCTCACTCCAGTGGTGCCATGGCGTCAACTCTTGCTTGGCGGTGACTGAGCCAACTACGTCCGCAGGATGCACAGGTGCCATGAGGCAAAAACGACTTTACAGAGAGTGCAAGCACCCCCCATAGGGCGGGTTGTGCTACTTATATGGGCTGGAAAAATAAAGGCAGGCGAGCGTTGACGCAGCACAAACTGCAAGAAAATGCACTTGCAACAAAGATAAATATGCATACTTCCTCTAAGAGAGGTGACTCCAATGTTGCATCGACTCCTCTGTATGTCAAGACCACTAGTACTGTCTCTGTTGCGCCCATTGCACATGCGAAGCTAGTCTGTGCATCAGTAGAGTTCTGCAGCTTGAAGAATGGGGTGTGGCACTTTTTTTTCTTTGCAACCGGCTGACTTTCTCCCACATTTAGCAATGGCTGACGAAAAGGACTTGCATAGTGTGGGCCTTCAATCTGGAAAATAGCATTCTGGTCACATTGGCAAGTGCAACACATGTATTGCCACGAGTCTGTTCTCTGTGAAATTCTGGCTGGCCATTGCTAGACTGAATTGTCCACAATCACCTTAGCACACCTGTGGAAGACCTTTTCCTTTTCTTCCTTCTCATCTTTCTCATCTGCTCTTCCACCCCATGTGTGTGTAGGGTAGCAAACTGTTTACTTATGCTAGTTGAACTCGCTTCTTCTTTCTTTCCTTCATCTCTTTCACTCTCTCTTTTCTTCTCTCTCGCCCGCGTCTGTCGCATGTAGCCTCCAATGTCGGCAGCCCGTCTGGAGCGCATCACCCAAGCATTCCACAAAATGGACAAGTCCGGCGACGGCGTCATCACCATCCAGGACCTCAAGGGTGTGTACAATGCCCGGCAGCACCCCAAGTACCAGAACGGGGAACTCACCGAGGACCAGGTGTTCCTGCTTTTCCTGAAGAACTTTGACAGCCCCAACGACCCCGACGGCAAGGTGAGAACACCGATGAGCTTCTTCTGGTTAATCCTGTGCAGAATGCTCGAGTGAAGAAAGGACACTGTATGGTAGAATGGAAAGTTGGGCTAGTTGGAATATTTGGTTGAAGGGTAGCTTGGGCTAGTTGGTGATTTAGCATCGACTATTTGCACAGCGTGAAGTGAACAAGGTCAGATGAGAGGGCACAACAGAGGTGCTCTGTTGTGTCCAGCACAGAACACAACACAGTGCCTATGTTGTGTCCTCTTATCTGCCCTTCATAATTTTGGGCGCATTGTAAATATGTTGATGGAATATTTACGTGGTTGATGCAGTGCTGAAAGACAGACGTAAAACAGAAAGCACAGGATGAGCACTGAAAGGCCACTGTGCTTGCTGATGGGGAGAATTAGAGGCAAAACGCTTATACCTACGCGCATTGTTCACATTTTGCCCTGTTGGCTAGTATCATCTTGCTTCTTTGCCCCAATCAACACTGTGGAATAGCACACGTTTTAACAGCATGGAGGTTTCTTGGTAAAATGGCAGAAACCATGCATTGGAATTCAATTAATCTTTGGTGATGAATACAAATCATGCTCAGAAGGCAGCAAATGGCTCAGCAGCTGTGGCTCATCTTGTTTCTTATTAGTAAGCACCAATGACCCAAATTGACACAGTGTTAAGGAACTTTTTTTTTTCACGCTTTAAAAAAAATGATAAACATACACGCATGTCCCTTGCGATTGGTGTGATTGGTGCTTGTTGAGATTACCCATGTCGATTAGAAAATTTTATGCTACATAGATCCTGGTACACTTATTTCTGTGGGTGAAGCCGGCAGACAGCCACTACAAGCAATTAAAAGCACAGTGTTTCAAAGCCAGAAAAATAGCTTTAATAAGCGGCCGTTTACAGCACAGTGAAAGCTTGAGATGCGCATCTGTCGGCCCATAAACCTGTCGTGCACCTAGCGGCAGCCGTGAGCAACTCGAGAGGTTCGGCGACGCGTTTTCGGCTCTCGTTTGGCCACCTCTCCTATTCTCTCACCGTGCACCCAATAATGCACGCCTCGTAATCAGATCAAGATTTTTATGTGTAAAGGCTCAGAATTGAGACATAAACAAAAACATTGCAAGGCAACTTTGCATAGATCTTATTAAATTGACGACTTGTACAGCACTGCATTACATATTGATGTACAACACAGCAATGTTTCATTTGACTTTTTGAAACCGATACAGAAGGTTCCTCAGTTGTGCTCACGTAATGATTCCTATGTGATGCATTTCTTCAGCTTTGTCTGATTTGGATGCCTAATTAAAAAGACTTATTTCAAGAGGGTCTTCAATCCTTTATTGTGGGCTTGTGCCGTGTGAGCACTTCACTCTTAAATTGATTTCTTGTCTGTCTTGAAATGATCATCCATGAAAACTGACAGTCTACAGTCGCTTTCCTGAATAAACTCTAGAGAGCCCTGGCTTGCTTACTTGCAGGGTGCATCACACTTCCCTATTGAATTGCCTGCAGTGCCATAATAACGCTGGATGCACTTTACGTTTCGTTGCACCACTGCGTTTTGGTTCACTTGTGACGTTTATCTCGGCAGGTGACAATCGAAGAATTCGTCAACTACTACGCGGGCGTCAGTGCCTCCATCGACACGGACGCCTACTTCGACCTCATGATGAGAAACGCCTGGAAGATCTGAGCGGCGGAACTCGAAGAAAAAAAAAATGAAAACGATTCCACCCTTGTTTGGCCACGTGACCCTTGCCACTAGTCACGTGATGCGCAGCCGTCACACGTGCTTTTCTGTCCCGTCCCGGCTGAAACTGTCGCCATCTCTCAGACATCCTCTTAACGTGTCACTCGTCTTAATGACTCTCCTTCGGCTTCTTGTGTTGCGCTTTCCATTGACAGGCTTTTTTTTAACTCATGCCGTCTTCTCGTTGCAAGTCTTAAATATTTTAATTTCATCGAACCTTTATACGTCTTACCCGTACTTTACCATACGTTTGCAGGGTGGTTTGCTTGTGCTTTGCATTACATGATAAAGGAGAGCATATCTTGGAGTGTGCAGTGGCAAACCCACATTTAGATTATTGTACTACTCCTGAACCAAATGGGATTACATGCTTGTGTTGCCACTACTGTTTTGGACAATGTCAGTGAGAAACTCGACGTCTTTTTTTATTTTCTTTTAGATGTGCAAGACAGCTGTTATTTTTCAAATTTTGCTGTGACAGATCTAGGTTTGTCTAGTGTCATCTAAACATTTTTACTGTTGCTGAAGTCGCACACCAGCACCCCAGTTTTTCCGTCAAATTGAGCTGAAACATTAGATGAGCTGTTGGGGCCTAATTTGCATAAGAGTTTATCGAGACTTCAGCCGTTGACTCATCTTGGGATAGCTATACACTGGTAAATGATGCAGGTTTTGTGAAGTAGCTGTAGTAGCTGCTTTGTAGGTTGTTCCACCTAGTCACTTGTTGTTTACCTCTAGCGGAACCAAAAAAGAAAGTCAAGTGTAACCAAAAACTTGAGGTGGAAAGTACATTGAATGAGTTCTTGTTGGAAGGCTAGGAAGAGGACTGCCACTTATTTTAACGTTAGTGGACGTGTTGAGGATTTCCAGGGTTGTTCTATAAAGGTTCCTAAATCGAACTGCAAATCTTTGTATGGCTGAGCTACAGGGCCCAAAGGATATATTCTTTTTTGTTTAGAAAAAGGACATTCCAGTTTTTTGTTCTGTTGTTAAATCGTTCAAGTTAAACGTGATATTATTGTTGAATTGATTTGTTTCGGAGCAACTTGACACCTATCATTCCTGTTGGTGACAGAGGGGCATGTTTGTCGTCGTGCTCTGACGTACCGCATGCAATGTGACGCACGTGATGTAGTGCACGTCAAGATTTCGGGCATTGCCGACAGCTGGGAGTGGGTAATGATGTGTTATTGCCACGTGACATGTCTGCAAACTGGCACTCGGGGAAGTGACATACGTTGTCGCCGACATCAGCCTAAGCTCGTCATCAAGCGAGTCAGTTAAACCACGTTGGGCATGTTTGTGCATGAAAAAAGAGAAAAAAATCTTCGCGTGTTGTTTGCTGTGACACCTTTTTTCAATCTACACGAGTTGAAATGCTGAGCTACGTCGACACGTTTGGATATCTTTAGCAACATTCCTAGTGTGCGGTGTTAGAATTTCTATATACTGTTTTCAGGGTGCTCACATAGGTACCAGGCATCGCTTGCCAACTTCTTGCTGCCAATTCGCCTGTTACGGAAGACTACCTATCGTAAGTTATACACGATTTACAGAACATCCCGATACTTTCGCGTTCAAATGCAGAAGTTCTCTGTCGTCATGTAGGAAACGGTTGGGCCGTCTTATATTAAACCATTTACAGTTGTTGATGCACCAGTCTCTGAGGCGCCATCTGTATAACAGTTGCTACCTCAACAACAAGACGTGCAGATTTACTGCGTTTCAAAGTGGTGTCGCACGGAAGGTTTGGCAAGGCTAGCTTTTCCGGTTACGCTGACCGCAGAGCCACAGTCACTTTTCGGTGAATCGGTGACCTAATGATCACTGAAGCATATTGCTGTTATTACACAGTGTGGTATTCCTCATCTACGCGTAAGGGTAATCGGACATTTTTCATGTAGTTAGCAGTTGACCGTGAAACAGAGACCTTCTGTGTTTGAATCTTGCCTTTGGCTATTACGCTACATAGCTCAGGTCGCGCCGAGTTGGCGTGAGTAGCAGGTCGCATTTAAGGAAAACTCAAGCTCACAGACCATTTGCAACATGGCCTCTAATTGTTGCAAGAGCCACAGTTCTGATGTAGGTACTGCCTTGCCAATTTTACCCATGACTTTGCACAAGCTAGCTGTTGTGCCAAGCTGTTAACGGGGAACATAAAAGGTTTTAAAACCTCTGTACCTTTTCTAGTAACCTCTTCTGGGGCACATGCATACTTTTAAGGCACTTTCAATCTTTCATTCACACTGTGTGAAAGAGCACTACTACGCTATCGGTGTCTAGTCACGCGCTTTTCTTGCCAACGCTATCGCTGGAACTTACAGGTTTGGGATGTGGACAAGTTACAGGACTGAAAAAAGTTGCAGTCACATTAAATGCTCTTTGCTGTTCCTCTGCAACCTAAAGAAAAGAGAGAAATGTGGATGTGTGTGCAGTGTCGTCTTTTCTTCAGCAAAGAAAATCAATTTCCTAAAGCTCGTTAAATGAGTGGGCAAAATGTTGCACAGCTTGTTCAAAGAATTTGATTCCAAATTTGCTTCAGCTAATTGCCTATACACTAAAGGTAAAGTTTTGATGTCTTTGACAAGCTTAACACCCTTTAGACCTCCGTTAAATCCATTAAAGTGACAACACTGTGTACTTAGTTGATGTTTTTAATTAGTTCATTTGTATAATGGTTTAGTTACTTTATTGGTTTTAATGTTTTTAATGGTTTTATTTGTTTTAATGATGTTTTAATAAAAAAAATTGTAATAATAATAATTCTAGGGATTTAACATCCCAAAACCATCATACATGATTATGAAAGATGCTGTAGTGGAGGGATCCAGAAATTTCGACCACCTGGGGTTCTTTAATGCGCACCTAAATCTAGTACACGGTCCTCAAGCATTTTGTACTCCGTCGAAATTAATCAAAAATTGAATGTCACTTAAAGACTCGCTTGTAATCATTAAATGGCTCTCAATTCTTACGTAAAAGGACCAATACCGAAATAAAGAGCTAAGAAATGATCTAAGAAAGCATGCACACACCAGTACTTGGAGTTTGTAGTTTGTCTACTTTTCTGCATCCATTGTTTGCTGGCACTTTATTCCAAAAGCTGGTCACAATCATGTTTTAAGTCATGCTCGTGCTTCAAGAACAAAATGGTCTGTCTTTTTTTAATGGCTCTGCCTATGCTAATTCAACCTGCATAATTTGCAACTTGGACAGCAGCAGTGCGCGTTCTAAATGAGATACATTGTGCTATTAGCGCACCTGTCTGGGCACTCCTGCCATCTATTAAGCAGTTGCAGGCGTATCGCTGTTTGATTGGTGCGAGTGTCTATAACTTCATGGTTTTTATTGACACGCAGTCTGATAGTGAAATCACCGAGTTCAAGTGCACACAATTTCTTTTTTTAGTTTTAGCCTGCAGTGCCCAAACTGTTTGTTTTTGAATATGGTGCTTTGAATAGCTGCGGAAGTAAGGACATCGATAGATACTGCTATGAGCGAGATTTCACGAAAGGTTTCCAAGCACAAAGCTCTAGTTGGTGGTGGTGGTGAAGTCTGTGTGTACGTACGTAAACTTTGCACCATTACACTCCTGGGTGCAATTTCTTGGTTACACTACTATACTTTTGTTATGGTCTCAAGATGTTTTACATTTTTTGTTTGTTATCCTCGTAGGTGTACCTTGTCCACCACATATTTTTGTTACATCTTTATACTGCCATCTTTGACTCTCGC
The DNA here is from genome assembly GCA_030522465.1 of Rhipicephalus appendiculatus. Classification (NCBI taxonomy): domain Eukaryota; kingdom Metazoa; phylum Arthropoda; class Arachnida; order Ixodida; family Ixodidae; genus Rhipicephalus; species Rhipicephalus appendiculatus. The sequence continues at coordinate 861,069 of JALIZH010027969.1, forward strand.
ATATGTGTTGTTTTCGAATCCTCGCTTTGAGCACGCGAAAGTGGTGAGCGCACATTTCACGGACATTAGTTGTCGCCCTTTTAATTTATTTTCGGCATGCTTAGAGCTCGTGTCTCTTCTTGAAATTGTTTGCCTTTATGATCAAAATAAAAAGAAAGCTTCTGAAATTCTGTTGCTCTTTTGTCGGTTCTTTCCGTAGAAGTTTCTTGAAGTCTCTGAAACCAGCTCTTTAAAGTGGTAATCCTAGGTGGTATAGTCGGTGCCCTTGCTTGAGTATGTGTGGCCTGATAGAAAAAGCAAACCTCATTATAAGAATCATGCGGATATGGTGGCTGTACCCAAGGAGATTTGAAAAGAATTGCTGGAGTGGAAACTCTCGTATCGTCTTGCCGGCTAAAGTTAAGCCAGCGTTTGCCCACCCTTGATCTGGGAAACATATTCTTTTTGGGGTGGTGCCTGCTTAGAGATAAAGTTTGGCTCTGTTAAAGGAGCCCTGCAACACTTTTCCAAGTAGCCATGGAATGGATTCACTGAAGGAGCTTATTCCCTCACGAATTCACCGCCGCAAAAATTGTTTGAATCCGTCCAGTACGAGTGGAGTTTCTCTCTTCTCTCGTCCCGACGAAAGTGCTGGAAGCTAAGCTGGGAGAGATGACACGGGGGGAAGAAAATGCGTCACGCGCGCCTCGTTGCTACCAACTAGGGCTGCAGAAATTGTCTTTTCCTTTCCTCACCCTCTCCTCCTCCTCCTCCTGAGCGCTTTTTCTTTTTTTTTTCTTCGGATACGCGAATTTTCATTGCGATCGCGCGCGCACGCGTGGACAAGTCGCGGCCTCCCGCGGCGGCCCCTGTAACTACATAGCGCGCCATGCTCAAATCAGCCAATGGCTGATACAATGGCTGTGACGAGCGATTTTTGAGCTTGTGAAGTCATTTGTCGAGAGAAGAGAAAGCAATTTTTAGCTGACTTTGAGAATTTATTGTGGATTCCAGGCCGCGTGCTGCGCTTGGCTCGCGTGTTCTCGGGAGCCTCGACTACCGATCGGCAGCGTTTTCTGACCATGCTCAAAAAGTGTTGCAGGGCCCCTTTAAGAGGAGACAGGGCTTTGGAAAACCACCTTAATTTCTTAAAACTTGAGAGATGTTGTTGAAAATTGGCACAAATATTCAGCATGGCTCCCTGATGCTTCCATAAAAGTTTCAGAGAGATGTCTTTAGAACTTTTTATTAAACTAAATTTTTACGTTTTGCAATGCTTAGCACTTTGTGCAATGCCTGGAAAGTTTAAAAAATGCACTAGAAGGCTAGGTGGATATATTTGCTGCCCAGCTGAATGCACACTGAGTATCGTGACATTCCTGCTTTATTATTTTTTTTTTTGTGTGACACAAAATTCTTCCATTGCAATTCTTTTCGCTACTTTCACATTAGGCGCACTCCAAGGATGAACAACTAGTCACATCATAAATTTATATAGAGTCAAACTAAGAAAGAAAGAATGCCACGACATACATTGTAGTCTAAGGAACATGACAAAAAAATTTCGTCCAGACATCTGTTAGAGCTTTTAGCTGTGTACCTGGATTCTACTGACATCCTGTGGAATGGTAAGCCTTTTATCCAGAAGCAAGGCATATGTATAGGCTCCTGCATCGCGCCTATTCTTAGCGATTTGTTTTTAGGTAGCCTCAACAGAATATGTGACAAACGTTCTTTTGAATCGGAAGCTTCTAACGTACTAACACTTGTCAGTGACTGCCTACAGCCTCTGGTGCTCACTCATGAGGTTCCGGGAGAGGATGGTTCCTTAAAGGGGTACTGACACAAAATATCTGTGGGTTCGATTTCCGTGAACATGTGTATATCATCTGCAAAATATCAACAGCGAATATAGCTTGGACGGTATTTTAAATTAATTTTCAAGTTTGCGTGAGCGACCGACTCCCTCGAGCTACTGACACCATCAGAGGTGGCCCTTGGTGACCCCCCCTACTTCCCTCACGTGACCATGCTGCAACAAGTTATGATGACGTCATAGCCGCCATTTTTCTTTTGCCGCGTTTGTTCCAGCGGTCCATACTTCTCGGCGGCTGGTCGCGAGTCCGTGGCCGCGGCGCACGCGTTGAAAGTTTCGTGTTTGGCGACACTGCTGTTCCGTTTCCTCTTCGAAAGGACTTCTTGATGCGGACCGTGCGGAAGTGCGTCACAGTTCAGTGTGCTGACGTGATCGAGAGCTGCGCCCGCTAGGTGGTGATAGTTGCACCCGGCGGCTTGTCGTTTTTCGAGCTCTCTCAAACCGAAACAGAAACTGGTTGGTAATGAGGAGCCTGTAATTAAATATCTGTCGCGCGCTGCAGCAAACGAGGTGCCATGTTATGACTAACAGGCCCCCCAGCAACACATTGCAGCAAAAAAACGCGAGGCCAAAGTGTTTGTGTCAGTACCCCTTTAAAGTTCTTAGACGTAAGATTTTATTTCCACGACATGCACACGTGCTGGTCGTACCATCCTCGGGGAAAGTATTTTAACCCCCTTGTAACAGCCGGCTTGCCCATCCTCACATCCATTCATTATCATCATCATCACCAGTGCTCGTGCTTGGGGACCTCGATCGCGTGCGGACACGAGACACGTCGGCAGTCGTTCCATTTCGTGTTCTCAGCGGGCTCCGAGGAAGGCGAAGGATCGTCTCCAGAACGCAGCCACCTATAGTTATCCCGAACGCCGCAGTCCTTGACGTCCTCGGTCCGGTGATACAGCTGTAAAAAATAACGTGTTAGAGAAGACAGGGCGGTGGAATCGGCGGCCGGACCCGACGGCCACGTCGACGACTCTGGGCCAGAACGGGCGCCACCGGTGCCAAAAGGATGCCAGCGCTCACTCGTGAAGACGATGCCGAACCCGAGAACCAACCTCGACCGCTATGCATCGCCATACTTCCGAAATCGTCTGACGGGCAGAAAGACAGCGTGGAAGACCCGAAGAGCGCCATAACAGCTCGACGCTACGTCCACCACAACCGGGGGTCTGTTCGTGCCCGACGGACGACCGCTGCTACCCACCGCGATTCCGAAGCGTCGACGTCGTCTCTTGTGGTTGTACACGTCTTCTGCTCTTCTGGCAGCCCATCTGCATGGTTAAAGTGCAGCGACGGTCCAGAGACACTACTATCGGTGCTGTCGGCTGCGAGTCCCGGAGGACGGCAGTTGGAGGATTGAGAGACGTCGGGCACGTCCCGCCTACAGCGCCCCAGCAGCCGCGTCGCGACGTCTAGCCATTCGGCGCAGCTGCGTCTGCCACCCAGCCACCTCGACGCCGACAGGCGTCGCAAAAGGAACATCGTGCGAGCAGCACCGTTACTGCGTGGCTTGTGGTAGAGTGACGCATCTGCGTCGACGGCTGGGCTGGGACTAGTGGTCGGCGGTGCTGTGGTCATTCACGCGTCACTGTGGCCCATGGCCAAGCCGAGACATGGACGACATGCCGTCACCGCCAGGGCCGGCGGGCACGCGTATCGGCATCGGGAAGGACGCTCGCCGATTCGTTTCCGGCGTTCTCGCCAGCTAAAGGGAAAAGAAATGTTGGCTTGGGACCTTTGAGGCGCCGCACGAAAAATATGTGGACGCTACGATAAGTGTTTGACGCCTTATTGCAGAATTAGACCAAGAACATACGTTAACTTTTCAAATGTAGATTTATCGATAATTAAAGTTTTCCTATCGTATACGTGCTTCTTGTGCGTTATTGGAAGTGGATACTCGAAATGCCGGTCCTAAAGATTCAAGTGATAATTCCTTACCTTGGGTTAAATTTTTACTACAGTAATTTGTGAGGCAGAGGGTTAACCAGGCTTCTATTATACTGAGCGCTTGCAGGATGCTGCCCCTCATCAATGCGGGAAAAGATACTTTCCTATTCAGTTTGGCCAATATGGATGTTGGACCTTTGTAAACAAGACCACTCGTGAATCGACTCGCTCTGACCGACGTACGAGTCGCGGTATGTCCATGAGTAGCATTTTGGCATGTTCGAACGAACTCTGCTCTTGAATTTGTAGTCTCCAGAGAGTCCTAAACGCGCACGCACGCACACACATACACACACGCTCGCGCGCGCGCATGTTCTGACTTTCAGCGGTACTGCATGGTATTGTGAGCGCCTGCTGCCTCGGACGGCCGCAGTGTCTGATCACAAAGCAAACCTCTCCGTACCATCAAACGTGGCTGCGCACTTGTTCTTTTGAAACAGCTGCTTCATTATGTCGCGTACAACCATTCTGAAAAATCCTATTTGCAGCACATAATGGATGGCGCGGTCGCTATGCTGAGTTGACCACATTTGGCGCATCATAACCACGAAAGCTTTTAGGGGCGGAGCTCCTTAGGGTGTGGGTCTGTCCCTCCTCTGTAGTCGTAGTAGGTAGGTAGCCACGTGTAGTGGAATGTATCCACTCCACGTGATAAAGATGACGATGACGCAGTATAGTGGAAGAATGTACCCATCTACACGTGATAACGATGAAGTATAAGCGCGTTCCAGTGTAGTGGATTGTACCCCACGGAGGAAGGAATAACTCAGGAGAGGGCATGCCCAGCCGGCGCGATACGCAAAAAGTGTGGAGGAAATGACGTCATGGCGGCCATATCCACTGGGCACAATGGCGGCGTTGCTATGGTTACGTGTTGTGCAGTGTAGCTGGCGTAGCGGCGGCGGCATGTGCGTGTGTGCCTCCGTAGGTCTCGTACTCAACCGCAGCGGACGATATCCATGCTTTGTGCCGCGTTGTTAGCTACGCAGTGCTCTCCCGGCGGTTATTGTACCTAGCAAAGTTTACAAAACCTGTTGTTAGCCACGGGGCCTCAACAGTGCGTGAAAGGATCGCGTATATTCACGTGCCGTGCAGCGGATGACGCCGATGAAGTATTCGATGTGCTCAGCAAAATCGGGTTCAGGCACCGTGACAAAACGGAACCACGACGAACGCCTTGCAGGTCAGTGACAGTTGTGCAGTGTTCCTGCTTGTGACAACGGACGAAATGTTTGTACTCCGCTAGACGAAATCAGGACACCATGTGCATATGTAGTTTCGTGTTCGATATGTGTACAGTAAGAACTTGCTTGTGCGCATTAAAATACCTTTTCTGTTTTGCTTGCTATGCTCGCCCCTAGCAGTGTGCTCTCGGCGTTACAACAACCGCGTTCAAGTGTCACTCGTACACGCACCGTGCACAAGGTCGACCACCGCGGTTGCACAATGCCGACGCCGGTGAGCGTTTACGTGGAACCCGAGCACGGTGGCCGGGCGCCGCTTGGGAAACGGAATGCAACCATAGAAGGCGGCGCACGACCGATCGTGTTGTCCGTGCAGTGCGTGAATAAATGTCGTGAAAAGATTGACAGCATGCTCGCCGTAGTCAGTGCATCTAGCATGGCGATCTCTTGTGTTTGCTTCCTTGTCGACGAGCTCTTACTCGCTGTTATTACTCGGACGAAATGATTTCGCCAACTGTATCGCGCTGGCCCACCGTTTTAAGTCCCGTTCCGTTGGTTTCGGATAGCCTCAACACGCGTGCCGTGCAGCCCACGTGGTTTTCGAGCCGGAGAGGGAAACGCGCCTTCTACTTCGCTTGTCACATGTAAACAAGAGAGGAGCATCTGCCCAGTCAATATGGCCGACTTCCGGCTTCACCACGGCTTCACAGAGAGTGACGTCAGGGCCTCTCCTGAGTTATTCCTTCCTCCGTGATTGTACTATAGTGCCTAGAATATACTGGCTAGTGTGCTGAGCGGAGGGGGGTTTCCAATGGGAGGAGGTGGCAGTGCCGGTGATGCCTTCCAACTTTGGCCGGTAGGCGGCGACGCTTGTCGCAAAGGTGTAGCACACGCGCCGGCGCCGCGGTGTATGTTAGTGCCTCCGCAGCTTATCAGTGCTTCGTGCCCCGTGTCCAAAGTTGTCTTGGTGACGTTTGCGCTGTTTTTACCGTGTTCGCGCTAATCTTCGTGTACGAACGTGTAAATGGGAACTGCAAAGAGTAATTATGCGTGTGTTTTGCGTTTTGCACATTACTTATGCTTGATGAGTTGATGATTATTTAGTTGTGGAACAGGGGGGATTTTTCAAACTGAAGTTCAGATTAGATTTTCAGTGATTGAGGTGGGGTGAAACTTTGAAAGTGAGTTTCAAATCTTGGCTATACAGCAGTGGTAATGAAAGCTATGACTAAAATTTGCGAGGTATTTTAAAGGTAGACGCAGGTTGCATTAGAGCCCAGAGATAGTTCGAAATTTTTTAGTATTTTTTATTTTTGTTTGTTTTTCTACTAATGTACTTCTCAAATAAGATCTGCCATCTGTGGATCACTGAAATTTTGCAGAAAGGTAGCGATTAAAGCTTTACAGAACTGGAACTAAAATTGTGAGTGCACAACAAAAATTAGATTTGTCATGTTTTTTTTACGTTTGTTGATTTATGAAAATGGCCACTTATGAATGATTTTTTATACTAAAAATACAAATGCGCATAGGCTACTGACTCTAGAACCAGTTATGTTAATGCAATTATTGTTAACACGTGGAAATCTTTGTTTTCCTACGCCCGCTAGTTCCCGAGAAGAGTGTACAGAAATTTTAAAAATGTTCTTTTGAGAAAAACGCAGAAAGAACGTAGGAGTACGCGCGCATTACATGTGACTGTGTCAACAAAAAGGAGACCTAAAATTCTTTTTGAAACCGCGAGTGCCCAAATGTGATATATTTTGTCAAAGAAATGCTCTATTCGATCATTTGAAATTCCAAAATTGCATTTTTGGACCACTAGAAGTCTCACCCCACCTTAAACTGTTAATTCATTGCGGTTAAAAGCAAGCACGCATAATACTCACAAAGATGCTTTGCACGAAATTTTTTTCACCCATTCACACTACTAGACTATGATAAAATGATCTAATGGAGATGTTGTTCTTGACTAATGACCTCTGTTCGTTTTATTCGCATTTACCTTTTCTGAATACTATTTAGACTAGCTTGTGTTCATCGCATGTGGTCTAGAAAATACGGATGCCATGCTGGAAAACGTGGAACAGTGAAAGTGACCCCACCCCACCGTACATTTGCATATGAACCATTCTCTGTTAACTACAGACTTGCTCATGTAGTCCAACAATGCAGTAGGTACATCTGAACTTCGGAAACATCGAAACAACCGATCTAAAGGTATGGAGCCTATGGTGATATCTGCAGAACTGGACGAACACCATTCATTTTGTTGGTGAAGCGAACGATGTGCAAAAGCTAGTGTCATAATGTTTGCAAGAAAGATTAGTGCATTTGTGTAATACAAGCGTTACATGGACATTTGTGAGTACTGTCGACCCGCTCCGGCTCAAGTATCTGCTCGCGATTAAGAATTATCGTGCCATGACCCGACTACCTCGGCACGTGAAGGTTATACACTCTGCAAGTCCATGATGGTGCATCATACCGAGTGTGATGCGCCGCCATAATAATAAAATATGACCACGACTGAGAGGTTCGAAGTGCAGTTAACTGGATCGACTTCGAGTAAAATCGCTGCGTTGAAAACAGAGCGAAACGGGAAGGCTAAGGGACAAACAACAGAAGCGCTGTTGCTTAGCCTTCGACCCGTTTTCGCGCTGTTTTCAACGGAATGAGATGTACCAACTTGCGCTTCAATTGACACTATTCTACGAGTAAAATCGCCAGCGAATGTTCCCGTGTAGCAGCGAAGAATCCGAGTCGGACTTCATCGCGATCGAAATTGCCGTGAGCCATCCTTACGACACGATTTCTTGCGTCTAACGTGTGAAACGCTTCGTCGTTTTGTAGTGCCGAACCACTTGAGGATTTTCTGCAGACAGTAATTTGGCGCTAAGATTTTCCCCGTCCGGTCAAGTGCTTTGACGAGTGTGTTAAAAGCAACGAAAACAGTACATTCGCGGCAGTAAGCGCCGTGCTACGCAGCTGAAAGCGGAGGAGCCGCCGACTCGCGGGGGGACCTTAGCGAGTCGCAGCGCCGCCATGCGGTGACTGTGGGAAGGCATCAGCGCGATGGCCACGCCAAAGCGCCCGCTCAGCACACTAGCCAGTATATTCTAGGCACTATAATTGTACCCACTACACGTGATAACGATGGCGCTGATGACCATGAAGTATAAGCGCGTTCCAGACCACACATTCTCTTTCTGCCATGGATGAAAACGATCGAGCTTCGCCCACTCATCATCATTCACTTCGTGGATATGGCGTGATTTTTTTTAAAAGAAACTCGGATATCCTAGTCAATATTGCCACGCGCGTTTTGTATTATACTTGTGCTGTATTCGGTTTACGCCCACAAAGACTGTAAGCAATGCTCAGCGCAAACCGCGCCTCATTTTTCTAGAAGCTTCGCGATTATTGTAGATCGTTGTGTTAAGATTGCGCGCAAGCCGCGAACACGCGAGCTTATTCCAGAGCTTTCGCGACAGCCAGTGATAAGACTGGAATATTCGATGACACGCGTATAAATGCCGACGCGCTTCACCGTTTGCCAGTTGATCGACGGTCGACGCTCCGTTCGCCGCTATCAGTGCCAGTGCTTATTGCTGTAATCTGACTTTCCGTTTACCGGCCACAAGTTCGGCCTAATAAACAGTTTCATCTTGAACATACCGACTGCTGCTTGGGTCAACGTCACGACCACGTGACATCTGGTGGAGGTGCTTCACGGCCCATGTACCGAACGCCCCCGTCAAGCCGTGAACCCAGCCCTCGTCGCGAAGAAGACACCGACGCCATCAGTGACAGTCGGGCCAGCCGCAGGCTGAAAGGACTCCCCCCCGCAGCACGGACTGCTACCGGACAAGCCAAAGGCCACGGTGACGAAGACGACAGGGACAATGACAGCCGCCGTGTCCCCAGCAACGATCGTGATCCAGCCACCGAGAGAACCACCGACTTTCCATGGATCGCCAAGTGAGGACCCCGAGACCTGGCTGGAGACGTACGAACGCGTCGCGACTATGAACAACTGGGACTCCGACGAAAAACTCCGACGCGCCTACTTCTACCTCGAAGACGCCGCGAGGACGTGGTTCGAGAACCGGGAGTCCATGCTTCGAACGTGGGACCTCTTTCGTGGCGCCTTCTTGGAGACGTTCGCGAGCGTCGTCCGAAGGGAAAGGGCCGCCGCCTTACTGGACACACGAGTGCAGCTCCCGAATGAGAGCGTCACGATCTTTACGGAGGAGATGACGCGGCTTTTCCGGCACGCCGACGCTGACATGCCCGAGGAAAAAAAGGTTCGGTTCCTCATGAGGGGAGTAAAGGAAGAACTTTTCGCCGGACTTGTGCGCAACCCCCCGAAGACGGTCTCGGAATTCGTCTCGGAGGCCACTACCATCGAGAAAGCGCTGGAACTCCGCAACAGGCAATACAACCGCCGCCTGCCTACGACGAGCTACGCGGATGTTCAAGCGCTGAAAGCCGACGACCTACGCGAGACGATCCGAGCGATCGTTCGAGAGGAACTGCGCAAGCTCTTACCCTCGACCCAGCCTCAAGTGGACTCGATCGCCGACATTATTCGTGACGAAGTCCAGCAAGCGTTGGGAATTCCCGAACAAACGCAGCCCCAGCCGCAGGCCTTGAGTTACGCTGCTGCAGCCCGACGCTACGCACCCTCTCAACGCCCCCGTCAGGACGCCGCACAGCAGCACTACCGTCGCCAGACGCCGCCACCACCACCACCACCGCCATCTCGCCCGCCTGCAGGCCAGCGGTACACGCCGAGGAAGACCGACATCTGGCGAGCCCCCGACCACCGTCCGCTCTGCTACCATTGCGGAGAAGCCGGCCACACGTACCGCCGATGCCAGTACCGACAGATGGGGCTACGCGGATTCGCCGTCAACGCGCCGCGTCCGCAGCCAGGCGAACGGCCTCGCGACATCGACGACTACCTCTCCGGAACACAGTGGCAAGAACGACGACCTTCCCGCTCGCCGTCGCCCGGCCGCTACATGTCACCGCACCGCCGGCAGTACACTGGCCCAAACCGGGGCCGGTCGCCTAGCCCGTATCCGGGAAACTAAGGGCAGCAACCGATGGAGGTGCGGTTGCTGTACGACGAAATGCCGAAGATCCTCCGCGGCCGCCGACGACGACAACGCGAGGAAACCAGAACACGACGCCAAGCAGACGAAGCCCTGCCGACGAAACGTCGCGGACCGACGAAGACGTGACGATGCAACAAGGAAGCAGCGCAACAAATCGACGTAGCCGTGATCCGACGCCGCGACCCAACCGCAACGGACGACGACGAACCAGCGACCTCGACGTAATATTCGACGGTCACAACGTCACCGCTCTCATCGACACTGGAGCCGACTATTCCGTCGTCAGTGGGCTTTTCGCGACGAAGCTGAAGAAAGTGAAGACTGCTTGGCAAGGCCCTGAAATCCGTACCGCTGGGGGTCATCTAATAACGCCAGCCGGTGTTTGCACAGCAAGAGTCACCATCAATAACCGGACCTATCCAGCCAGCTTTCTAATCCTACAGCACTGCTCCAGGGAAGTAATACTTGGGATGGACTTCCTAAGTAAACACGGCGCCGTCATCGACCTAAGGTCTCAGTCGATAACACTAACCGCAGAAAAGGCGCTGCCTACCCAGACGACGCCATGGAGCCATGCATTGAACGTGATAGAAGAGCACGTCACCGTTCCACCTCTCTCCAGCGTCATCATTTCCGTCGGCACCGAAAAACCGGCAGACTTCGAAGGCGTCATCGAGGGTGATCAACACCTGCTTGTAAACCGTCAGATTTGCGTCGCACGAGGCATCGCCGAGTTGCGTGAAGGGAAAGCAACAGTGATGCTTACGAACTTCAGCAACGAATACAAGCACGTGAGCAAAGGCACGACGGTCGCCTACATCGAAGACATCGTGGAAACCAGTGACGCCTTCGCCCTCGCCGAGTTTACCGAACACGCTACGACGAACCAAGCTCGTCAACTAACTTTCGACATCAATCCGAGCCTTCCGACGCATAAACAAGAACAGCTCAATACCCTGCTCCTGCAATACAAGGATTGCTTTTCGTCGTCGTCCAGAGTTCGACAGACCCCAGTCGCACAACACCGCATCATAACAGAGGAAAGTTCCAGGCCACTACGTCAGAGCCCGTACAGAGTTTCAACGCGGGAACGCGAGGCAATAAAGAAACAAGTCGACGAAATGCTACGCGACGACATCATCCAGCCTTCAAAGAGTCCGTGGGCGTCACCCGTGGTGTTAGTGAAGAAAAAGGACGGAACCCTACGCTTCTGCGTCGATTATCGCCGCCTGAACAAAATAACGAAGAAGGACGTGTACCCTCTCCCACGGATAGACGACACCCTCGATCGACTGCACAATGCGAGGTACTTTTCGTCGATGGACCTCAAGACCGGCTATTGGCAAATCGAAGTCGACGAGAGAGACCGAGAAAAGACCGCGTTTATAACACCAGACGGCCTCTTCGAGTTCAAGGTCATGCCCTTTGGTCTCTGCTCGGCGCCTGCGACTTTCCAACGGGTTATGGACACAGTACTGGCAGGACTGAAGTGGCAGACTTGCCTCGTGTACCTGGACGACGTCATTGTGTTTGCTTCAAACTTCGACGAACACCTCCGGCGACTTGACGCAGTACTTCAAGCAATCAAGACCTCCGGCCTCACTTTGAAGCCTGAAAAGTGCCGCTTCGCATACGAGGAGCTCTTGTTCTTGGGTCACGTGATCAGCAAGTCCGGAGTACGCCCCGATCCTCAAAAGACAGCCGCCATCGCTACATTCCCGCCACCCGCCGACAAGAAGGCCGTCCGTCGATTTCTCGGCCTGTGCGCCTATTACAGGCGGTTCGTCAAAAATTTTGCCCGCATCGCCGAGCCACTCACTAACCTTACCAGAACCGACGTCGAGTTCAAGTGGGAAACACCGCAAGAGGAAGCATTTCAAGAACTAAAACGACGCCTGCAAATGCCTCCGTTACTTGCGCATTTCGACGAACACGGCGAAACAGAAGTGCACACCGACGCAAGCAGCGTGGGACTCGGCGCCGTCCTTGTGCAGAAGACGGACGGACTGGAAAGGGTTATCAGTTATGCAAGCCGGTCGCTATCCAAGGCAGAGGCCAACTATTCAACAACAGAAAAAGAGTGCCTCGCCATCATCTGGGCTACGTCGAAGTTTCGCCCCTACCTCTACGGTAGGCCCTTCAAAGTTGTGAGCGACCACCACGCCTTGTGTTGGCTAGCTAACTTGAAAGACCCTTCAGGTCGTCTCGCAAGATGGAGTCTCAGACTTCAAGAATTCGACGTTACCGTCGTTTACAAGTCCGGACGAAAGCATTCTGACGCCGACTGCTTGTCTCGCGCCCCCGTCGACCCGCCGCCGCAGGACGACCTTAATGATGACTGCTTCTTGGGAACCATAAGCGCCGATGACTTCGCCGAACGACAGCGAGCCGATCCGGAACTCAGGGGCCTTATGGAGTACCTCGAGGGCAAGGCCGCCATGGCTCCAAAGGTATTCAGACGAGGACTGGAGTCGTTTTTCTTGCGGAACGGCATTCTCCTAAAGAAAAACTTCTCCCCACTTCGGGCCGACTCCCTCCTCGTGGTGCCTTCAGCGTTACGTCCCGAAGTTCTGGACGCTCTGCATGACGACCCGACGGCTGGACACCTTGGATTTTCCCGTACGCTCGCGAGGATACAACAAAAATACTACTGGCCTCGCCTCGCTGCCGACGTCACCCACTACGTGAAGACCTGTCGAGATTGTCAACGACGGAAGACACCACCCACTAGGCCAGCCGGACTTCTGCAACCCATCGAGCCACCTCGCCGACCGTTCCAGCAAATCGGCATGGACTTACTGGGGCCGTTCCCGACGTCGAATTCCGGAAACAAATGGATCGTCGTAGCAACGGACTACCTCACCCGCTACGCCGAGACAAGGGCGCTGCCCAAGGGCAGTGCAGCCGAGGTAGCAAAGTTCTTCGTCGAGAACATCGTACTGCGTCATGGCGCCCCAGAGGTCCTCATTACCGACAGAGGTACGGCCTTTACAGCGGACCTAACGCAGGCGATCCTGAGGTACAGCCAAACAAGTCACCGCCGGACCACCGCCTACCACCCGCAGACCAATGGCCTCACCGAGCGTCTAAATAAGACCATCGCCGATATGCTGGCCATGTACGTCGACGTCGAGCACAAGACGTGGGATGCCATCCTTCCGTATGTAACCTTTGCATACAACACGGCGGTACAAGAAACGACGCAGATGACGCCGTATGGATTGGTCTACGGAAGGACCCCGGCAACGACGCTCGACGCCATGTTGCCCAATGTCTCCGACGAGGAAAACGTCGACGTCACCGTGTACCTTCAGCGCGCCGAAGAAGCCAGACAACTCGCCCGTCTGCGCATCCAGAGCCAGCAAAAGACCGACAGCCGTCGCTACAACCTTCGAAGACGCCACATGGAATACCAACCCGGTGACCGTGTATGGGTCTGGACGCCAGTTCGCCGACGGGGACTTAGCGAGAAGCTTCTTCGACGATACTTCGGACCCTACAGGGTACTTCGACGTCTCGGCGCACTCGACTATGAGGTTGTCCCTGACGGCATTACGAACTCTCAGCGGCGCCGTGCGCGACCTGAAGTCGTCCACGTCGTGCGCCTCAAGCCCTATTACGCGCGTTAGTGAACCTGAAGACTGTAATTTTTGCTTTATTATTGTACTTTCGTGCTTGTGCTTATTGTTTATTGTACTTTCTTGCCTTGTTATTGTTATTTATTGTTGCATGAACCCCCCCCCCCCCCCTCCCCCGTGTTCTGTTTTAAGCATCGGGACGATGCTTTTTCAGAGGGGGGGCATTGCCACGCGCGTTTTGTATTATACTTGTGCTGTATTCGGTTTACGCCCACAAAGACTGTAAGCAATGCTCAGCGCAAACCGCGCCTCATTTTTCTAGAAGCTTCGCGATTATTGTAGATCGTTGTGTTAAGATTGCGCGCAAGCCGCGAACACGCGAGCTTATTCCAGAGCTTTCGCGACAGCCAGTGATAAGACTGGAATATTCGATGACACGCGTATAAATGCCGACGCGCTTCACCGTTTGCCAGTTGATCGACGGTCGACGCTCCGTTCGCCGCTATCAGTGCCAGTGCTTATTGCTGTAATCTGACTTTCCGTTTACCGGCCACAAGTTCGGCCTAATAAACAGTTTCATCTTGAACATACCGACTGCTGCTTGGGTCAACGTCACGACCACGTGACAATATGTACCGACCTTTACTATCCTCGATTTAACTTAGCTTGCTGGAACAAATTCCTGAAATACAGGTATTTTGTGCTTTCTACCTCGTTTGTCGTGTTTTTCTTCAAAAGTCGTTCCAGTGCAAATGAAAATAAAATACCGATAACATTTAATTTTACTTGCTCTCTCATGGGAATAAATATCGTGACCAAGAAGGGCACCGTTGTTTCGTTAGGTGCGCTCAAAATTAAGAAAATTGCGAAGTTAGCGGCAAAGCGCCTTTTGCGGCCAAAATTTGTATATTTTTTAGGCGACCGAAATTTTTTCGCCAAAGTAAATTAAAAATTCTTGTTCCAAGTCTCAAACATGCGCCTTGAGTAAATTTTATCAAAATCGGGAATGGTGACCGGGTCATCGTATTCGTGCTTCTCTGGACACACCGAAGTTTTTTAGATGTTGCAGTATTATGACGTCAATCAAGCTACAGTGGTTGGATTTAGATTGGAGCCGGCATAGACGACCTTCGCACAGCTAGACTCAACACAACAACATCGGCAAGCGCAGTGCGTACAACAAATTCACCGATGATTACGTTATTATCCTAACGCGAATTCTGATCGCAACTTCGTGTTCGGGCATAGGCCAAATGTGTTTGAAGTTTCGGCATTCCGCAAGGTATCGACTAGGCCAAAAGTCATAATTTTTGTGAAGTATAGGACAGCGCCCACTACTACACTATTCGTCTTTCTGCGGATAAGCGAGGTACCCGCTACACATCTGTAAGGTATTATGTGCACTTTGTTGATGCTTCATGTGGCTGATACGATGAAGAATTATGGATGAGCACTTTGCAGTGGGCGAGAAGCATTAAACCACGCACTCGTTGCGCAATTAGTATTGCGTAATGACTGTTTGTTAATTTACTCTTATGCCACGCTATATTACATGTGTTAATGCGATTCGTTGCCCGTTATGGCGCCTGTATAGCGTCTTTTGGAGTCTGCGGAATATGGTCACTTTACTTTAACACGGCAAAATTTTCCGGACAAATACTGCTCAACGGAACTTGGTATTACTGGTTCCTTCAAGAAGCCTCAAAGGCTTGGCAAATTTTATTAGAGGTCAAGACATCAATACTCATCTCGATACGGTATACTTTCACCGGGAACAACGATCTTTTATTTCATATTTAACATCTAGCATTTCCATTAAAACAGTAAAACTATTTTATCTCTGAGAGGGCACAACCCGATTCGAGCTTGTTTCCGAGATCAATGGTGGCAAACGGCTGCCTTCACCTTAGCCGGTAAGGAATTGCGAGAGCTTCCACTCCAGAAGTATTTTTAATGCCCTTGTAACAGCCGGCATGCCCATCCTCACATCAATTCATAATCATCATCACCACCAGCGCACGTGCGTGGGTAATATGCGTGGGGACCTCGATCGCGTGCGGACACGAGACACGTCGGCAGCCGTTCCATTTCGTGTTCTGTGCGTGCTCCGAGGAAGAAAGCAGTTGGGCGAAGGATCGCCTCCAGAACGCAGCCGCCTATAGTTCCCCCCGAACGCCGCAGTCCTTGACGTCCTCGGTCCGGTGGTACCGCTGTAAAAGATAACGCTGCCAGAGAAGACAGGGCGGTGGAATCGGCGGCCGGGCACGACGGCCACGTCGACGACTCTGGGCCAGAACGGGCGCCACCGGTGCCAAAAGGATGCCAGCGCTCACTCGTGAAGACGTACGCGGAACCCGAGAACCAACCTCGACCGCTATGCGTCGCCGCACTTGCGATATCGTCCGACGGGCAGAAAGACAGCGTGGAAGGCCCGAAGAGCGCCAGAACAGGACCTCCTGCCCACAGACGTCGACGCTCCGTCCACCACAACCGGGCTTCTGTTCGTCCCCGACGGACGACCGCTGCTACCCACCGGGATTCCGAAGCGTCGGCGTCGTCTCTCGTTGTTGTACACGTCTTCCGCTCCTCTGGCAGTCCGTCTGCATGGTTCAAGTGCAGCGACGTTCCAGAGCCACGACTGTCCGTGCTGTCGGTTGCGAGTCCCGGAGGACGGCAGTGGGAGGATTGAGAGACGTCAGGCACGTCCCGCCTACAGCGCCCCCCAGCAGCCGCGTTGCGATGTCTAGCCATTCGGCGCAGCTGCGTCTGCCTCCCAGCCACCTCGACGCCGACAGGCGTCGTGAAAGGATCACCGTGCGAGGAGCAGCGCCACGGCGTGACATGTGGTTGAGTAGAGCATCTGCGTCGGTGGCTGGGCTGAGACTAGTGGTCGGCGGTGCTCTGGCAATTCACGCGTCAATGTGGCCCATGGCCAAGCCGAGACGTGGACGGCATGCCGTCACCGCCAGGGCCCGCGGGCACGCGTATCGGCATCGGGAAGGACGCTTGCCGATTCCTTTCCGGCGTTCTCGCCACCGCGAGGCAAAAGAAGTGTTGTTTTTGGACTCTTGAGGCGCCGCAAGAAAAATATGCGGACGCTACGTTAAGTATTTAACGCTTCATTGGTAAATTAGGCAAAGAACATACGTCAACTTTTTAAATGTAGATTTATTGATAATTAAAGTTTTCGAATCGTATACGTGCTTCTTGTACGTTCTTTTAAGTGGATACTTGAAATGACGGTCATAAAAATTCATGTGATAATTCTTTACCGTGGGTTAAATTTCTCTTAGAGTAATTTGGCACAGGGGCGTAGCCAGAAATTTTTTTCGGGGGGGGGGGGGGGGGGCACCGCCTTGATTTCGGGAGGGGCACCTCCTTGAAATGGTCATTTTTCGCTCTGTATGCCATGGCGAAAAAAAATTTCGGGGGAGGGGGGGAGGGGGGGGGGGGGGGCACGTGCCCGGTGTGCCACCCCCTGGCTACGCCACTGCTCTAGAGGAAAAGCTGGGCCGCTAAAGCTATAACTGCAGTGTCTAGAATGTACTATAACCACGTGAGCAGCGACATCTTGGAACGTTGTCATTGTTGCCATTACAGTAATTTACAGAAGCGCTAAATATGGCGTTTGAAAACACTCAAATTCTCTCAATAAAAATAATAAACAATCGTGTTCGCGTATTATAAGCGAACATAAACCGTTTGATGATTATATCAACTACTTTTAGAACAGATACAATGGCTATTTACGCAATTTAGTGCACGCGGGAACGAGCGTCTGCAGGTTTGTTTACTAGATGGCGCCACCGTTCTGTATCGTGTCAACATTTCAGAGCGTTGCCGCGCAGCGTGCGGCCGATTGCGCCGCTACCTACTATCACGCCACATCCACGTTTCGTGATATGTTGTGGCGAGTTATTGCAGCATCTCACCCGAAAGCTGAGTATCGTTCCATCATGACGATTCCAGGCTCTGCGCCGTGCTCCCGACCGGGCTGCAGAAATTAGGCGCCTTTTCCTTCTTCGAACCACAACCACCATGACGATTCGCTCGGAGGAACTCGTGCTGATCGGTTGTGTCGTCCGCGATCTCCTGGCCCCGGCGTAGCTCTCGCCGACCGGCCCCTCCGCCCGCGATCTCCTGGTGCCTCGTAGCTCTCGCTGATCGGTGCCCCGTCCTCTACCTCCTTCGACCGTCTCCCTATCTTTTTCTTTCTTAATTCTCTTCTTCCTTCTTCTTGTTGGGTGCTGCGCCTAGTCCTCTCCTTTCCTTACCTCTTTTTCTTCTTTTACCTATCTTGTTCCCCCCACTTACCCCTCCCCTCAAGGCACTGCGCCGTGCTCCCGATAGGGCTGCAGAAATTAGGTGCCTTTTTTCATTCTTCACCTAACCACCACTACCATGGTGGCACCCTAGCGGTTACAGGTCTTTAATGCATGGGCCCTATGGGGGAGCTTTTTCTCTCCGTATATTAACCGAGAGGAAAATGAGAGTCAGTATATTAACTCTATGGTAATTCTAGAAGTAACATTAAAACCAATCCCTACGATCTTCATGAAAAATGACACGGTAACTAAGCTTCTAACAATCTTTTGACACATTCTAAAACGAAATATTTGGCCTCGTTGAGCACCCCTAACACGGAAAATCCGAACAAACTTATCTGACCGCTAAAAGAGGAGTCAGTGTCGATTTTTTCGCCCTCTGCGGCCATCGCTGGAACTTGAGAGTCTCCGGCGGCGCGCGTGTTTCCGTAACTCTAATATCTAGGGGCTTTACGTAACTCCGGTGTCTGGCCTCGTACGGCCGCCAGGATCATCGGCGCGCGCGGACGCGGCTGTGTAGCAACACAGCCGCGCGCGCCGATGATTCTGGCGGCCTGGCCATGGCCTCCGAGATGGCGGGCGCGCGGCGGGTTAAACCCGCCGCGCGCCCGCCATCTCGGAGGCCATGGCCTGGCTGGCCTGTTTCTGACAAATCCGCAAGCTGGCGCCACCAGCCCGCAAACGGGGTTTTCGCTCGCTGATTCATCGCGCTCTATGTGTGCGGGCGTGCGCCAGGAGTTGCAATCATTTTGCAATCCTTCCAACACGGCTCTAGCGGTCGGAGCGCCGTAGCGGCTCTGCCGAACACGTGCGTTGGCAATGTGTGGATCTGCTGCCTGCTTCTCGTCGTCGTGGATACGATCTCCTAGACATCAGTGTTGAGCTACAATCGTTTCATCGTATATGTTCGTAAGTTGTTGCTCACTGTTAACGATCATAGCCTCGTTCAGACACTTTTGTCGGAATTTGCCGCTGCGAAACGCAACAACCCGCGGCATCATAAGTCCTTAACTTCCTGCCAGCCC
Organism: Rhipicephalus appendiculatus; assembly: GCA_030522465.1. Lineage (NCBI taxonomy): Eukaryota > Metazoa > Arthropoda > Arachnida > Ixodida > Ixodidae > Rhipicephalus > Rhipicephalus appendiculatus. The sequence goes on from JALIZH010027969.1 coordinate 880,112, forward strand.
ATTAGTGGGTCGGTGTGATAGTAGCTAGCTTTGTACGCTACGGCGTGATTCCTCGGCGGATATGTAGAAGCTTTTTATTGCCTTACGCATAAAGACGCTGCCCTTGTAGAGATGTGTGCACAAGGAAGCTCTGCAGACTGTTGCATGGTGTTACCAATGTGATTTTGTGGTACATATTAACACACTTCGCATCATCGTAAATGAGCAGAAGGAGGCAGTCGGGTTCTTGCCGGACGTCAAAAACAAGCGCGCGTAACGCACAGGAGAGTTGATTGCGCAGAGAAACGCTTCTTGAATCACACAGTAAACGCAATTTTATATTAAAGGCCCTCAGGCTCCCTGACATATCTAAGAACTAAAGTTCCATTGAGGTTTTGCTCTGATCAATCGATTTCTGCATGCAAGCCCAACGCGTTGGGCTCGCGCAGCCCCGACAACAAATTCGCAACTGAGCTGGAGAATTCACGTTCGCTAATTTCACTGAAACAAGAGTACGACAATAAAACTGGCTATAGTTTCCGCAAACTTGACGTTGCAGGATAAGAGCAGATTCAGACTGGTCAAATATCGATTCTAGTCGGGCCATCCCACCACGTGAGACGTATGCTTACCAACATGATGCTTCCTGAAGCGTCTCGCATACTGAAGGCATAACGCACATCGGACCCCTTCCGAAGGTCGCAGGCTCGGTCCCTGCCGGCGGCAAGTTGTCTTTCAGGCCACTTTCTTCACATCTATGTGACAATTACTGCACTTAAAGGAATACAATTGACGTCCCCTATACTTTCCCTGGCTTCATTATCTGTTCATTCTCATCAGGGTTGTGTCGAAGAAACGAGCTGTCAAAACACCCTTCCTTCATTCGTGCTTACCAACGTATGATGCTTAATAAATGTAACATGATGCTTATCAATGCGATGCTTGCCAACGTATATCGAATATCTGAGTCAATTAAATGCAATATGTCGTGAAAGCTCAGCTCGCGTTTGTTGCAGTGTTTGCCTTACTTTGTCCAATCCTTTGGCCTCGCCATTCCTCCGCATTCGTGCCACTGCGTCATCCTCATCACCTATCTTGGACTGGCGGGCTTCTGGACTTCTTTGCATCGGCTTTCATGGTTTACGTTCGTGCAAACGTCTGATTCTCATTTACTGACGGCATAATCACTTCGGACCCCTTCTCATTCCAGACAAGCTGATCACGTGGAACCACTCGGGTCTCTGGCATGGAAAATGGAATCCGTTCCCTGGATTCTGCGCGACTGTTGCTAATTGTAGGAAGGTTGCGCGACCAACTTGAAACCGGTGGCGTGGACCTTCAAGAGCCCTGCAGTGGCGTCCCCGGAAAGACCAAATGCTGGTTGAGGCTACACTTGCCTGCTGTGAACCAAGTCCTCTGGAAAGTCTCCATGCAGCTTGTGGAACATGCACCCGGCTCGTTGACACTCTCCCACTTCGAACGCACCGATATCTACACAGTGTGTACGGACACGTCCTTCGTGGACGGCGCCATCCTGTTGTGTAGTTTGCTCGAGCATCACGTGTGCATCAAGCGACTTCTTCTGAACGCCATGGCTTTCCCATTGTGGTACTTTCCTTCGATGCTCGGCAGCGCGCTGCGTGCCAACCGAGGTATTATAGAGGTCGAAGAAGACCCTGTCGACATGGTGAGGTCAGGGCACGAAATGCGCCAATGCAGGGCTCTGTCCTGCGCTCTTGGCAATATGTCGTCTCGGCTAAAAGACTTAAGTATCACGTCGCTGAAGCTTGACCACATATCAGCAGAGCGCATCACCAGTGGAATTACGAAGAGCAACCTTCAGCGCCTACACCTCTGCAACGAAATGTCGGCTCGTATGACACGGAAGCTGTTGTCTGCCGTCAGCTCCTGCCAAAGCCTCACCTCTCTAGAGTTCGCCGGTTTTAGGCAGTTCTCACGTTCCAGCGCAGTGGCGCTTGCGAGTGCCTTAAAGGGCAACAGGACTCTGCGGAAATTGCGTGTGCGCTGCTTGGCAGATGATGTGCCCGGTATCGTCCTCGCGTCGCTCAAGAGCAACGAAGCACTGGAAGAGTTGTCACTAGACCGTTCGTATGACCACTCACGTTCAACACTGTGGGACGGACTACAAGCTGTGCGTGAAAACAGGGTGCTCAAACGCCTCGAAATAACGTACGCCTACTTTACGGGCAGCTGCGCGATAGCACTCGCGCACGTTTTGCGTGAAAACAATGCAATCGAAGAGCTGTCGCTGTCAACGAATTTCGTGAGGGATCTTGGGGCACAAGCATTGGCTAAGACTCTTCAGGAGAGCTCTTCCTTGAAGCGCCTTGACGTCTCCAGGTGCCGACTGACCAGCAACGTCGTGTCCAAGTTTGTAGAAGCGGTTTCTCGAAATAGCGCAATCGAGTGCGTGCGCCTCGGACACGTCGACATTCCCGAAGACTGGGCACCGACATTGCCTCTCACAGAAGGTGTGTTCTCTCGCTTGCAGGTTTCCTGGAACACGCGAGCGCTTGAACAACTGGCTGCTTGTGAAGACTTCCGCTTCCCCAGAGCGTGTCTTCGCTGGTCAAAAGATGCCACTTGCTCTGGCATGGCGCAGTGGTTTTCCGCAGCTCGAGTGAAGAGTGCATCGCTCGTAGAACTGGTCCTGGAATGTCCTTTCCGTGTGGATACCGAAAGCACCGACACGGTCGTCTCTTTTATTGAAACAACACCTTCCCTCAAAAAGCTTATCGTGCGTCCCTTCAAAGATAACTACATATTTTCAACTGCAATTTTGAACAGTCTAGCCAATAATAAGAGTATCTGTGAGGCCGAATTTCACCAGACTCTCCGCGCCCACCTGGACGTGAAGGCTCTTGAAGCGCTGCTTCTCACCAACCGGACCTTGCACCGTCTCAAGTTCAGGTACGACAGCCTCCCCAGCAACGCTCCCGCTACGCTGGCCCGTGCTCTAGAGGACAACTTTGTGTTCCTGATGCTGGAATTTGAAGACCAGAATGCGCAGAACGACATGTACCTAGTTGTGAGTGCCCTCAACAGGAACCGATCACTCCTGAACAGAGCAGTCGAATGCGTCTTGGACGATGCTAGGGACGAGCACTCAGTACGAGCCCTTTGTCTCCTCTCTGCCACCGACTCGCTTCTGGACGCTGTCAGCACGGCTTCGGGAAAAGTGCGTGATGAGTGTCGAAGTTTGGTGCTTGAGGCAGTGCGCAGTCTTGAGTCTCAATATTCGGAAGATGTACTAGTACAGGGCACATGCGACTGTGTAAAAGGAGACAAGGATAACTTATGCAGGGACTAGCCTCACTAGACCAATCAGCGATAACAAAGGATTAAGGGATATCATAAAAGTACTGACAGTGAACTGTCACCGGCCAGCCAACCTCTACACCAGCCGTCAAATGCTCATGTATTAGCTTTGCTAGCTTCTGGTGAGGCAGCATCATCAGATATCGCTACAAGCGTGCTTACTGTTGTGTGTCTCTTGAGTAGCACCGTCATCCGCAAACGGTAAGTATTTACGGACAAGATATGCATTCCTGATGTACTTCTCAGTGCTTTTGATCACGGACGCTAAGACAACACTATGAACAGGATAAGCTGAAAGACATCTTGTACATTGTACTGACATTATATTTGGTGGCCTCCGCGATGACGGTCCCAATCGGCACGTTAATTACCGAGCTTTAACACTCCACGAGTTGGCGACGTTAACCCATTGATCAGTGACGATCGCGGAGGCCACATTCAGGACAATGCCTAACAAGGGAGGTCGAGCATACATAGCCTGTTGTGCCTGTGAGAGTTAGCACATGGGTAACGGACATCGTTCGAAATGCAGCTGCATCTTTGCCCTCCTTTTTACCCCGCTCCCCTACACAACACCGTTCAAGTTCCGCAATAAATATTTGTTTTCATCACGAATTGGTCTCTGTCCTTTTCTTTAGACGACACCTATTGGCGGCATATAAACGTTCCTTGCCCGTTGTTCTTGAGCAAGTCGTCGCAATATGTCAAAACAACAAGCACCGTTTCTGCGGTAGCCGCCTCCGTGGTGATCGGGTAATCTGCAGAACGTTATCATGTACGCTTGCAACAATCTGATGAATAAGAACAGCTGGCGGCACCTGTGACGCTTAATCCCGTGGATCTGCCATAGCGCCGACTGGCTGAATTTCACTGTATCGGTGTCACACCATCTGAGGAAACGAAACGTACAAGTAAGACTATGTACATTTACATTACAAGCGTGACGTAGGAAAAGAAAAGCAACAAGTCCCATCAGTTAGGCATGTCTGTATTATGGCCGGTAATACCACGATATGATTACGAGAGACGCCGTAGTGGAGGGCTCCAGAAATTTCGACCACCTGCGGTTCTTTAACGTGCACGTAAATCTAAGTACACGGGCCTCAAGAATTTCAGCCTCCATCAAAAATGCGGCCGTCGCGGCCAGGATTCGATCCCGCCACCTGCGATTCAGCAGTCCAGCACCATAAACACTAGTCCACCGTGGTGCGTATAGTATGGACGGTGGCTTTTAAAAATTCGTCTTGTAGCGTTCCTTTAGATTCTTTCTATCTACCTGCCTACAACCTGCTGCCGGCAATGTCAAATTTGTATAGCATATGTCGCTCATAGTGAGCTTCAAACTACTCACTTTAGCTTGTCTCAGGACACGCCAAAGGGCTCAAAGAATACCTACAGTAAGCAAAATGGCGAATGTAAATAGCAGCAACATAAACATGTGGCAGTGGAATTGTGCCACTTTCCAGAGACGCAAGGCTCTATTAGGTAAACTCGTCAGATCGCTGGCGGATAAGCCACAAGTCATTTTATTGCACGAAAAACTCCGGGAGAAAGATATCTCTTTGTCGGGGTATCGTACAATAGCGTACAAGGGCGAAAACGGAAGAGATAATTTTCTCTCTACGACACATGGCAAACCTCGAACATACAGTGTAGCTGTTACGTTCGAGGTTTGCCATGTGTCGTAGACAGAAAATTATCAAAATTATAAACCAGCACGCGCTCAGTCACCGCCCAATCATTCGGTACAGATGGTTAACAAGAGAAGCCAGAACGTGCGGCCTCTAATATGTGTTTCCTGCAAGTGTGTACCCTTGTTAATATTTAGTGGACTAGGGCGGCGAGTTGTGGGATTCGCCCAGTTTCTGTGGCACATACGCGCTGTCACACAGCAGGGCTGTTGTGGTGGAGAAACATAGTAGAAAGAGAGATATCTACGAGCTCTTTAACGCTATCGCGTTAAAAGATAACACAAAGACAGAAAAGCAAATAGTCATACAGGCTAAAAAAGATAAAAAGAACATAAAAGAAGCAACGGCATGTATAGAATAGTACAGCACGGTGAGGGAAGAAGAGCCTAGCCAAGCCGGCACCAGCTAGGCAGGGGCGTAGCCAGAAATTTTTTTTCGGGGGGGGGGGGGGGCACCTCTTTGATTTCGGGGGTGGCACCTCCTTGAAATGGTCATTTTTCGCTCTGTATGCCATGGCGAAAAAAAATTTCGGGGGGGGGGCACGTGCCCGGTGTGCCACCCCCTGGCTACGCCACTGATTTGGCAGGCAGAGGGTTAGCCAGATTCTATTATACGGAACGCTTGCAGGCTGCAGCCCCTGATCAGCGCCAGTGCGGTATTTTGCTGTTCAGCTTGGACAGTATGGTTGTTGAACCTTTGTCGTTGTTATACACAAGGTCGCTCGTGAATCGACTCTCTGACCGACCTACGAGTTTACGGTATGTCCATGAGTAACATTTTGGCGAGTTCGAACGACTTGGCTCTTTAGAATTTGGAGTCTCTAGAGCGTCTCAAACGCGCGCGCGCGCGCACATACACACTCGCGCACATGTGTGCATGTTATCACGTTGAAGCAGCGGCACGATCTTTCGATGGCGTTCGTCAAAATGACGCATGCGTCAATCTCGCGTGAAATCGCGTCATGCGCAACGGCGCGATTTCGTGAAGGCGTTCGTCAAAAATCCACTCATCTCCACGAACTGCAATCATGACGAGTGGGCGAAGCACTGAGGATCGTTCTTACCGTAAATCACTCGTAACATTGCCCACTCGCGCATGTAAATGAGTAACAAACGCGTGTGTACAATGTGTTTTTGCCGTTGAGCAGCCGCTTCCCGCGCCTTCGCCCCCCGGTAGAGTGTATACCCCCGGAGTAGCAGCTTGCTGTCGGCGTTGCCGCTAGAGTGTACTCTAGTGCCGCTTTGCTTTTCGCGGGCGAGAAAGATGATGATGATGATAATGCTCCTTGTATGATAGAACGTGTGGTCTGGAACGCGCTTATTCTTCATTGTCATCAGCCGCAGCACAAACAAAGTGCACATCTTATGTGTATAGCGCGTACCTCTTATCAGCAAAATGACGAATGGCATAGGGTACGTGCTTCCCTAGCAAGCAATTGTTCATGAAAGTTATTGCATGTGCTGTGCTGGACAATGGACAAGCATAGACCGGTGCTTCGCCCCTAAAACGCGCGCGTCCCGCCAACCGAGCCAGAAAGCGCGCTCTAAAGAATGGGCTTGAATTGTCATATCTGGCGGTCATTTCCTGCGGTGTTATAGTGCTAGTCATTTAGCAACCGGAGCTTTTGTGATGTCGTTTACTATATGCGCGTCAAACAGAATTACACATAAAAATTTATGTTAATGTTCTTCATTTTCGTAACACTCACGAGTAATTAATCCGGTAATCTTTAACATTTTTCTCATAGTTCATAGTTTGTTCATTGTGAATGGCATTTTTGCGCAAAAAGGGACACACGAAAACGAAAGGAAGAACCCACAAGACTAGCGCAGTCTTGTCTGCGCCAGTCTTGTGGGTTCTTCCTTTCGTTTTCGTGTGTCCCTTTTTGCGCAAAAATGCCATTCACAATGCAATACCAACTCGCCCAACGCTCCGTTCTTCTAAGCCATAGTTTGTTCACCTTATTTTATTCACTTTTTTCTAAACTGCCGATCCACCAGGGTGGGTTATCTGCCCTGGTGGTGGCAAGGTCACCTTAGGTAGTTCGCCCACCAAGGTCACTAAAGGGCAGTGGCGTAGCCACTGCCCTTTAGGGGGGTTCAACCCCCCCCCCCGCGAAATTTTTCAGTTTTGCTTGCGTATATATGCACGCACACATACAAACGCACGCACGAACCCCCCCCCCCCCCCCCCCCGAAAAAAATTTCTGGCTACGCTATTGCTAAAGGGTCACGGTCAGTGGGTAGTGGACATGGTAGTGGAGCCACGTTGGCCACGTCATCGCGGACACTGCATGACCAACCCGCTTGCACGCGCATGGATACACCTTCGGCACGCGTACGCGCGAGACACGTTGCCTACGCTCCGTGCGTCGACGGTGGTCGTTCCATTTCGCGCTTGCTCTCCATGATCCGCAGGTCTTTCGAAATCGACGACGGGCGTCTACTGAACGCCAAGACCACTCGAACGCACCGGCACTTGCCGCTACGAAGCAAAGAACGCCGCCAGGGTAGCCGCTACCGCATCGTCTCTACGATATTGCGCCGAGGCCGAAGACCGCCGCTGACGCCCCGATGCCAAGCGAACGTGAGACCGCGCAAACCTCTGAAGACGTCAGCCTGTCGAAACCGAAACAAACTGCGGCCGTCATACAACGTTGGCGCGACTCTGGCGTCGTCCGAGGTTTCCGCGAACCAGGAACAGCAGGACTGCGAGGAAGACCCGCCGAGTACCACCGACCGAAGTCGACGCCTCGTCCGCCACCGAGGACCGGATGGAACCATCGAAGAACGACGCCAGACGACGCCGCCTTCTGCCCATAGCCACCGCGATTCTGAAGCATGGGCGCCGCCGCTCGTGGTTCTACCGTTCTACGCGTTCTCGGGGAATGGGGTTTGGCGAGACGTCCGCGGTGCCCTTCCCACGTACTCCGCTTCCATCCGTGTGCCACTCAGGGCTTCCGGCATGGACGGCCGCGGCGTCGCGTGAGTCGATTGCTGTGCGGTGTTACACTGCGGTCCTCTACGGCGCCCTTATGCTGCCCCTTGCTCTAGAGGACGTCGAGGTGTTGAGGAAGTCGAGGACGGCGTGTCAACTTTCGGCGACGCTCGGTGAACGCGCCCTGACGCAGAACGCCGACGGCAGACGTTTCGGGAAGACGTCGTCGCGAAGGCCGAAGACGACGGTCCGCGAGGGCGACCGAGGCCAGAAGACAAATAAGCGAATGCTGATGGTTTAAGGCGTCATTGTTCATTTCGACCTATGTGTAGGAGGAACAATTGTATTTTTACGTTTTGTGTTATGTTCATACGAGCAATTGAAATATATTGCAAGGGTTTTCGCTGTCGAATTTGCGATTTGTATTGCTTTATCATTTGTGCGTTGCACCAATATCCAGTCGCACTCGTATGTTTGCTTTTTAATCAATCTTTTTCCTTGTTGAAAGTAAGCTATAGTTTATGTTTTGATGCATTGTGCAAGCCGCAGAAAGTTTCGAACAGAAAATTATGACGGGCAACACGGTATTTTTAGATGACTTTGACATATCTTGCAGCTTCGTTGCTGCCGACAGTGATAAAATAGTAGCAGCAGCGCGAGATGTTTCGCGGCAACACGTCCAATTTATGCGCCTTCAAGACCTCTCGTTATTGGAGCAGCACTGCCATGTGGCAATAAATGAGAGGCTTGTGTGAAGAAATGTTCTCTGTTTTACTGCCCTCTCGATGTGTGAACGTTGTTACAAATGTACAAAAGCACGTATGGCGAGCATGACGTGGGCTAGCTTGTCTCGGCCGGCGCATCAAGCGTCGGTGGGTGTTCCAGGACGTTGTCGATGAGGCCGAACTCCTTGGCTTGCGCGGCACTCATGAACCGATCCCTCTCCATGGCACTTTCTGCGTTTTTATACAAGAGGAACACAGGTGAGCCCAATACACCATGAAACAGACTATACTATTACATAAATTGCATAGAACTCCCTGCTGGGCTACTTGCTACATGATTCAAGCTTAACCCTGAGGCGCTATGTACACAATTGTGTACACCACTTGATTTTGTGATTTATATCAACTAGGGTCTGAGAAAGAGCAAGATATATCAAGCTTTGGATGAATTGAACCTCCTGCATAATAGATTTCTTTTCATTTAGCTCCATTTTGAATTAGTGGACTGTTGCATATGATATCTTTGCTGAAGGTACTACCACGTTCCACGAGTCGTTCGACGTACTCTTTCCTGCGAGCCACGTGAAAAGTACAACTTTTCTTTGCTCAAAATGGGCATAACCAAAAATTAATTGGCACTGTATTTCTACACTGAGATTACATTCTATTTATGCCGAAACGGCATGAATGACTTCATAATAAATATATATTTAATTACAACTTAATTGGGATTATTTACAATAACACATAAATTAATATATTATGGCATTATTTTTGTTGCAACAGAATATTGAGTGCCTTGAAATAGCATTGTATCGATTTGACACATTTACAGACAGTTTTTCATAGGTGGCGCCTGAAAGGGTTAAGGATAACGAGACAAGTTCCACCGGTCCCACCATTTAAATCTAAGTTACACATTTATTTTGTTAAGCTTGATACAAAATTTTGTGCTTCGGGTAGTCGACCACTTCAATACATGTTAATTTAACTGTGAGAGACAACACTTCATGCTGGATTCACAGGATGGACTGAACTGCAATTTGAGCTTGCAGATTGCGCTTCGGGAAACCACACGTCACCTGTTCCCATTGTGGCTACATACTAGCCTGCAGGAATACTTATAACGATACAGCAGAAAGACAAATTTCTGTCGGTATCTTTCAGAGAAAAATGTTGAAATCGTGAAACCTTGAATCTCATTTGACACGTGACCAATTTATCTGTGTTCATACCCATAACATGTAACCAGCTTTAAGTGTGTCAATTTGAGTTCAGCAACACATGTGTTACCAGAACAATGATTTTAGTGCCTTTCATGCAATAAGGGGCAGTGGTTCATTAATTACATTTTGCATGAAAATAACCCGAGAAGGAAGTGAAAGAACACAGATTTAGGAGCAGATAAGATCAGAGTATTCATGTGACATCCAAAATAAGCAGAGGCTGAACAGAGGTTTCAATGGCTCCCAAAATCTCAGGTTGGGACGAAACTAAAAGTGCACCAGTAGATTTGGCTTGCAAGCAAAATGCAGGTGTCCCAGATTGGACGGCTCACCTATGGTCTCCAGAGGCTGTTTAGTGTGCTTCGCGTAGATGTTGTTGATGACCCGCTTGAGCTTTAGGATCTCCTCGGCATGGATCTGGATGTCTGTTGCCTGGCCCTGTGTCACACATGCCAAAACAGCAGTCTTAAAACATAGTTCAGGAAAAGGAAGACTACAAACCGTTTTCAAAATGCACGCGTGTATACACAGCAGTAGTAGATAGATTTGCAGATCAACTCCTCATAGCTTAGATCTGCAAACAGAATGCAGGTACTGACCAAGTAGGGAGAGAAAACGCTAGATGTAAGAGTGACGGCTGTCGACATTTACCAAGTCATTGGCACTGGCAGCATAATATGATGTGTAGTGGTTGTGGAATTCACTAACTGTGGTGTGGGCTCTCCTCATATCACTGTGGCAAATGCGACTTGTGACTGTGTTGGCGAGCATTTGCAAGGAAACATATCAAATTGCTTGCTTAGTCTGAATGCATTGTCTCAAAGTTGGGGATACAGAGCAAACAAAAAAGCATTACATGCTTCAGCGCTGTGTTGCAGTATGCTACTAGTAGCCTCCCTAGTTCATACGAACCTGCAGCACAGATAGTGTCTTGTCAAGACATCTTTACGTACCTTCCTCTATGCAAAGTAATGGGGAAATACTGATTGCCTGACAAAAGGGGGGCAATGCACAAACACATGTATAACACTTATGAAGTGTGTAATTGTATACTTTGAAGATGATTCAGAAGGTTGGGGTGTGGACAACTCATGTTTCCTAGTTCTTGCTTCAGGCGATATTATTTCATAATACCTCTCACATGCTGTGTTCTACCACCGTTACCTGGTAATAAGGGGACTGTTAACGTCATTTATTAACAGCTATGTCTGCAACAAAAGTCTCTGGTTAGTGCTTTGTGGCACGTGTCCCTCCTTTCCGTTCAAGTTTTTCGCACCGCAAGTTGTCACAAACTTTGCACACGGCAGAGATGTTTCTCAGTTCATTACCATACTAATTCATGGTACGCTTGCAAATGTGTCCGTTTATTCCTGTCCTATGTTCTTAGGAGAGCGCAAATAAGCATCCTATAAATTCCTACCAACTAGCCCAGACCAGCACCCTTCTAAGTACCACACTAATGTGAGTAAAAAAAGGCAGAGCGTGTGGAACAAGAAGGTGCACTTGCTAGCCACATTATGCTGCCTCTTCAAAAGCTAGACACCACGCCCGGCAACAATGGAGCATTGAAAAACTTTACGGAGCAATAATAGGCACACACATCAGATGCGGGCATCACTCACGGCAGCGTGCCCAGACGGCTGGTGGACCATGATGCGTGAGTTTGGCAGGGATTGGCGCATGCCTGGTGTGCCAGCGCAGAGCAGTAGACTGGCGGCACTGCAGGCCTGGCCAATGCACCACGTCGCGATGGGCGGCATTATGTACTGCATCGTGTCATAGATGCCCAGACCAGCCGTCACCGATCCACCTGCAAGTGCAGACGTGCACAATGGTTGCATTAAGATGTCGAACAGGTGTTCAGAAAGTATAACAGGTGAAGCACACTGCATCACTCGCTTGCAGCTTTAAAGGGGTCCTGCAACACTTTTTTAGCATGGTCAGAAAACACTGCCAACGAGTAGTCGAGGCTCCTGAGAACATGCGAGCTAAACATTGTAGTGCAGCATGTATGTATCCTGTGAATTACAACTAATTCTCAAACCCAAAGTCCACGGTCATTGGCCGATTTAAGCATCGTTAGCTGCATAGTTACCATTGCCACCGCGGGATAAGCTGCAATAAACTTGCTTGCGTTTGGCACTTGCATCTTTCAAGTTTTTTTCTTTGGCATCTAGTGATTGCATTTCCAACTGGGAAGCCCACTCACGTCATAGGCAGTGAAGCGAATAACTGCAGACAAGCATAAAAGAGTATGTATACAGACCTGGGCTGTTTATGTACATGTGCACTGGCTTCTTGTTGCTCTCGGACTGTAGGAACAGAAGTTGCGCCACGACCAGGCTAGACATCTCGTCCGAGATCTGCAGTGCCGAGGTATGTATGATTACTCTACGTAAATCAATTGATGCATGCTCGGAAAGGTCTATGGCTCTTTGCATCTATGCAAACACAGGATATAGGACTACTTTTCTCAAGCAACAGTTAATGCAGTTTGTGTGAAATCCACTGAACTTAAACAGTCAATGTGCTTGCTGGGAACACGTCTCTCTAGTCACTTCTCAAGTTACAGAAAAAATACATAATGAAGAGAAAGAGCTAAAGGCCAGTTTCTATCAAAGGCTTGTAAGCTCAAGTGAATAGATCTCTGGAAAAGAAGGCGCCTAAATTCAGTAGGTGGCTGCTAATGCAAACTATTGGCTCAGTTCGAAATCACTCTACTAAAGCGGCAGCGATTTCAATCACATTGAATACTTATATATGTGCTGAGATTTTTCCATCGCAAAATAGCAGAGCAGTCACTATGCTCTGAGAAAAGCTTGGCAACTTGATTCTGCATAAGCGCTAGGTAAGAAAATTCAGGGTGAATTGCATAAGCAAAGAAGACTGCAAGACCATAATGAAGTGCCACGTGACGGGTTATGCCTAGTCTAGTCAAAGCACACGTCTTCACAAGGTCCAGCTGTCTCTCTCGTTAGTACTTTTAGGTGCCGCTTGCAAACTAAAAGAAACCAATTAGCCTAACAATAAGTTTCACGTGACATCATTAGTTCCAAACACTTCTAGCTCCATGGCTGAGGCAAATGTAGCTATATCAATAGCAACGCAGTTAATGACCTCATTTGTTGCAATCCCAGTGGACGGCACACAACACAAGAGAAATCACCTTCGACCAGATGCAACAACAGCCACCTAACCTACACGACTTCTTAGCACGGTGGTGCGCGAATAAACGAAACACTCGGAAAGGTACACGAAACACGGCGCAAACTATCAACTCAAACTTTATTGAAACAACAAACATATATATGGGAGGTTAGAAGAACACGTGTTAGAAACCATGAGAAGACAAAGATTATCTCAATGACACGCTTCCATCTTTGTCTTCTCATGGTTTCTAACACGTGTTCTTCTAACCTCCCATATATATGTTTGTTGTTTCAATAAAGTTTGAGTTGATAGTTTGCGCCGCGTTTCGTGTACCTTTCTGAGTGTTTCGTTTATCCGCGCACCACCGTGCTAACATTAGTTACCAACTCGCCCAGCAATGCGTACTTCTGTAACCTACACGAGTCTTATAGGCATTAACTTTGGTTACTTGAGCAAGAATATGGAAATGGCAATAGCCATACCAACTGCAACCTGAAAAAGCTTGTGTTGGCCAAATGGGTTCACGACTGGGGAGACATCAGCACAGAATAATGAAGAACGTACGGCTTCTTTCATAGTGCGTGGCTGGGATATGTGGTTGTTTCTGGTGGTCCTGCCGACTTTTCCATTTCTGGTTGCTTTATCAGAAACGTGACATATCCGATGCGGGTCTCGTGCAATAAATTTAGAAGTTTCTTCAACAAACTTCAATTAAAGGTAAGCACCACTGCCGTGCATTGCCCTTGCCTCTTTTGTATTACTACACTTTCTTTCCCAATAATTACAACTGCAAAGCTGAACGATGAGGTATCCTGGTAGGTTGTTGTTATTACGAAATCACATGTGTGGCACTGAGTTTACGTACAATGCTGGGTGTACCCCAGGTTTGATGCGGTTCACTGCATCAGATAGCCACAGAAGTATCAAGTGGGCCTTCTTAATTGGACCACGCATACAGGTGGTAACAGATGAAAAAGAAGTTCCGTTTCCATCTGGATTATCGAACCTCTTCAGCTGGAAAGATATCCGGTTCGAGCTCAACTGGTACCACTTGCTTCAAGTATATCTGGTTAAAGTTCCAGTTGAATCCCAATCGGGTCCAGTTATTCCCAGTACATGCAACTGGTCATGGCACCAGTTATCTCCCAAATGGCTTCTAAGTGAAACCGGTTGCTTCCATTGCCGGACCAGTAGGCCTGCAACGGGGACCAGTTATTTTTCGGCAGAAACCTGTTGAAACCAGTTAGATTCCCAGCTGCACATTTTCACCCGGGAATTCAGCTATGTAGCACTATAATTAATCTCGAAGTCGACGATTATCTAGCTGGAATATGGCCGATTTCAAGCCGGGTACTGACAAAGTTGCGGCTGGATAATCATCCACTTCCAGCTGGATTACAGTGCGATATACCAACCGGATTTCCGGTTCAATAATCCAGCTGGAAGCTACAAAGGCTGTGACGTCAGCCTTTCTACTGCCGTGCCACAGTTCAGACAGGAGGTATTTCTTCTCTACAATGAAAATACAGGCGGTTTCATTGAAAGAAGAGCGTGCATGGGTTTGGCGTCAACTCACGGGACCCATGACGCACACGATGCGTTCCTTGAGTAGCCTGCTGTAGATGTCGTAGGCTCGCTCTCCGCGCCCGGTCTGCTCGATCACGATCGGTATGAGCGGATAGCACAGGGAAGGACTCGTGTGCACGGACCGGCATGCTGAGACAGTACGCCCTGCTGCCAGGCTGGGACAGAGTTTGATCGCCTGCAAATAATGCTCCGTTCGGTTAGATCTAATGAGGAAGAATGCCACCAACTGCAAGAAAACTCAGTAACGGATTTACGTGCCGTGGAGACTGTGCACTTACACTTCTCAGGAGACTCATACTTGCACGAAAGTTCACGGCACGGTACAAAAACAGAACTGCAGACGGCCGACGTGATGCCGATGGTGTTGCGGCTTTACAATAAAAAAAGGATTACGTAATCAGTTATTAATAAGGTTAAGTTCTAACCTTGTCCATACTAAATTTATAAAAATATCATGCCATAGTTTTTATATTTAATGTATACTGGATTGAAGTTTTTTATGCTTTTAACTTTACGCAACTGTCCACACCGCACGTTTCCGGCCAATTCAGCTTTCTTGTAGTCTTGAAGGCAATGCTCAAATCCCATGCTCTTTGCGTTGCCATATCAATCAGTAAAATTCACCAATTTACACTGATTTATGTATCATTAGTTTTTCATTAGTAATGTGTTTTAATTTAACTGGTACCCATCACAAAATAAAACGTGACTGTTTTCAAATGTACACATAGCCTCCGAGATTGCAACGCTTTTTTTTTCTTAATAAGAACGTCGCTACAAAACTGTAGAAGCCATACAAAATATTAATCACAATTTTTAAGAGACATTTTAGTTCGTCGAATAAAACAACTTAGTTTAAATATGCGTCGCGTGGCCACTATGCCACTCTGCTTCAGGTATTTTGTCACTTCAAACGTCCAGTGCGTTATAAAGGTTGTAGTGGTTATTTGTCATGTTATTTGTCTTGTAAGTACTACAATCGCGTGCATGCATTTTGTGATTTTCGCGTGTATGTGCATCTGCTTTTGCGTGAGAGTTGAACTTGTTAGACCGTAACTGGTGACCACAACAAGCGATGGATGACGAAGCGGAGACCTACAAACTGTGGAGGATTCGAAAGACTATTATGCAGGTATTCAACTCAAATGCGTTCACTCATCGCCGCGAATTTCGTCGTGGCCGGAGCAGGGACATGCCAAGATAGCAGCCCCACATAGCGCTGTGTTCGGCTTGTAAAACCTATTTTTCGTTTCGGGCCTTCTTCAGCTGTGCCACGACAGGGGATACCTGGTGACACAAGATGAATTGGACCAGACCCTTGACCAGTTCAAGCAGCAGTTTGGTGACAAGCCCAGGTGAGCCGTCAGTCGTGAACTTCGCATGCCTTGTCGAAGTTAAAAGTTTCTGTAGCGGTGCAACCTTTCGATTTGTTTGTTATTTCAGTGAAAGGAGGCCCGCAAGAAACGACTTAATCGTGCTCGTCGCCCACAACGACGATCCCACTGGTGAGTAAAAGTTTACTTATCTGCTGACTTGAAAGTCGCGGGTTCGATCCCGGCCGAGACGGTCGCATTTCAATGGGGACGAAATACCAGAAGCCCGAGTACTGCGCGATGTCGGTGCACGTTGAAGAACATCGGGTGGTTGAAATTTACGGAGCCCTCCACTGCGGCGTCCCTCATAACCATATCGTGGTTTTGACGCTTCATACTTCAGATATTAAGAAATAATAAAATGAAAGCAGTGCAGTGCATATGTGTCAGTGCTTCTTGAATTGAGCAAAGTTTTAAACTGCGCAAGGAAGACGGGACGAAAACTGGAACACAAACGCACACACTTTCCTGTTCCTCGTTTCACCCTGTCTTTTTCGCAAAGTTTAAAAATGTTGCTATATCTGTGAACCGACTAGCCCAACTTGCTTCTTGAATATTATTGCCTTCTGCTGAGTAAGCATCGTTGTGCTGTATGTGCAATATATGTGAAAGATAGCACTTCACGTGCTTGGCCCTTCGCCATTCATATTACCTTAGCGTAATCAACTCCCTACGTTTCATCAGTTGGCGTGGCATACCATGCTATACTGTCACGCTAAACTCTCCAGGCCTTTTTCTCTGTCTTAAGTTTCGTCACACCAGTGATTGGCAAGGGGTTGCGTGACTGACTGCAACTAGAGAGCAACATGCAATGACCAATATCATATACCAATATCATATGGCTGCACCCAAAACTTTGTTGAAGCCATCCAAAAAGACCAAGAGATTCAGACTCATTTTTGCCTTGCCCACGGATCAAAGCTGATTTGAACTAGCGGGTGAGAGTAAACTGTTGTCTTTGGTTGTGCCAGTGGATGCGTTTTACTTTTCTTTCCTGGCTTACTTCTAACAGTACTTCGGCTTGCCTTTGCAGATCAAATGTTCGTTTTCTTCCCCGACGAGCCAAAGATTGGCATCAAGACGATCAAGACATACTGCCAGCGGATGCAGGAGGAAAACATTTCACGTGCCATTATCGTCGTCCAGGCAGGCATGACACCGTCGGCAAAGCAGGTGCGGTCTACTCACTTTGGTGATTTTATGTTGGCGTACAGTAGACTCTTGTTAAATGGAACCTGGAGGGACCAGGAAAATGTGTTCCATTTAACAAAAGTGTTGTTGACTGAAATGTGAACTAGGTTGCAGCATCCAGGTAGGAAACCAATCATATCAGAGGCAGTTGTTCCATTTAAGCAGCAGTTCCGTTTAAGAGATTTTCCTTTACTGAGAGTCTACTGTACACCATTTCAATTTTTTTTATACCAGTGTGTGAACTCCATCTGCAGGACATTGCAGAGTTGAATACCAGCGATACAACATGCAAGCTGTGGAGATAGGTTTGCTACACAAGCTTACCCTACGAAGCGACCGGGAAGGGACGCGACGCTCTCCACTGCCGTCGTGCACAAAGATGCTACGGCCGGGTTCGTCGACTCTCCGACACCGCGCAGAGATGGCACTCGAGGCAGTTCGTCAACTAACACGGGTTTATTAACCCAAGATACAGCACAGTGCGACAGTCATGTGATTGCTGGCCGTTAGGGTAACTCTGCAAAACCGACCGAGTGAACACTTGCCGGCAGGCGCTACGGCTATCACACAAAGGGCAGCAGCCGAGCGCACGTACGAGAAGCCGCCTGCTGAAGCAGCGCGTCTACCTCTCGTGCAGGCCTGTGAGCATATGCCACAGCGCGCGGACGCCGGGCGGAAGCAAGCTGAGGGGAGAGGGGGCTGTCACGGGCGGCCAATGAGGATCGGCGAAGCACCGTGACGTGAGCTAGAGTGATGCGAGGGGAAGGCCTTGTCCGGGCAAGTTCGGACATGTGTCTCCGTGCAGGGAAGACTGACGCATGGCTTGCACCAGACAAAAAGGCCTGGCGGCGAAACCACGGTGGCCATGTTGCCGATTAACGGCGGTTCCCGGCGCACGAGGAGCACGGGGCCAGCACCCGCACTAGCTGGGGGACGAGGCGCCCGGGGGGAGGTCGCGCTCGATTCCCACAAAGCATACAAAACACATTCAATGCAAAAGTCATCTACTACACACACCCTATGCCTTGCAGCTAAAGCTGTTATGAGATCACAACAGCAGCCGATTTTGGTGTCGTAGTTGTCCACCATCGGTGTCCGTAACAGATGGTGAACAACCACACAGCGAGAAAAAAATATTCATGATTGAGCGGGATTTGAACTCAAGCCATCTCTGTGGTAGTTGAGTATTCTACCACAGAGCCACGCTGCTGCTTCGAACTCCTTCACTAAAAGACCCAATTCAGGCATCATGTCGGGCTTGTAGTCACATTAAGGGTTGTAATACAGCGTGGTAGAAGAGTAAAATAACAACCAGGCGTCACTCAGTGTGAATTGCATGAATGGGCTGTTTAAAGCTTCCCACTACAGAGAGCTCAGCCATAATACTTCGTCATCAGCCGCAGCATCAACATAGTGCATACAATGCCTTACAGGTGTGTAACAGGCACATCACTTCTCTGCACAATGATGAATAATTGTACAGCCAGTATTTTCCTACTTCGCAAAATTATGATGTTTTGTGGCGTAGTGGGTACCCTGCAACGGTACTTGCAGTAGTTGCCCCAAGAGAGTTTACAACGGGCTCTATAGAAAAGCCTTTCCTCCAGCTTTTGCTGTGACCATGCTGCTTGTTCTGCGCTGGCCTGGAATTTTTTTATTCACAGGGCCGCTTCATTCATAATACCCCACATGCACTGATGTATATGTATCTCTTTCATGGCTTAGTGACATGGCTCATGCACAAATCCAATAATTTGGCAGAAACATGGAAAGCATATTGTTGCTGACATATCTTAGTTGTGTGTGCTCTGCTTCACATCAGTTTTCTCTAAAGGTGACCATGCAGATAACATTAATGTGGTGTATGTCCTCTTTAAAGAATGCCCCTTTTTTACCCTCCGCAGTGGTCTATAGTTGGCAGCAACTTTTTTTGACAGCACTGTGGAAGCTACAGAAGCGAAGCGCGTTCCTTCTACCAAGCCAAGAAATAGTACTTAAGTTTACTGATAATTTTCTCATGTGCTTTGCTGAAACAAATGTTCTTTATTTATTATGAGAATCATACAGTTGAGGGAAGTCGTAGGTAAAATACAGTTATTGTTCACATTGCAAGAATGCCTTCCTTTTCTAAATTCCATTTGTTGTCGGCACCACCATTTCAGCACATCCATTTTCCAAAGTAAACATGGCGTCTGTGATGTAGTGGGTGAGTGTGCGACCACAAATGCGTTGTTTAGTTCTCCAAGAAGAATATGCTCGAAATATGACATTAAAATGTACGCTGAATCATCGAAATGTTTCTCCCATTCATAATTTTCCATATGTTTTTGTAAACACGTTAACGATGTGAGCGAGCAAAACCGAAATCAGTCGGCAGCTGCCGTACTACTTGCGGAGCAACACGGAGGTTATACGGAAGCCACGCCTCCGTATAACCTTCGTTCCAATGTCAAGATAAGTTGTCGCCGAGTTTAGTGATACAGTGCACAACTGCTGACCCGCAGGTCGCGGGATCGAATCCTGGCCGCAGTGGCCGCATTTTCAATGGAGGCGAAAATGCTTGAGGCCCGTGTACTTAGATTTAGGTGCACCTTAAAGAACCCCAGGGGGTCGAAATTTCCAGAGCCCTCTACTACGGCATCTGTCATAATCACATTGTGGTTTTGGGATGTTAAGCCCCCACAATTATTATTAAAGAGTGTCCTTTCTTTTTTTTTATCTCTGGGTGGCATTGAGTGACGGATGCACAGACAAACACAGTAATAGAGGTGCACAGTTCGAAGTTATTCATTGTAAAATATTCAAAATGAAAGGAAGGGAGCGAATTTTGCAGGGTCACATGTCCCGGTTTGTCTCGCTCACTCACATAGCCTGCTGTTTCAACAGCAAGAGCTTGAAGTGCCAACATAGAGGGTGTTTTCACTACACAGTTGCCTGTTATACACCCAGTGTACTGATTACAGTGTTACCATGGTAGCGGACAACAGCGAACTGCACCCCAATGAAAAGAATAATTCAACATCTGTTAGTGTGAGAAACTTTCACCGCTTGGAACAGCACTCAACAGTGCACTGTACAGGCACAATGAGGCTGCTCACGAGGTTACGCTAGTGGTAAGAGAAGCTTTCTGCATAGATACACCGCTCATGAAATGTATAACAAGCAAAACTAGTGAAACCAATTCTCTAGCAAGACACCCTTTCCTGTTCCATCTTTCATCTGTGGTCATTAGTGTGTGTTCTAGTAAGCACGTACCTTACTAGCTCAGTGGCAAGTATTGCGCTGTTCAACCTCGTCTTCATCGTCTTTATTCCGCAGGCCCTGGGAGACATGGCACCCAAGTACATTCTGGAGCACTTTCTGGAATCGGAGTTGCTCATCAACATCACAGAGCACGAGGTGGGCATGTGCATGGCTCGCTGAACAGCGATAGCGCGATTGTCTTCGCTAATATCAAAACAAGAACATCAGCACTCCCTTAGAACCATAGAAGGAACATTTATCATCCGCATTTTTTACATCTTTTTCGCTCGTTTACTATCTTTGCTATTTTACTTGTGCTCCGTCAGCTGTTTGTATTTCACACATGCACAAAAAAAAAAAAAAAACATGCCCATTTTGTAGCTCATGAGTGCACTTGTCCGAGTAGTACAGCCGCCCAAATCTTTAACTATCGTGCGCAGCGACGACTTTTCTGCGTGTCAGTACCATGTGATGGAACAAAGTTCCATGAAATTGTTTTGTGGGCATGTGCTTTGAGGACATGCACTTGCCCTCAACCTTTTTGGAGCTTGATTCAGTCATGGCAAAGATACATGGAAAAAACTGGCACTCATGCATGATACTTAAAGATTTGGGGCAACTGTACATTTTAATACAGTAGACTCATTGAACAGAACTTGAAGGAAGCAGGCAAATATGTTCTGTTTAAGAAGAGTTCCATTTACTGAGAAACGAACATGGACGCAGAATTCAAGTACGAAACCAGTCATATGATAGGCAGTTGTTCCATTTGAGCAGCAATTCCGTTTAAGAAATTCCCCTTTAGTGATAGTCTGTTGTAGTATCTATAAATATAGATAAAGTATGCATGCATTCCAGCTCTTGAGCTGTGCGATATATTGCCTGCTGTGCCAACTTTATCTTGGAAAACTGGCTGGTGTGAAGGTGTAACGACAGCACATATCTTTACCTCGCTTCCATTCTTTGATATCTGTGGTTACTCTATAAAATCAGTGCATATTCTCAGTGTGCTGATTATGTATATATCGTCCGTTAACTTTCTTTTTTTTTTTTGGGGTAGTGAATTAGGTGTTGTGCTGAAATTAGCAAGTTAGCAAGCAACAGCAGGGCTTGTCTGATGCAAGGCAGCAATACTTGGAGAGACTTCATCGTGTAGTGGGCCTGCAGTAGGTTGACAATGAGGATGATAGTGATGGAAAAATTAAGACAGAGATTACAAGATCGTTATGAAAGCTCTACATACAGTAAAACCTCGTTAACCCGGATCTCACGGGACCGGAGAAAACGTCCGAGTTAACCGAATTCCGGATTATCGAATAAACCATGAAAACAAAAGAAAATGTACTCGGCAAAGACAAACCTTTACGTATTTCATGAAAAACTGCTTTATTTTTGTCCGCCTCGTCGTCGGAATTTGTGCTAGAACGATTTTCTTCAACCCCACCAGGTGGTGGTGCGCACGCTCGCTGTCGCTGGCAGCTGTGGCCGCTTCACTCCGGTGACGGTCGCCATCATTGTGAAGCGCGACGGCGGTGGCAACGTGCACAAGCACAGCCGGAGAACGTAACGTGCACGAGCTTGCACGCTACGCGCGAAGTCACAACACAAAGAAACCAGCAGCGTACGTAAACCCAGTAAACCGCGGTAAACCGTCCCGTCGTCCGTGCATGCCGCCATTGCGCTTTTAATAGACAATGGATGCGCCGGCGGCCCTTCCGCCGGGTGGTGACTAGCGCCACCTAGCCACTTCCCCCTCATTTACTATCATCATTATCATATTCTGCTGCAGTTGTTTGTTCGGTTTCGGTTTCTCCAAAACTTCGGTTCCGCTGTCGGTTACGGCAAGCAGGGCTTGCGCCGCCGAGATCGCACGATTCTAAGCACGAAGTACCGATTGCGCTCTCCGGAGTTGTCCGAGTTAACCGGTGCGTGACTAAATCCCTCCGAATTAATGAGCATCTGACACCATTGAAGTATACACAGTTTTGCCAGGACCGCGTCACGAGTCCGAGTTAATGAGACCTGGATAAACGAGGTTTTACTGTATTAGGAAATGTGTAATGTTTCTTGAGCTTACAAATGACCTCAGAAGCACTGCTGACGCCTTCTGTCTTTTTCTTTTCGTGCAGCTCGTGCCGGAGCACGTGGTCCTCACACCAGAAGAGAAGACTGAGCTGCTTGCACGATAGTATCCTTTTACTCTAACACGTGTTACATTTGCGTAAGCATTTCACTGCACGTGCTTCTCACAAATTGGACAGTCGCACCAGCGATTGATGGGGGTTGCATGACTGACTCCTATTGGTAACTAGAGAGCTACTTCCAATGACCAGCAATCACCCTGTGAGAACGATCTTCCCATCGCCCCGCAGTAATGTCTTGCAACTCGTGCTGCTCGCATTGGCTCATGTAGCGGTCGCTAAGTGAAATAATCGTCAGCACATTGCAGCATGCTGCTCCTCCTCCAATGTCTGATTGGTTCAGCAGCTTTGAGGGTGCAGCTCTGAATCACCGTAAAATTCAGAGCAAGTGCCCCCTCCGATTTCACAGCTAAATTCAAATTTCCGTGCCGTTCCGGGAAAGCGTCCGCCCTCTCCCCCCCTCACACGCTCTTCACCCTGAACTTGGACCACGTCTAGGCCCAGTCTTGAAGCACCTCTGCTTGAAATTTGTTGTCAAAGATAGACTTTTTTCTGTCCCACGCAAAACACCCCCCCTCTCCACATTGTCGATAATGTCAAGTTGAAGGGTACTTGGAATTTCACGGTACTTGTAGACTTCTCAATTAAAGAAACTATTTACTATGAGTTTAGCCACATGACCTTTGTGACTCAATTGCGTTAATGTGCCTTAATGCTTCACATGTAGTGAGGGTGGATAGGGGTGTTAGATACAGAGAATCTTTCTTTGAAATTGCAGGTGCCAGATATGGAGTACAACAATTAAAGTCTTAACTTTTTGCGAGTAATAACCCTGGTATCAGTGATACAGAATTCTAGTTTAGATGCAAGGTTTCGGAGTGATTTCTAATTGGTCAGGTTTGCATAAGTTACTGAGATACATGTACTACTGTAGTGACATGCCAAAAAAGGCAGAAGTTTTTCCCACCAAGGCATGTTGTGGCTGCTTCCAGTGTCTCTCTGCTTGTAGAAGACTAGCTGCCTTATGTTCTATCGAACCAGTGTACTGCAGCTTCAGGCTGACCAGTCAAATGATGTATTGGCCACAATGCGGGCTCAAAATATTCTAACAAAAAGAGGGAACCAGCTGCTTTGTACGGTTGACGTGCACCAGCCCAACGACACAAGCCTACAGATAATGCCTCACCCAGGTGTGAATGCTAGAAGTGAAAACCACATTTGGGCAGTTGTACTTGAAGAAGTCCTGAACTACTTTTCTAATAGATTATCTAATGACCTCAGTATCGACTTTTATTCCCACACGAGTCGATTGCAGCAAAAATATCTCGAATCTGCTAAGAACGAGCTGAGTTGCAGGAATTTACACAGGAAGGGATGGCACAAGTGAAAGATGCTGCGTCGGCACATGTTATGACCTTAGGTTCGCAGGATGAAATCTGATCACTCCTTCCCGATGTGATTTCTGAGCGCATTAGTGTGGCTGCTGTGCAGAGGATATAACACTAGTGGAAGGACGCACGCGGTGCACTGCTGGCGGAGAAACGCTGCGGCGGCAGTGCGTTCACAGCAGCTCGCAGCAAGCCCCTCCTTTTTACGTCACTTCCTCGAAGGTGCATTTTTGGGGGGTCATGCCAATTTACAACAGCCTGGTGACAAGCTTATTTGTCGAATGAGAAAGAGAATGCGGTACGCACACGCAGGTTCTAAAACCTTTCCCACATGCTGAACGAGCCTCCCCATCAATCAGCGTCCGGTTGGGTTCCCCTGCTATGCTGAGCACATACATCACGGAAGGGGTGAGGGAGCCGCTCTGATTGGTGAAAATTGGTGCACGGACCCATTCGTCTCGTGGCACGAAAATGCTGCCGCACGGCATCTTTAAGACTCGCGTTTTGCTGCTGGCAGCACGCCGTGCGCATTCGTCCGCTAGTGTGTTCAACATTTAACATTAGCAGACTATGGAGTGCAGTGGCGATGCACCATGGCAAGAAGCACATCTGATCCATGCGCCAATCTTGATTTATGTCAGCTATTGGCCGGTAGCATGCAGTCTGCTGTTTGACATCACACAGCAGGTGCCTGCAGCTCCATAGAGAGTGAGCACTGGCCCCTGTATGGAAAGAGGGTGGGCACCTGAAAAATGGGCAACTTCTCGCCCCACTTCGCAACTACTTTCTAAGCAGGGCAGCAACATTTGGCTGATGTGTTCATAGCAGTGTCTGCTTTCTGCGGCATGTGTTTTCTCACCTAGGCTGAGGGGTGGCTCATGACCCTTTTAACAGCCCGCTCTTTTACTGACGTATAGGGGCGAAATAAGATAAAAATGTTGTTGTGCAGAGGGCTTGTAATCTGTTGAAAATCCTTTAATCTGTCAGAAAAGAGAAAAAGCACTTGGCATTTCCAGTTTTCATGGCCCTCACAATGCCACAGTGATGATGGCCTGCGGTCCATAATGATGATTTGATCCGTCGTGTGGGGCTGGCCTTAACGTTCACATTAGCTCAAATAGATGAAGTGCTAGAGGCACACCACTTCCAGGCAATGTGCATTTGAACTGCCAGCGCCAGCAGGGGCTGGGATAAAGAAATGGTCACTGTATCAGCATTTAGAACTAAAAGTGGGCTGGTTCGTCTTGCGTCATGTGCATTGTAAGAATTTGCGGCAGAGGAAAACACTACGGAAGAAAGAAAAAGGACAAAAACTCGGGACTAACTGAGTTGCTAGTCCAGCGTCTTTCCATCCACTTGCTTCCTATTCCCTGGAAATTCTCTAAATGCACGTGGCTATCAGCATGAAAACACATGAAGAGCTCTCAAAAGTGCTTGTGCTCTGTTTCACAGTGAAACAGATAATGCTGCAGAGGCAGTGCAAGTAAGTGCATCCACGGTAGACCTGCACCCATATGACCATGCAATTGCTTTTCATTTTTAATGCTCTCTGCAAAATAACTACTTGATACATTACTACAAGATGTGTAAGTCGCATTGCGAGACAACTATATTTGCGCACATCTGTGCCTCCAGCAAATGATATTACTATGGTGTGGCTGTGTGTGTGTTAACTGTGCACCACGGCCGCTGGTTGTAGAAATGTCACTCGCTCCGCTTGTGCAATGACAAGTACGTAGAGATGTGTCACTTAGGCCACTGATTCAGTGACAGACCCCTTGCCTGTAAGTCCGTCCAGCTCTCCTCCTTGCTTCCTTTATTCTTCGTCTGCCCCCTCCCCCCGTTTAGGGTAGCTAATCTGGCGCTCCCTGCCGTTCCTTTGCCTCTGTCTCTCTGGCAGCATTGCAGTTTTCACTCCCCACACAGACTCTGATCAGTTGTGCCTATGAATATGTTGCAGTTCACAAAGTACAGGGGGCTTTATTGTAACAAACAGAAGCACGCCGTTCTCTCAAAGACACCAAAGGTGGACTTGCCAAAAACGCCTTCTTCTTCTGTTTTTCATGATGCGCCTCTCAAGCAGATCGGTCGTCGTCTCTTCCAGCGCCAGCGCATGGCTGGGCACGAATAGAGGCGCGGCAATATATTACGAACATCATAATAGGCAATACTGATGTGAGCGAAGATGAAGCTGTGTGCATTTCAAAGATGAAATTGTTCAGTTCAATTATTTATTTCAGGACATGCATATAAAAATGGGTGACCAAAGCATCTGGGCCCTTGGCATATTGTTGGCTCAGGCCCATGCAATAAATTCTGGGCCCTTAGCATATTTCTAGTTCAAGCCCATGCAATAAATGCACAACTTAATGTATCCAGGCATCGGTAACAACACTCGCAGAAATTGTGTGAACTTTTACACTGACAATCGGTAGAGATAATCGTCATCAGTTCTGTGACCACCAAAGGAAAAATCTGTGTTTTTTTTTCTTTCTTTTTTTAAAACACCCAGTAAAAATATACATACAGTGCTAAGAGTAGTGACAAATATTAGTTCATTTTAGTTTTAAAACAATATAACATAGTATTATCATGACACTAAGCTTTGGCAAGAAGTTGAAAATTGTTTTTGGCAATAATGTCCTTCAGTGAGTGGTTCTTTGAGTGATGGCAGCATCCATCACGAGAAACCTTCTGTGGTAGGACTGAAAGGCGGGCGATCAAGGTGCCAGCGTATGTGTACAACTGGTATTTCCTTGACTGTCGCCTGCAATACAGCAAGTTGAAAGAGAACCACCTGATGAGGATCCAGGCAGGAGACCCCGTGGCACGGTACTTCGGACTCAAGAGAGGGCAGGTACGAAAGCACCCCACAGATTCCTTGGGTTGGGGCGAGTTGGTTAAAAGAATTGCTGGAGTGGAAGCTCTTGCAACGCCTTACCGGCCAATGTGAAGCCGGCATTTGACCCTCGTTAATCTCGGAAACATGTTCTTTTTGGGTGGTGACCGCTTAGAGACCAGGTGGTATTGTTGCTCTGTTAATGTAAATGCCGGGTTAATTATAAAATAAAAGATTGTTGCTCCCAACTAAAGTGACATATCGAGATGAGTACTGATAACTTGATGTCGAGTACTGTCAAAACCGACTATATTGAACTCTGCTAGATTGAATCATCCTCGGACTGTTCTTGAACACAACAACACTTTAACATCAATTCATAAGAATATGCACAGCTACGTCGAACAAAAATAACCGGAATACTTGATATATCGCACATCATGCAGTGCAAAATGTCCCAAAAAGTTGGCTTTCCCTCACAAGAAATTGGCTTTTCCTTATGGAAGGGAACTTCCCCCGCATGCATTTGGTAGAGACTGGGCAGTGTGATTATCTAGGAGGGCTCTATCGATACCGCATTTTCTCACCTACAACCCGCCCCTGCATATAACCCCCCACTGCCAATTATATGAATGCAAGCTGCACAAAAATAATATTTAAAAAAAAAATCCCTGTGTGTTGCCTTAAGCCACCTCTCTTACATTGTTGTGAAGCAGTTCCATGAAGAAAATTTTTGCACCAAAATTCATTCAAAATACAGGAATACACAAAAGATGGCGGTCGCAGCCATCATCTTTTGGGACGCATGGCTTCTTCAGTTATAATTTTCACTTCAGCAATTCTTTTTAAGCTTCCTTGGGTTGGGAAAATTTGACAGCTGCTAAATGAAATGTTTGTGATGGGGTTTTTGGCCAATTTATGCTTTATATATATCTTAAAGCATTCTATTTCAGCAAACTGGATGGGAAACTTGAAAATTTCTTCTAACTCGTGGAATGTAGGTGGAATCTTTCGTTTCAAGCTTTTTCACTCTTTGGAGTTGCTGGTTGACTTGGCATTATGATACTGCCCAACCGCCTCTTGGGACACGATATTGTGGCATTGCCATTTCCGATGCGGATAGTTTTCACACTTTGCGAGTTATCACAGGATTGGACTTTGCCCACTTTATCGGCAAGCAGTGAGTGTGGCACAGTAGGAGCGGTGCAGAATCAAACGCAGCTACAACATTCTAGACCTTCTAACACAATAGTGTTAAGGAGCTCGTGTCGCAGAAAATCCTGTGTCGTCATCGGGCATGAGTGAAGCCCATTGGATGCAAAGGATAGAAACAGGTCAAAGCAGGCTCAAATTGACCCCAAGTTTCTCGCGGAAGCTCCTGAATACAAGCTGAAGTACCGTAATTAAGCTGAAAA
Source organism: Rhipicephalus appendiculatus (assembly GCA_030522465.1). Lineage (NCBI taxonomy): Eukaryota > Metazoa > Arthropoda > Arachnida > Ixodida > Ixodidae > Rhipicephalus > Rhipicephalus appendiculatus. The sequence continues at coordinate 908,336 of JALIZH010027969.1, forward strand.
AGAAAATAGCAGTTGGGATGGTAGTCGAACCTAGGCCTCTTGGGTACGAGGCATGTGTGCTCCAGCAATTTCCTGACCTTGAGGCTTGTCTGATGTGGTTGCGCCTGAGTGAAAGGCACACAGGACAAGCGACAGACAGAACTGGACAGGTATTGCACACAACCTGTGCAGTTATGTTGTTTTTCTTTTGTGCCTTTCGCTCAGTGCAACCACATTGTAATGCCATATCCAACTAGCCCAAGTTGAAGTTTGTTGAGGCTTGTGGCATCGTGGCTCCTAGCAACCTCCAATTGCAAGTGAAAACTGTGTTTATACGAGGTCATCATGTACCACAGGGCACTGGTAGCACAAAACTTCGCTCATATCATTCTCTATGGTGATGTTGTTGCTTCAACAATGGTGACGAGGCTCCGTTTCCTGCTCATTACTATTGCTTCATTTATAGTACAGTTGAACCCCCTTTATAAGAGACACTGATGTAAGAGACAGATGGGTTTAAGAGACACCAGTCGGGCCTACATTGAAATAGGGGCTGATTGGAGAACGCATATGTGGTACCCTGCTTATGAGAGACACCTCATATAAAAGACATGAATTGCTTCTCAGGTGCATGTCTCTTATAAAGTGGTTCAACTGTACTTGAGAATCTGTATGGAAATGAAAGGGTTTCCTGCAGCTTACGAGTGTGTGTCCATTGTCTCTTCAGAGCTACCAGATAATGCACACATGTTCATGTTAAAAGACTGCGTGCAAACACGCACACAAGGGAGATGTCAAGACACCACATACACCCAGTCTTTTAACATGAATACATACCAACTAGCTCAGGTCTCCATTATTCTAAACACTTGCTCAGTTTTTTACGCACTTGTCTTCTTCACTTTCCAGGTCGTCAAGATCATCCGGCCTAGTGAGACTGCTGGACGTTACATCTCATATCGTCTGGTGGTGTAGCGTAGCAAAGTGCTTATACATTTAGAAGTGTCTGGAGGCAGGTGTCAAGATGACGCTTGTGAACCATCAACACCACATCCATCGCTGAATCAACGTCCGTGTCCACTGCAGGGGGCAGGCAGGTTGGCTCGCTTGGGAACAAGGGCATCCTTCAACTCCACCTACCGTCACTCTTTGTGGTAAATGGTCGCCTAATCAATTTTCATCACTTTGGGGTCTATGACACAACTGCGTCAAGTCCGAAGTTGTCATCAGTGCTTTCACTCATTAAAGCGATTCATTTAAGTTCGTTGAATTTCTCTACTATACCATTCTGCAATCTACATACCGATCTGGCAAAACAGTGATGTTGGGTAAATGTCACAAGAGTTCTGGCGATTTCGACAGCATCATAATGTGAAAAAGACATTACGCTGCACAGCCTGGTGAGGGATCGAAATGAATATAAAACACGCACATTTTAAACATGCACGAACATGCGTTCTACCTGTGGCAGCCAGCGTGTGCTGCTGTTATTGCACAGAACAGGAGCGGGTACTAAGATTGCTGTAGTTGGTGTCATGATTTATGTCGCGGTGAGGTTTGTTGGGAGGAGTTCTTGAAAACATGAAAATCGGTCAGCATGGTACTGATGTGCACATCCCAGAATTCTCCAAAGTTCATCCTTCTGGCTTCATACAAATTTCACATTGAGAAACGATTACTTTTGGCTAAATTATTACACCAATATTGCAGCAATTTACAGTGATTACTCCTGCATGGGTGGGACTACTAACTGCATTATTTTTTTTCTGAAATCTGCTAACACTTTCAAAGTCAGAAAAATAAAGTTTATCAAGTGGTGTCGCAGGAAAGGTTGGAGACACTGAGGCAATGATTCTGGATTGTACTTAACTGTTTGCCTCTTCCTTCCTCAATGAACAACTTGGTGTTCCCATGGGAATGAAACGATTGCAGAACCAGTGTTCCCTATTTGTAGTTTTTGTAGGAAACCGTATAGTGGCCACCAAAAGTGCACAGGCACATCAGGTTTTCCAGTGCAGTTCTGGTAGCCATAGGTTCAATTGCGTCTTTCTTCATCCTGTTTTTCATTCTTTCGTTATCTCATTCATTCGTTCACTCACAAATGCTGCAGGCAGTAAGCAGTACTGCCTGATGTGACAAGAAGTGCAGATGTTTGGGGTATTTGCAGAGCCCCAATTAGCTGAAGGAGTCATATTTATCCAATCGATTTGTTTGTGCAAATTTTCAGAACTTTCTACTTGTATAGTCACTACGTATTAAAAATGCAGGCATCTTTTAAAGCTTTACAACGCTGACTGTGCATGACGAAACGTGAAATATAATGCAAAGTTGTTTTAAAGGTCCCCTTACCAGCCTAAATAGCAAAAGTTAGTTATACACTGGAAGTTGTTACCTGTTCAATAAAGAGCATTCTACTGCAAGAATTTTTTCAAATTTGTTCATTACAAGCAGAGATAAGAAATAAATTTGAAGCAGCGCACAACCATGATGTGAGGAGGCGAGCTTTGCACACAATTTCATATACATATCAAAGAATTCCTTGGTTATTCAGTTGGATTTGATATGAGGATTTACTATTTGAAGTTTTTGAATATCCTTTTTTTTCAAATGTATAAGGGATGACAGCACTTACTGAGTCACATGGGTGAGAGAACGCTTTATGTCAGCACTATTAATGAATGCTCTTAGGATAGCTGCAGTTGTTCCACAGAGGAAGAAGTTCCATAATGCATTTGCAGAGCGTGCAACGTCTGCTGAAATTTACTTACGGTCATTCAATGAAAATGGCTTGCCTTTATGTATATAGCCTATAATATGAATTTATTGCAACTTATTATTTGACCAGTATTGCCATCTCTCATCCCCTTTAAATATTGTGCGGTGCCGTAGTAATTGTCGCATATCTGTCCCTCAGGTGACGTAACAATGTAAATACACCTGGTAACATTGCTGTGCAGCTCAAAATAAGTTAAAGCAAATGTTTGTCATTTACTGGGTCCTCTGTTATTTGGGCGTCCAGTTGCAAATGGTTATGTGTGTCAGTGTATATCAGAATGACTTGTGAAAAGGTTCTGTGCGGTTGATTTGCGAGATGGGAAAATGTATTTTAGAAGCCGGTTTCTTTTTCTGAATATTTGTATTCTGTCAGAAGAACAAACCATTTCTACACCCCAAACAAAGTAGATGTCCGCGTACCTTGAAAACTCTGAATTTGCTTGTTCCTACTGCACCCTTCGCGCATATAACAAAGCATGTTTAATAACGCTCGCTGGAATCACAGAAATGTCATGTTGCAAGTGCCCGGAGCCGGAACTTGTTTGATGATAATGGTGAAAAGAGATGTGGAATATTCAGAAAAAAAAAATATTCGATTCAATTCGCTTTCGAGAATTACGTACTGTCCTCAAACCTGAGCCGATGTTATCTTTCGTTCGTAGATTAAAAGAATTGCATTTGAGCGCCAAACGTAGCCCGAGCTCTAAACTGTAGTCTGGCCACACTGAGGCACGCGGCGGCCATCTTGCGTCGTCTGCTTCTGTGTTTTGTTGTCTGTGCCAGGTCGTGCGGGCGCCGTAAAACAGCAAATTGGATGATATTCACGCCGCACAAAATCGCCGTCGTTTCAGCGGGGGGGCCCCTCACACGCGGGAGAGAGGCAGCAAGAGCACTTCGCCGGCTCTTGAGAAGTAAGGGGAGGCGGATTCGATTGATTGGATCTCGCTGCCTTGTGATCCGACTACGCGGGCAGGATCGATTCCCGAAAGGCAAACAGGCTCGGGAAACAGCCCGGATTCCGAAAGCGAAACGCTGCGTTTACAAAAAAATGAAGCGCTTTCATTTCTTTTAGCCAATTTTGAAGCCGTTGCCTAGCGCTGATGCCGAACTGTGGAGGCGCGCGTTGAACAGTCGTCTGTTTTTCGCGCTGCGCTGGAGTGCGCCGCGCGGTGGCGCTGCAAGCGACGACGGAGCTCTATGCAAATGGTGCATTTTCTGCGTGCGCTTTGATTTCGTATGCCGATTAGTGACGGCTGGGTCGTGGGTGGGTTGTATGAGCGATTGAATGGCACACGCGGATGGTCGTAGAAAGAAAAAAATATAGAGAGCGGTGAGTCAGCAGGGGCTCAGCACGAAGAGGGCCCTCGCCGAGTTGGAACGAATTTGCGGTTGAAAGGAAGGAGTTTTTTTTTTTTTTTTTTTTTTTTTTTTTTTTTTTTTTTTTTTTTTTTGCGTTTGATATTTAACGATTTCGACACAAACTGTCTCCATCCTCGTTACTTACGTTTATCCCTCTCTCTTTTTGTGTGTGTATTTTTCGCGTAGCACATGCAGACGATGAGCACCGTTGGGCGCCTCCGTTTGCTCGCGTGCTTTCGTTTGTGACCTTCAAATTTCACCACTCAGTTTTCGGTGGCATTTCGCATGTGGTACATTTATGCTTGCTTTAAAACGCGCCCTAGCTTCGAAGTCACGTAGCTATTTAAAAAAAAATAGAAACAGTTGTGCCATTTAATTTTTGCTTAAAAAGGCAGTCTTCATGTCTCGTTCTCTCTCTCCCTCTTTCGTTCTTTCCCGATTACTGCTGTGTAAAGGTAAATGCGGCGTGCGAACACTATGTGGGCGAGATTTGATTACCGGATTAACAGTGATGGATTAACAGACCGGATTAGCAGAGAGAGCTGTACATGTATCACGTTCTTCCATCCCGATTTCAAGACGAAAGGGACCGCATACTTGGGAATGCAAACGGGTGCATACAAGTGTTGTAACGTTTGGTTAGGAATTGCTGAAATGCAGTTTAACCGGCGAAGTTAACGTTAATCCGAGGACGAATGTTCTGAATCATTGACCGTTCAGACGCCGTGAGCTGTCGAACTTAATTGTCGAAGCGCCTGATCGAAGTGGCGAGAAGGTGGAGCGTTTACTATTTCGAAGTCCTGTCTGATTAAAGCGCAGCTCGATGACAGATGCCGCACCTTATATTGCCCCGTCAACCTACCCCCCGACATTGTGAGAACGAAAGCCGCCTCATTGTTGGTGCGCGTGGCATATCCGCAATCACACGTCGCGGTAGCTTAGCAGACAAGGCATGGCCTCCGAGATTAGCCGGCGGCACGGCACGCCGCCGGCTAATCTCGGAGGCCATGGGCAAGGTGTCGCGCTTTCCCTCACAAACACTAGGCGAAAACAAACGTGTCCATGACTTTGGTTGTACGAAGCGTCATAAGATGTCAACACCATCGTCCGGTAACCCGGCATTTCTACACGCCTTTGCTTATACCGCTACACTGTACACGCTGAAATCTTCTCTTGTGATTCTGCCGCAGCGGTGATTCGATGTTATCTAAATTAAATATAGTTTAATGCACTTGTCGTCACCGTTTTGTGGTTTTTGCAAACGCAAAGGTATACGTTTACGTATGGGGAGCTAAAACTGATGAACATGCGTTCCGCTAACACGGTAAACGCAATCCGGTATTCCGGCAACACGGTAGCGTTAGAATGTATACGTAAAAGCTGAACGTCCCTAATCTCTCGAGGACGCGGGTACGACTCCCTGCCGCAGCGGCCGCATTTCGCCAGGGGGCGAACTGCGGCGTGCCAATCTAGAGTTACTGTATATGCTACCTTTAGGTAGCAGAGTTGCGCCTCTGATAGAACTCGCCGCTCGCGCCCCCCATTCGCTAAGCGCGCTCACGTGCGCAAAAAGCATCCTTTTGAGGGAAAGCCAACTTCACGGCCGCGCGGGTGCTGGCGACCGCCGCGCCACCACCCCTGCTCAGCTCTACCGCCGGTGCCATCGCTGCCCAAGCGCTCCGGCGAGGCGATCCGGCTGAGTGCGGATTGTTTTTCGTTGGTGTTGTGGTTGTCTTTCGTTGTCCGTTTTTAGTGACTGCCAGTGTTAGTAGTGCCTGTGCGGCGTTGCGCCGCGACTCAGTGCTGCCCACTGGTCAACGGCTGGCTAGCCGTTGACATAAATCGAACGGGACGGAACGATAAAATTGTGCTCGAGTGAATGCGTGAACATGCACCTTACAGGTCTGTCAGAACAGTATAATTCAGTCCGGGCAATGTGCGGCATTGCATTCGAAACCTGACCGAGTGTTTACTTTATGCCACAGCTACGTAGATATGCCGAAAATTCTCCTTTTCTTGCGTTATTTGTAAAACACGGAGTGATAGTTCTAGCAATTGTTTTCTCGAGCCACCTAAGCGCTGCGTAAAAAACTACGTGAAACGAGCGATTTGCTGAACTTAATTTGTCGAGAATCTCGACAAATTAAGTCGATGTTTTCCTGTTCGCTATTCAAAACAAAATATTACTTCCGATGGTGACGGCCATCGTACAAGCTATAGCACCAGTTTCATCTGAAGTCATTATTTGTTCGAGTTCTCCTTTTTTTTTCTTCGAAGCCAAGGTCATTGCGCCAGCGACGGGTTATGAACGAACGAGAAAGCGCACGGAGCCGCTGGGCCGCGTCGGCTCCTACATTCGAAAGGGGTGGCTTTCCTGCATGACATGGATGCCTCGGCGGGCAAGATGGCGGACCTATGCGCAACTCTGCTACCTAAAGGTAGCATATACAGTAACTCTTTGCCAATCATGTGGATTTGGCTCCCAAAACCCCACCTTATGGTATTCCCTTTGAACTGCAGTGTAGTGGGTTCGGAAGTGAGCAGACGACAAATGTCGTCTGCGCGTCGCATCCCCGTGGTATCGACACTCCACATACAGCGGCCTTCTATTTGTATTTCGCTGTAGTTCTTTTAAACCCCACCTCATGGTATTCCCTTTGAACTGGGTTCGGAAGGGAGCAGACGACAAATGTCGTCTGCGCGTCGCATCCCCGTGGTATCGACACTTCTATTCGTATTTCGCGGTAGCTTTTTTTTTTTTTTTTTTTTTTTTTTTTTTTTTTCTCTACGCGTACGCGTGCAGGCGTATTAAAGTTAATGGCGGCCGCCCGACGACGCCTCTGCGCGGGGAATATGATCGGCGTTCTCGTCCATAAAAGAAGAGAGTCGTCGCATCGGGCGACGCGTGGGAAAAAATGGCCGTTCCGGTGAAGGACGTTGCGCGGGTGCCACGTTCGTTTCGACACCGCCGCCGCAGAAGAAGTTCGCGCTCTCGCGCCAAATGGCTCTTCTCCATTTGAACTGCGAGAACGCCAGCAGCGTGGGTCATCATCATGGCGCATCCTCCTATATAACGCGTGTGTGTGTCACACTTTCGAAGAAGACGACCGCGTCTCGTATTCGGTGACCTCGCGTACTTTGTGGCATTAGCCCTGGAAAAATACCCCCCCCCCCCCCCTCTTTTTTTTTCTCTCGAAGAGGATATTTAAAACAAAGTGCCACTTACTTGGCTTCCTGTACTTTCTGGCCAGCGTGAGCGAGTGTGTTGATGTGTGTAAAGGCCGGTGTGGGTGGCCACTCGGGTGAGGGTCATAATCAGGGCTTAAAGTCAGGGGGGGCCCGGCCCCCCCTTCCATTCTTTGAGGGGCTGCCCTCCCCCCCTTTGAAGGTCAGCTGTAGCACTGCTGCACTCATTTGACATGTGTACTGAGAAATTATGACTGCAATGTATTTATTTGTATAACATTCTTAAGCTTTTGTTCAGTGCTAGAGACAGTTAGCTTCACTATATATATATATATATATATATATATATATATATATACATAATGGCGCTGCCCGACGAGCCCCCCCCCCCCCCCCCCCCACCCTCTAATAATGGGAGACTTTAAGCCCGGGTCATAATAACATAATAGTTTGGGTTAATAATATAATGTTGGGTTTAAATCTAAGCACACGGGCCCCTAGCTTTTCACCTCCATCGAAATGCTGCCGGGGGATTCGATCCCGCGACCTTCAGATCAGCAGTCGAGCACCATAACCGCTAGACCACCGCAACGGGTCACTCGGGTGTATAGGTCAGTCTGTTAGAACGTATACGAGGACGACTACGTACACCCGACAGCAAAAGTTTGCGTGACGTTGGCTCGATGCGAATTTCTGCTCTATTAGGTTGCTGTGCCAACTTCAGGCATAGAAAATAGCTTTCTCGAATACCTCGCCTCCCGCAGACATTTGCTGTTTTATGCATACGGCTTATTGCGCACAAGCTTTTGTAAGTTTATTTCGCGACAAGCTGTGATGCGTAGGTTGGTGGTTCGACTCCCACACGCGACATGTCGATTTTTCTCTTTTTTTTCATTGAGGTGCCTTTGTGAGCTTGTATCCTTCGTGGTCTGGCGCGTATTCTGCTTGCAGCTCCGCCATACAACGCTTTAGTTCGGAAATGTTGTTAAGGAGTTGACGGTTATAGCTTCATACTAACTACGGTTACACTGTGCTACGGTCTTCAGATTTCCGATCTCCTGCCTGGAATGTTGCTTGCTTTTCGTTTTTTTAAATCGCCTCTTTCAGCTCACCGCTCTGTACAGAAATCACCTGGCTACCTCTCCTCATGGACTGTCGCTCGCACCGTTGTGGTTGCTGTAAGAATAGTGACTTTGGCTGTTGCTTAGTACTGTCCTTCTGCTCGGACAGGGAGGGGGGGGGGGGGGGTACTGCCTCTCTAAAACCGTGCACTGTGTGGAACCCTGCGCCCGCCGTCGCTTAAAAATGAATGTCCGCGAACGCGTGGATCGGGTTTCACTTAACTGAAACAAATAGTCAACAATTTGCCGGCTTCTCGGCGCTAACGGCCGCGACCACGGACTAATTCGGCAACACGTACCCGTTCTTCAATTGCGTGCAGTTCCCCGATTACGGATGTTCCCAGATTCCGCCGGGTGCGAGCTTGCCACACGGTCGGGGCTGCTGTTCGGTGGACATGAAAAGGCGCCAGAACTCACGCCAAATGCAGCCAAAGTAGCCATGTCATTTGATATTATCGCCGAATTTCTAGCCAAATAGAACAGAAGCAGTATTATCAAGAGTCTTTACTATTGATGAATAAATAAAAGCCATTTTGAATAAGTAAAACCACATGTTTAAAAAAGAGCCATGGTGCCAACTGGAAATTTTCGTCGCCAACGGGGTCCAAAAGTAGCCAATTTGGCGCAAAGTAGCCACCAACGGCAACCCTGCACACGCTGCACCGTTTTAAATGATGCCCGTACGCGCATATGCATTCGTTTACACCCGCTGCCGTCTGAAGCGTGATCTGCTTTGAAGAAAGGAGACACAAAGGTGCGACCCGTAAAAATGAGCAGCGGCAGCTCTGTGGCTTTGCCCCCGCTGTCTCGGCGGGAGACGGCGGCTTAGTGCTTCGAACATTATACCTGTTGCTTCAACAAGCTGCCCCTTTGGTTGGCCATTTTTTTGTTTCCTGCATTTTTTTTTCTTTTCAATGCCCCCCAGTCTCTGGCACCTTTCTGTCTCTCGGGGTTGCATTGTACGATAAAGGGGGGGCTCCCGTTTCCATTGTGCAGTTCGGTGAAAAGATTGAGGGGTGGTTACTTTCGGTTTGTGTTCTCTTCTGTCAGTTCTTGCGAAGCTCTGCATTTATCGTTCTGGTGTGACGTCCGACTGGGCCTTGCATGTGTAAGCTGCTGGTCTGCTGCTGGTTCGCCTGGTAGCGTTGTGGCCGCGAATGCGGCTATGAAAAAAAGAAAATGTCGGTTTTCTTTGCTGAGACAGGGTACAGGGTTATCTTTCCGCACGACTGGCTATCCTTTGCATGTTCTCACAAACACTTTTTTTTAAACCTCGAAGTTCCCGTAGACTTTTTGACAAGCGGAAGCACTGTCTGCAAGATCGGTCTCGCCTACGCCGAGGTTTAAGCTTCGGCGATAGGGAGCTCGCGAAGGTTTTGAGGCCTTTTATGCCGCCAGCCGTTTTGTGCGTGTATGTTCAAGGCTTTGAAAATAGCGTAACTATTGTAGTAGTATTTTGCTGACTTTCCGCTTTGGTCCTTTCTACGGAAAGCCGTTCGTGCCGAATCGTTAGTTTGCTCCCGCGCGGCTGTGCTGTCTGGGGGGCAAAGAACTGTGCGGCTTGGGAAGCAGACGAACGCGGCAAAATGTCGTCTGATACTCGAAGCAGACGATGCACGTCGTCTGCCTACCACAAGCAGACGACGTAAGCAGACGATACATACCTCAGTCGTCCAACTGGGTGGTTTGTCCTAATTATGGGAGCGGTGTTTTCTACAAAGCGACAAAATAAAACAAAAAATCACGGCAGCCATCTGCGTCTTGTGTGTACTTTCCTATGTGCTGGGGATGTTTTGTTGTGCGCATGCCAGCAGCTTGTATCTCTTCGAAGCGTTAGGGAGGTGAACTTTTCGGTCTGTGCTCTTTTTTCTCTTTCTCGGAATCTGCTATGACGTACCATACCGGAAAATCGTGACGTAAGCAGCGGCCATCAATCCTGCTATGACGCGGCTTCCCTAGTTTCGCAAAACCGCTTTCGTACGCAAAGGTTTATGGCAAGTGTGACACATCGACGCACGAAGTACCATTAGGGGACAAAAATTCGGAATAAATTCGATACGGAAGCGTTTTTTTTTTTTCAAATGAAAATCGTTAGTGGACACCAAAACAGCAGTCTTGAGATGAGGTCATTATTTTCGCTGATCTTTCTGACGTCGCTAGGTTGTTGAAAGTGTTCGCTCTAATGTGCCGCTGGCCAGTTGTTCCGTTGTATTAATTTATGAACATTACTAAATCCTAGACTTGGTTTGTTTGTGAGAGCCGAACTTACGAAAGCTGTTTTAAATTGCACCACTTTGTGTTTTAGCAAGCCTACGTGCACTATGATGTATCACTTGCATGCCTTATTTCACTTCACTGTCGACAACATTTTATTTTATTTTGCTTGAGACGGCCTTGCGGCTTCGCAAAACGACCATATTCAACAAAATACTTCGTTATCATACTTAAATATGAAACAATCCACAAAAATTCCCAATTCAAAACCTGTACAGGTTTCAAAACATCAGAAGCTGTTCGTCTTTAACAGCGAAGCTATTCTTAGTCGAGGCTTTCATGCCCGGGATCCGTGGTAACGCAGGTGGGCCTCATAAACGGGTACGCTCCGCAGAAATTGGGTAGACCTCACAACTCACCACTGGTCCAGTGAAAATGAAGGCAACAATTAGCCCAACAAACGGGTATCTGCCACAGAAATCTGTTCCGCCTATCAGAAAACTATCGTTATCATAAACGCGTTTGTGCCACAGAAATTGGGTTAACCCCACTACACACAACTTCCAGTAAAAAGGATCAAGGCAACAATTAGCCCGACAAATGGCTTGTGCGTTGCCATAGTCACATCACTGTCACGTGATACTTTGTGGTTATAAAAGGTGGTGGCTCGACCACCTCAAAGCTTGACAAGGAGTGTTTTAATAAAGAGCAGTGATACAATAACATATATGAAAGACTTGCAAAACATAGAAATGCGTTAGCCTCACGAAGGGGGCGCCACCAGCTTCGCTGTTTCATCGGTGTCTGCGAAGCAGAGCTGGTTGAATTTGTTTACCTGGTCTATATATAGCGTATAGCGTATACCGCGCATACTCTACGCGGTATACGCTATACCGCGGTATAGCGGTATAGTATATATACCGCGGTATAGCGTATACCGCTATATTCGTAGTGTAGAAGGACTTGTTTCGTAATGGGCAAGTACGAAAGTCGTTTGTAAGGTACAAGTCAGTGTTCCATAGCCATCATTACCGTGGTGGTAGAAGCGTTCGCGATGCCAGAGCTCCCTCCACTGCTTTGAGTCTTCTAGTTCACGGCCTCCGAAATTGTGCACAATTTCGGAGGCCATGCTTTCGACGATGTCATCGACCTCTACACGCACGCCGGCTCTTTGATGCCCGAGGGCGTTTCCCTCCGTCGGATGGAGACGCGGACAACGACCGACGTAAGTATGGCATATACATTGTGCGCGGAGGCGTATTAAGTGCTGACCAAAAAAGCCCGCCGCACTTGACCCCTGAACCGGTGCGTATCGCGGCAGGTGCTGCAAGGCAGCTGTCGCCGACGGCTTCCGTGGGAGCTTCCGGTTGACGCCTCGGGCAACTGGCTGCACAGTGCGTCAGCTGGGAAGGCGGTGAACCCGTGCAGTAGCAGACGACGTTCGTAACAAACGACCGCAGCAGACGACGATGTTCGTAGCAGACGACGGCCGAGCGTTCGATCGCCGCGCCTGCCGTCTGCTACGGCAAAGAATCGTGTCACGTGATACTGAAGGACACGTCTGATCGGCATGCACCTGCAGGTTTTCGCCCCTCTTAGAAGAATGGATTGTGGGTAACTTAACGGGTAGCACTTGCAAAAGTTCAACAGGCATATTATTGGGAAAACACTCGAATGTCGAATTGCAATAATAGCTGAACACTTATAACGTGCCTCCCGCCTGCTTCGGCAAAGGATTGTCAAGTGATAACGAATGCCAGACGAGTCTCCGAGTCTAATAAATGTATGCACCAGATTTTCGCATCTATTTGGAGAAACGGATTGTGGGTAACTTGACACATAGCTGCGCCAAAAGTACGGAAGTGCATGCGAATTATTGGAAAACGTTCGAATAAGAAAAAGAAGAAAGACTTTATTTATTAAAAAAAGATGTTACACAGCAAAATGATATACAGAAGGAGGTCCCAAAGCTCTAGGTTGCAAGGGGACCTCCTGTGCGGACTAAAAAAGAAAACAAATCAAGTAAAGCAACTTCGCAAACACAAAAGAATAAGTTTCGAAAAAGCGATAACACTTGTAAGCAAATAAGCTAGGACATGATATGCAAATACACTGAAATACATGTTGTGAGAACTTAAGCGAACAAGATAAATCAGGTTAATACAAATACAATGCAACAGTGCAGTCCAAACGTTAACATATGCTAACGAAAAAAGTAACCATAAAAGGAATACTGCTATACTGTGTGATCTTATGTGCTGATTAATAATGGGGAAACAAAAAGATAGTGATATATCACAAAGCGGCAACAATTTCAGTCCCATGAAAATGAGTGAATTGTGATATATTAGAAGATAAACAGCATGGGCAGCAAAACGGAAACCTTAGAAAAGCATGAACAACAAGATTATTCACAAGGGAAGTAAATATGAAAGCAATTGCTTTTTAGAACTACCTATACTAGGAAACAGTTCTACGTCACTGGGAGTATTGTTCCAGACAGAAATCGCTGTGAAAAAAGAAGTGAATCTGCCATAATTTGTTCTAACTTTTAGTAACAGGAAGTTATTATTTGATAGAAATTGAGTTTATTTTGATTAATGAGTTGTCCTTTGTTAAAAACTATGAATGGTATTTTTGAGTGAAGGGAATTTTATGTAAGGATTGCCATGTTAAAATGAAAAAGCTTATGAATGGTTAGAATACGATACTCTTGTAAAAGACTAGATGCCCTACATCGCGGTGACTGAAATGTAATAATGCGAATGGCCTGGTTTTGAAGGTATTGTAAATGAGCCAGATGAGGGCTATATGTATTACACCAAGACGCAATGCAGTAGGTGAAGTGACTGTGAATGAAGGCACAGTACAGAGAACGCAAGGTATTAAGACTTAAGTATGGACGTGCCTTGATAAGAATCCTGATGCTGTATGCAGCTTTTTGCTTGATGTGTGAGACATGGAATATGAACTTTAAGTTTGAGTCAAGAATCACTCCCAGAAGACGACAATGGCTGGAAGCTTTGATGGGATAATTATTGAGCATTGTAGACGGAAATTCAACAATCTTTTTTTGAGTGGGGTGGAATAGCATAAAAACTGTTTTACTGGGATTTATTTCCAATGAATTTTGATGACACCAGCGAATTATACTTTCAAGATCACTATTGAGCTTTGAAGTAAGACTATCAATCGAGGTGCAAGCAGTTAAAATCGTAGTGTCATCCGCATACAAGTAAGGTAGAGAGTGCGATAGGTGAGAAGTTCGGTCATTAATGTAAACAGTGAAGAGTAATGGGCCTAGTATCGATCCCTGAGGAACTCCCATATCAACCAGTTAAAAAAGTTAGGAAGATGATTAGAAATAGTAACAGCCTGTTCTCTATTAGTTAAGTAACTGTGAATCAAGGAAAGCGCAGGTCCTGCTACACGAACCGCGTTTAATTCAGTAATTAAAATATTATGAAGGATAGAATCAAATGCTTTCGTGAGGTCAATAAACACCGCTCCAGCATATTTGCCTGTGTCAATGTAGTGTTTAATCTTATCCGTGAATGAAAGAAGCGCAAGGTTGGTAGAGTAGCCTGCACGAAAGCCAAACTGCGTAGCACAAAGAATGTTAAATTTTGTTAAGTACTTTGTTAAACGTTTTTCAAAGCACTTCTCTATAACTTTGTTGAGCACAGACTGTATTGCAATAGGGCGATAGTTAGAAATCAAACCCCTATCACTCTTTTTAAATACAGGAACTATTTTGGCTTTCTTTAAATCAGATGGAAATACGCCATTTTTGAACAAAACGTTAATTACATGTGAAAAAGGGTCAGCAATGATACCGCCGACATATTTCAATTGGATTGGTTGAATTTCATCAAGACCCGCGCTTGTTGGCTTTAATTGCTTGATAACGTTATGAATTTCTTCTGGAATGGTCGTATATAGGAAAAATGACTGTGGTTGTCTGTCAAGCGTTCCTTCAAAGCTGTCGGAAACGGATGTATTCTTAACTGTAAAGTAATTATTAAATTCATTCGCGATGGCTGTAGGCAGGTGCCATTAACACTTCAAATCTCATGTATTTGTGAATCCTTGGTGTTTCTGTTTAAAAAAGAGTTGATGAGCGTCCATTTTTCAACGATACGATCAGCTTCATGAAATTTAATTTCGCAATACCTTTTTTTTGGCGTCTCTCAATAACTTGTTTAGGATATTTTTGTAACAAGAATATCGCTGCTGCAATTTGAAGTTAAATGGGCAACGTTTCGTCTTTTTGTACATATTGTCTTTCTTACGCGTGCACTTTTCCAAACCATCTGTGAGCCATGGGTTATGGGTTTCAGGATACCTTTTGTGACATCTAACAAGAGCGGTTGCTTCGGAAACACATTGCCTCAATGCTGATGAAAATGCCTCAAAAGCTAGCTCTGCGTTTGTTTCGGATTTAATTTTCGACCAGTCAAAACTCGATATGGATTCTATGAATTGAACTTTGTTAAATAAGGCTTTTTGAAAAGAACGCTTAGCTCGTGGAAAGGCCGACGACAAGCGACAAAAGATGGCATAGTGATCGGTGATATCGAGGGGTATTACGCCACACTCATTGCATGATAAGTAGTTAGATAAAATGTGGTCAATGAGCGTGTTTGAGCCACCCGCAATACATCTTGTCGGCAACGTAAGCAGCTGGTCATAACCAAAGCCTGTAAAACAATTTGAATATTCGACCGAATTATGATTGGCGTCCCCTAAAAGATTTATGTTTATATCTCCCATGATAACGTTTTTTTTTTCTTTCACGTGAAATCCCGTCCAGTGTTTCATGCAGTGCAGAACAAAACTCGGACACTGATGACGACGGTGAGCGATAGATGCATGATAAAATGTTTTTTAGGTATGGGATTGTCTAAGATTGTAATCGATTTCGATCCAGACAGAGTCTGTGTTATCAGCTAGAATGACGTTTCGGCGCTTATATCTTACAGATGATGATATGAATATAGCGGATCCGCCATGACTGTTGAACTGACGGTGGCAGTACTCTGGAGTGTAGTGTGGTAGGCAAAAGATGTTTCTGCCGTCAGATAGCCACGTCTATGACATACAGACGAAGAAAAAGGGATATTCAAGGGATGCTAGGTAAACACAAACGTCGTCATAGTGTTTTCTGAGACATGGATTGTGGGTAGAACCTGAATAGCTGAATGTTTTCTGAGACATGGATTGTGTGTAGAACCTGAATAGCTGAATGTTTTCTGAGACATGGATTGAGGGAGCAACCTGAATAGCTGAATGTTTTCTGAGACATGGATTGTGGGTAGAACCTATAGCTGAATGTTTTCTGAGACATGGATTGTGGGAGGAACCTGAATAGCTGAATGTTTTCTGAGACATGGATTGTTGGTAGAACCTGAATAGCTGAATGTTTTCTGAGACATGTATTGTGGGTAGAACCTATAGCTGAATGTTTTCTGAGACATGGATTGTGGGAGGAACCTGAATAGCTGAATGTTTTCTGAGACATGGATTGTGGGAGGAACCTGAATAGCTGAATGTTTTCTGAGACATGGATTGAGCGTAGAACCTGAATAGCTGAATGTTTTCTGAGACATGTATTGTGGGTAGAACCTGAATAGCTGAATTTTTTCTGAGATATGGATTGTGGGAGGAACCTAAATAGCTGAAAATTTGATGACGTGGAGTCTAAGGACGAAACTGTGCTAACTTTGTGAATATATTGGGGTGTGATCATTGTTTTATATACACAGCGGAAACGGGTGTCCATTATTCGAGAAGTATTTGATTCGATTCTGATACCTTTCGTTTCATACTTGATTCGATATCTAATATTGGTTGCGCGTGTTTGCGCGTGTTGTTTCCCGTTCTTGACGACGCGGTGCAGGCTGATTGTAAAAGGACCGATCGAAGGCCGTGCAAGAGAGGTCAATAATTGTTCACCTTCGCATAACCTCTGCTATCGCGTGGCGCATATTGCTATGTCACATATTATACACTCATTGTGTGAAAGACACGCTTGATGTGTTCGATCGCTTTCGCACGTGTCCATCTTCGCTTGTAACAACTCCGTGGCCGTTTCTTTCCCGGCTGCCGGCGCTTTTTCTTCTTCCTTTTGGCATCTGTTCCAGTTGGCATTTGGTGCATCTGTTGCTCACGACCAAACACTAGAGTGAAACTCTCGCTATCGTCGTCTGCCGACCCAAGTTGGCAGACGGCGCAAGCGCCGTTCCATAGTGACGTCATTTGGGGGATTTTCTTGGCGTATAGGCGTAGTTGCCCTAAAGGGGCTGTTCAGTTTATTTCATTTCTAGCTGGCTCGTGACGGCTTCCTCCGGCTTTTTCGTCTGCCTTTTAACGAACGTCGTCTGCTTGTTTTCTTTTCGTCGTCTGTTTTCTTTTCTCTCTCTTTTTTTATCTTTTTTGGCTTAGACGTCACTATAGGTCTGGCGCTGTCATTCATCCGTATGTAGATGCTTTGGGTACCAAATGTGAGCCAACGATTGACTCCCTTCTAGTCACTTCCTTGCCAAGAACATTTCGCAAAGCTATAGGAACCGCGCCAGCGATGGATCACTCCTCTCTCTCTCTCTGAAGAGAGAAAGAAGGTTCTTGTACGAGTACCTTGGGCGAGAGATTTTCGCATCGGTCAAGGTCATATATACGTTTCCCCGAGGAAACGTCTTTCTGGCAGTTCTACTCATCTGACGTTCGTTGGGCGGCAGCACGTGTGTACATCCGTAACGGGAAATGTTTGGAGAGCTTGGCTGAAGTTTACAGAACGCTTTTTAAACAGGCGTTCGGTCTTTGTACGTCTGCAGTACTGCAGAATTTTGTGCGCCGCCGACTTCGCTGATCGCACTAGTGTACCTATCCTTAAATAAGCATTCGGAATCTGTGCATACATGACGCACCTTGTAAAATGATATTGCGCTTAATATCGCGTATAAAGTACCGCTCCATACCTTGTACATACCCAGGACATTACTTATTTTTGTTCTGTAAAGCGCCTCTCCCTAACGCTGTGTTGTGAACCCTGAAAACTGCAAGGTTGTAGTATATGTACAAATAAATATGTTCTTACAGAGGTGTATAATCTGACAATTTTACCTTACTAGCCTTGCCGTTGTGAGAAAGTCTGCTACCCTAATAATTAACATAAAGATTTTCGCAGACGTGCGTGAAATTGGGCAGCCGACGCGACTACAGCGCCGACCTCGCGCCTTGTCGAATTCAGCGTCTGATCGTGCGCATCTCCAACCGATGCTCAAGTTGCGCGCCTTCGTATACTGCGCCTCATTTGCATTTCAAAACACACAATGCGATACGGGAGGCAGGGGACGTGCTCTCTGCGCACTTGCGCGTATGTATACTGTACTACACTACAGTGGGTCAAGAGGCAGACGATCGAGGACGCACTTGCAGACGATTTCGACGCTGACGCAGTACGTGTCTGCCTTCTCGCTGCAGACGACACGGTACTTTCTCGAACGTCGTCTGCTACATCCATCTGAGCGTTGCAAGACGGTTGCGATGTTGACGTCATCTGCGTGGAAGCTTGAATGTTTCCTTCATATATCAGCTGCAAATCTACGCACGTATACCCTGTACAAGTGAAATGTGACGTGTCGCTTCATGTGCGTCTAAAAACTCGTTGTAATGCAGTGTATATGCGAGACCATAAACGTTGGACCGCCGAAGCGGAACCTTTTGTGTCTTGGACAGTGTGCAATTTATTAAAATAATCGTTCGCCGAAAATACACTGAGAGCGTAACACCGCAGTTCGACTGGGCTGGGATACTTTCTCACTGGCCCGTAGCCAGGAATTTTTTTCGGAGGTTAAGGGCCTTGAAAAACACCTATTTTCATTATTTTTTTCGCGGTAAAACAACCCCCTTCAACCGAATTTCGGGGGCGGCCCGGGCTTCTAGCCCCCCCCCCCCCCCTGGCTACGGGCCTGCTTTCTCATGGCCGTTTTTCTGTACAATATGACATGTTTACTAGCGAGAAAGACGGGGACGAGAAGAAGGAATACAATGTCTTTGTTTTCCTTTTATAGCAGTTCTCCTTTAATTTTATTTTAGCTAGTAAATTAACACAGGAGCAGCCATAGGGACACGTGACCCTCCAACCCCCTCCCCCCTATTTTGACTATCCTGCTGCGCCCTTGACAGTCATGTCTTGCAGTCGTATATGTGACACGGCCTTTGCTGTGCATCACGCTGCAAGAAATGCGCTTGCAGCAACTTCAACATTTCACAAAAAAGGGCATAATTACAAGAGGAGCTGAACTTGTAGCATGGCTACGAAGGTAAGTGTAGTAAATGAATACACTTCGATCGAATTCTATTGTTCATAAGCGCGCGCGAGTAATGCGCCTGCATATTTGAACAAATGCACGTTCGAGTGAATCTAATGCCCAAATTAATCTAAATAGGGTACGAGACAAAGCCAGTTCATGTGCATGGCATAAAGTGAGGGCGCCGGCCATCACAACATTTTTGACGTATAAATCTTGTAAATCCACTGAAGTTCTTTCATACGGTAGACTTAGCGCAAAAAACAAAGACGAGAGAAGGACTGCACAAACACAGCGCAAACTATCAACTGAGTTTATTTGAAAAGCACACACATATATATACGTGAAAAAAAGTCACGAGGTCAAAAAAAGAAGAACATGAGCAAACAAGATTTCATTTAGTGGCTGGCGCTCAAGTAATCTATCTCAGTGGCATGCAACGTGATAGAGGGCCTTAATTGCTACGCATGTCTCGCCAGATCTGTTAATAAAAAACGCTTCCTCGGTCTCTCGCGCAACTTTCTCTTTTAATCTTGAGAGCACCTTAGCTTCTGACAGCAAGGGTGCACAGCCGCACTCCCTGCAAATAAACTCAATTGATAGTTTGCGCTGTTTTTGTGTAGTCCTTCTCTCGTCTTCGTTTTTTGCGCTAAGTCTACCGTAAGAATGAACCAACTCGCCCAACAAGCCACTCTTCTGAACTTCTTTCAGTATTTTGCGACGGACTTCACCTATGGCCATATGAGGATTGAAAACATTGAACTTAATGCGATTCTTTTTAGATGTGTACAGGTACCCTCATAATTTATCTATTAAATTGCCTGCATAATTCTACGCGTCTCAAAGCAACACTGCACGTATAAAGCGAGCCGTTGTGGGCCATTTAATTTTGCCCACCTGTTTTTTTTTTTTTTGTGTATCTGTTTATTTTTTAACAGTCAAGTAAACGTGCACGTGCATTTGGAACTCGCTGTCGGCGTGGGACAACAATTACGCGAAAATTGATTTAAGTTTTTTAAAATTTTCTTCACAAACATCGAGTATATATATATATGTTACGGAATTCCAAAAACAAAAAAACTCTCCAGTTAATAAAGCCGAATTTAAGAGCCGCGCAAGTTACGCAACAGATGGAATATTACGTTTTATGTGTTCGCAAGTGTCATCACAATTTAACTATTAAGTTGACTGCATGGTTAATTTTTGACGTCTCAAAGCAACAATGCATGTAAGGCGCTGTTGTGAACCATTTACTTTTTACCACTTTTTTTTTTTTACCAGTTACCGAAATGTGCAAGCGCTTTGGATGTCGCTGTCTGCCTGGCACACGAATTACATGATAGTTGATTGTAAAGACACATAATGTTTAGAAATTGCCGTAGATGTAGTCGTCGGACAGGAACGAATTTCTTGTAATTTACATCAGTTGCACTGAGTTTATCTTCCGCAACTCGGAAAGAACTGTCAAGTTAATACATTGAATTTAGACATCGCGCAGGTTACGCAACAGATGGGATATTTCGTTTTAGATGTACGCAATTTAACTATTAAATTGACTGCATGGTTAATTTTTGACGTCTCAAAGCAACAATGCATGTAAGGCGCGGTTGTGAACCATTTACTTTTTACCGCTTTTTTTTAACTGTTATAGAAATGCGCATGGGCTTTGAATATCGCTGTCTGCCTGGCACACGAATTACATGATAGTTGATTGTAAAGACACATAATGTTTAGAAATCGCCGTAGATGTAGTCGTCGGACAGGAACGAATTTCTTGTAATTTACATCAGTTGCACTGAGTTTATCTTCCGCAACTCGGAAAGAACTGTTAAGTTAATACATTTAATTTAGACATGATATTTCGTTTTAGATGTACGCAATTTAACTATTAAATTGACTGCATGGTTAATTTTTGACGTCTCAAAGCAACAATGCGTGTAAGGCGCCTGTTGTGAACCATTTATTTTTACCAGTTACCGAAATGCGCAAGCGCTTTTGGATGTCGCTGTCTGCCTGGCGCACGAATTCCATGAAAGTTGATTGTAAAGGCACATAAAGTTTAGAAATTGGCCGTAGATATAGTCGTCGGACAGGATCGAATTTCTTGTAATTTACATCTGTTGCACTGAATTTATCTTCCGCAACTCGGAAATAACTGTTAAGTTAATACATTGAATTTAGATATCGCGCAAGTTACGCAACAGAATACGATACTTCGGTTCTTCTTGAACAAGGGATCCCGAACAGACGATTTTGAAGGGCACTCTCATTGTCGTCTGCTATCCTGCTCCCCAGACGGCGCGGCAGAAAGCCAACTCGCGCCAGAAGGGCAACACAGAGGGATCATATTGTTTACTCCCGACAACGCAAGGCAGCCGCCTCTTGTTTCACAGGTTTTATATATTTCTTTCTCGAACTGTCATGGCGGCCGATCGGTGGAAGGAAACGCAAGCTGTGCGCATGAGCTCGCAGCAAACGTCACGCGAAGGTGGTTTAAAGGTATACACTAAAGTGAAACGATCAATAGCTTCAGATTGATAAGTTTTACGATGAAAAATCCAAGGTCGTTAATTTCACCGTCATAGCTTTACTACAATGAGAAAGAAAATCAACCTTGGTTGAGGTTTCATTTTTAAATTTCGCGCCGAAATCTCCGCGCGTGGTGTCACTGTTTTGAAAGTATCTTTCGTGTTTTGGCCACATATGCTCAAAGGAATTTACTGAAACTTGGTATACTAAGTATCTGGCTACCTCAGAGGACAGTGTACTTCATTTTTACGGATTAGAAACTACGTAGAGCCTATAGTAGACGCCGTAAAGACCTATGATGTCACTGCGTTTGTTGCGGGAATTTCAAGGTAGCGATACGTCAAACCTCGAGCACAACGGTGCTGCTATAATTTATCAGTCTAAGCTAATTTACTGCTTCAATTTAGCTTCGATTTAAGGTAAACCGTACGCTTCACAATGCCGCCGCTGCGATGTTGCGACAGCTTCCAGAGCATTTTTTTTTAACCTCCTTGCGCACTTCCCTGCGGTGTCTAGCTCTCAACAAAAGATCGCTGCTGCCCTTGTAACCGAAGCGAACGACTGTGCACAGCGTCGCGTTGCGTAGCGCTCGAGATCCGACCTTGACACGCTGAGCTGGCCAGGCCCGACCTGCTTTTCGGTCTGCGCGCGATTCCGCGGTGCTTACGGCTATTTCCGCGGCTGGCCGCTTGAGCAGGAAGTTCTCACTCAAGACAAGAAGTGCGGCTACTACTTGCGCTCTCTGTTTGCTTTAACAGAGAGCCTTTTTTCTTCCACGTATTGACTCCTGCACCCCGGGCGTTAGTGTGTCGCGACATTCGTCTGAGGGATCAGCTTTTATCACCTATAATACGTAGGAGTAAACATCCTGCCACTCTTCCGACGCCATACTGATTGAGTTACGTGGTAGCTCAGTGCTTGGTGTCGAGCTGCTATCTATATGCTCGAGGGTGCGGGTTCGATTCCCTTCCACGCCGGCCGGAAATGGCGGAACACCACTATACCTTGATTTTTAGGTGCATGTTAGAACCTCAAGGGTAAAAGTTAATCCACAGGTCGTCGTACCCCCCCCCCCCCCCAATTGGCGCGCCACGCGTCAATATTGTCACGTGGTCGTGACGTCGACGAAGGCTAACAGTCGGCGCGAAAAAGAAGAAACTCTTTATTTGGCCGAACTTGTGGCCGGGAAACTGAAAGTCAGACTCAATGCACACTGGCACTGATAGCGGCGAACAGAGCGTCTGCCGTCGATAATCTGATCCGTGGCAAGGTGCGTCGGCATTTATACATGCGGCAGCGAACATTCGAGCATTATCACTGGTGGCCACGTTTGTTCTAGAATAAACTCAGCTGTTCGCGTCTGCGTACTGAAGCCTGACAGATAATCCTAAATAATCTGTAATGTTCTGAGACACTGGGGCGCGGTTTGCGAAAGGCATTATCTACACGTGAAATGGGCCGGCGAAAACAAACATAGAAAGAAAGGGGCGTGTGTGGCAATAATAATATCCTGTTTTACACGTACCAAAGTGCGTCAACGCTGTACGTCAGAGTCCTCAACAATAACTATTCACGTGCTTCTTAAAATAATCCACCTTTCAAGTTAAAGAAACAGAGATGAAATATTGTCGACCAAGACATCGTATTTTGTGTTCATTACTTTTACCATTAACAAATAAAATGTATTTAATTTGTGACAGAACTGCGGAGCAGCCGCTGTCCAGAACAGGGAGGGAGACTGCATGCATGAATATAGAAACGAACACACAGCGACAGTTTAGCGTGGTAAGTTGGGTATATCGAATTACCCGATATATCGAACAGCATCCTTTCGGGCCGTAAGCCTGTACGTTATAACCGCGTTGTCACTGGGCTATGATGTACTACATCGCAGTGCATCGTGTGTCAAATTTCATTCCGTGAATAGTCACGTGGCTCCTCGTATATTCCCAGTGAAAGTGCGTCCCCCCGAACGACATGGTTCCTCGTTCACCATGCTGAGGGGTGACAATGAGGCGTGGCAACCGCATAGTAATAAAAAAAGAAAAAAATAAAAGAAAGAAATATGGCCAAGCTTGCACTAAGTCGTGGAAGGCTTGAAACAGCGAACGTGGACGATTCTGGAGACTAATCTGGTTGATTCTAGGTTGTTTCTAGGCCTTAGGTGATGCAGTTGTTTCTAGGTTGCTTCTAGGTCATTGGCTTTAGCCGAGTAGTACTAGGTTGTTTCTATACGTTGATTGTCAGCGCAGAGAGGTTCGAGTTAAACCACAGGCACGACACGCAAACTCTAGAGACAGAAACTATAGCGCTGAAACCGAGCGTTCGCACCTCCTATAGATCTACGGGCACGTCGTCGTTGGCCTTCCATCGCTTCGGGGTCTTCTCGCAGCCGCCGTTGCCTTTCCCGTTCCCTAGTATTCTCTCGTTGTACGTACTCGGGGTCTTCGGCTCACCGCCGTCGCTTCGCAGCCATTTGTTGGGCTAACTGTTGCCTTCTTTATTTTTAGTGGACCAGTGGTGAGTAGTGGCATTTACCCATTTTCTATGGCACATACCCGTTCATGATGCTGATAGTTTTCTGGTAGGCCGCACAAATTACGGTTAGCTTTAACAGCTTTGCTCTTAAAAAAGTCGTTTGTAGTCATGGGCGTCCCGAGAACTTTTTACAGGGGACTGCATACGCAAGGGGGGGCGGGTGTCATCTAGCACCTGTCTTTCACTGCCATGACGTGACAAGCAAGTTGGTGGATGGTGTATAACGTGCGAAATTGAATGGCAATTCTGAAAACCAGGACCTGAGTGTGTTAATCAAGCTGTGTAGTTTATTGCTACTGCACAGAAAATATCACCCGAAATTCCAAGGGGGGGGGGGGGGGGGGGCAATTGGTAATTCTTAATTGGTAATCCATGTGGATTACCAATTGAGAATTAGCAAAATAAGATATGTAAGCTGGTATTCGTGCAAGAACATTTTACGAAGGAAAACAGATCTTCACAGAAAGCTTTTCTCGCTCTAATTAGCGACTTCACCACTCCACATCCTGTATGAGAACCACAAAGACTTTAAAATAGATACTGGGGTAATGCCACGCCTCGTACTAAGCTCTATAGTCTACAGAGAGAAACGAAAAGAAATGAAGGGACGAGTGTTAAATGGAACAGACCAGGGCTTAAAGTCAGGGGGGGCCTCCAGGGGGGGCCCGGCCCCCCTTCCATCTTTTAAGGAGGGGCTGGGCTCCCCCCCCTTGGCAGGTCAACTGTAGCACTGCGGCACTCATTTGACATGTGTGCAGAGAAATTATGACTGTAATATATTTATTTGTATAACATTCTTAAGCATTTGTTCAGAGCTAGAGACAGTTGGCTTCACTATCTATCTATCTATCTATCTATCTATCTATCTATCTATCTATCTATCTATCTATCTATCTCTCTCTCTCTCTCTCTCTCTCTCTATATATATATATATATATATATATATATATATATATATATATATATATATATATATATAGTATCGATGCCGGACGAGGGCCCCCCCCCTCCAATAATGGGAGTTAAATGGAACAGACACAGTCTGTGCTGCTAGTCTGTTGCTTTTAGTTTGAAACGTATACTTGCTCGCGCGTGCGCAGTAACTATTTTGCAAACTGGACTCATTCTCTCAAACTTTCCCCACGCTGCTCGCGCCAGTAACGAATTCGGCCCGCGCATAAATCGTTAGAAGGAACAAATGCACTCCCCTATCAGTGTGCAGGGAGCAATGCGAGAGCGCCTACAGAGGGAACAAAGTGAAGCCAAACGAAGTGGCGAGCGAAAAACCTCCGGGTGGGAGTAGCCACAGGGAGCGGAGAAAACGGGCTTTTGAGTCACGCTCTGATGCAAGCCGACCCGCTCGATCTAAGCCGCGCTCACAGAGGGGACGCTCTCACATATGAAGCTTTGTGTTTCGAAACGCCAGCGTCTTTGTGAATTCAGCTTTAAATAAAGGAGAACGGCAGAGGTCGCGTAGGCTCATCGCATGCACGCTTTTGAAACCGCCCGGCACTTTCCAACGAGCCCAGCCAACCTCCTATGCCAAGAGGAAGAAGGAGAAGAAGCTACAAAAAAACGCTGAACACAAAGCTTTCCACCCAGCGAAAGGAATGCCGCTGCCCCCGTAGTTCGTGCCTGGTGCCCCCGCGGGTTTCTCTCGCGTGACGTCACAAACGCGTCACGGCCGGGAACGTGGTCGTGGAGGCACAAGTGCGCCACCCGACGCCAGATGGCGCCACCTGCCTCGTAGAGTGGGCGTGCCTGTCAAGCCGAGTGGGCGTGGTCACTTTCACCCCCCCCCCCCCCTACACTCGCACGCAGACGGAGCGCGTTTTTCAGCGCGCTGACGCGGTGTGTGTGTGTTTCCATGTGTATATAAGTGTGTGTGTGTGCAACATTCGGAGCGGAGACTTATTTTTCCTTTTCTCTTTCCGTAGAGGACACGTGCGTGATGCGCGCCTCTTCTTTTTCTGGTGTGAGTGCCAGCTAATCAAGACGAATTAGGAGAGGAAAGGAGCGCCGCGCGTTTTTACGGCTTTTCTAGCAGACGAAAAAGAAAACCCCCCCCCGCGCACGCGCAGTTCCCGGCACTCCTGCTGGCGCGCGGACGGAAAAAATGTCGTCTGCATCAATCACACAGATGCCGCTCTTCGAAAACTGTCGCCCCCCCTTTGATATCGCAGCGACTGCAGATATGGCGGGACTCGGTTCCGTCTCCACGTTATCCGCGAGAAAATCTCGAAGACGAAAATGGAGGCGATGGGACACGACGTAGGAAAATTAAACAGGGCTACGTCGCGAAACAAGCTGCCACTAACGACGGTGTCGTCTGCTTGCCTCGCGCTGTACCAGCGAGAGATCCAACGAGAAAACGTTCCCGCGGCCAACTACGACAAAAATAAGGCGCGCACAACAAAGAGATCGTGCGCGCGTGTATGACGTCCGATCCGCGGAATATACGAGGCGCGGCATGTGCCAACAGGGGAGCGATAAATTCGCCCCCGAAGCTCTGACGAGCAGCGCTCGCGGTTCCCCCCTCATCTCGCGAAGCGAGCCAAAAAAGATAGGCCAGCAGGATCAATGTCCAACGACGGAATAACGATTCCCAAGCAGCGGCGGGTCCAAGCAGCGCCGGATCGAAACCCCGAGCCCGGTCCGAGAACAAAAATGCACGCCGCCGCCAAATCAGCAGCGGGGAAAGGGGAGAAGCTAGCGGGGCGATTATCCGAATTAGGCTTCGCTTCGACTCCGTCCCTTAGCATGCCGAGCATCGCTAGGCCTCTCCGGCGAGTTGCTCACGGCGCGGGGCGGAGCTGGAGCCCGCCGTTGCTCCCGGAAGGGACATTTCGCTCGGAGCGGCGCCGAGCTGGCAAAATGACAGCCAAAACTTCACACGCCGCGCCTCACATTTGAATGAAAAACATGTGAATTGCTCCGACTGTCCATCCCTTTCCCTCGAGGGGCCCGACGCCGCAGCCAATGAGAACGGCGGAGGCCCCTGGCCCCGCGTGCGGGATAGCGAGTCGCGCGTAAATACCACGCAGGTGCTGTATTGTTATTAAACCCCTCGCGCATGCGCAGTGCGTCCCCGGCTTATATCAGATGTTTCAAACATGGCGACGGCGCTGAGGCCGTCGTGTTCTTTTGTGGGTGGAAACTGCCTCGCCAAGGGCGACAGATTGTCGAATTTCGAGCCGAAATTGTTCGGACATCGGCAGCCGGAGAGCCTGTTGGACGTGTGTGCAAAAGTGGTGGCGCAGCACATCCCATTCCAGCGCATCGAGGAACGCTACAACAGGATACCTGAACCCGTGCAACGCAGGATCATCTTCTGGTCGTTTCCGCGCAACGAACGGGATATTTGCATGTACTCGTCGTTATCAAGTGACTCCAATAGTTGTGGTGACTACCAGAAGCTTCCTTTTTACCGTGGCCTCAAGCTGTACGAGGCTGGGTGTGTCGATAACGTGTTGCAAGTAGGTAAGTGTACGCGCTACGGCGCACCGAACAAAGGCCGCTTGCCTAATGGGCTTTCGGGCCGTGCATGTTTTCACTCGGTTGCCTGCTGCCTCGCTCCAGTGCACTGTGTTGCGAGGTGACTGCGATCGCCGATGCATCGTTCTTAGGCGTAGCCAACGTAGGTTCGGGGCCCGCGAGGACCAAAGTAAACAAAAGTGCCGCGGGCAAAGGCGTCTTTGATCGAACCAGTCTATGCGGCTGTGAAACCCCTCCGCCCCGGCGGGCTAATTTAATCGTTTCCATTATTGATCACGTCCCACTTTTTTCTTCTCCGGCCTCGTTTGGCCGAGCTCGAAAGTGATCTGACGTACGTCATTCTCGGCTGCCACTGCGAGAAAAAAAGATCGCGCGTGACCGGATACCGAAGTTTGTCCGAACGACGCGCTCCGTAGGAGCTGCTCCCCCACCGCTTTCAACCCCCCCGAGGCGTGCTTGCGTGCTTTATTTTGCGAGCGACTCGACATCGCCGCTCGAAAATGCCTCGGTCAGCGCGATCCGACGCTGCTCCCGACGAAACACCGCAGCTTGCATTTTTCTCCTGCATCGTTTTCTCCCGAAAATGCCGTCCCGTGGTAATTGTCGTCTGCCTGCGTCACGGGCGCCCGTGCCGTGCCTTCTTGTTTCGGTTTTGCATCGTGTTTATGTTTTCTCGCCGAAGGGGGGCGGCTCGTCGGCGCTTGGGGGAGCCACAGCCAGCGCTTGGGCCAGCGTTAGGCCTAGCTCGACCTGGGAGGAGAGATGCGTTTCCGTCCGCACCCTGTGGTGAAACCCCTCGGCACGTAGGACGCTCGTCGTGGGACCGCCGTAGAGGAAACAGGCGTTCGTTTTCTTTTATCGCCCTGACCGAGTGCGATTTCGTCGTCGTCGGCATCCGGCATGCCGCCGCCTTGTCGGCGTCGCTTGGGCTCGTATCGCCCTCGCTAGGCCTAACCGTTCCGTATCGACGGCTCATCAAAATGTAAACATGATGAAATCATGCTCTTTTTATTCTCGCTTCTCTGAGCGCCGTTTCGCCGTAGAAGCGCTTTCTTCGTCTTTTGTTTTGTCCCTGTGCTTAGTGCGTGTCTCCGCTGCTTTTCTGCGACGCTTTATCGCGTAGAAGGAAAGAGCACCGGCGAACTTCGTTTTTTCGTCTGCATTTTCCGCTAGTCCGCCCGCTTGTGCGTTTTATTTTCATATAGATGATCGCTTTTGCCCAGGTTCAGCCTCGTTTGAGAGAACCTTCGATCCCGTTAGTATTCAACTCTGGGTGCTCGTATATTATTCTCGAAATTTTTGTTTGTTTTTTTTCTCCTTCACACGTAACGAGCGGCTGCGCGCTTTCGAGTTCTGTCGTCTGCTACGACAGCGAGGCCTTTTTTTATCGTCTGCTTTGAACCGGGGGCTACTACCCGCGCCGCTACGGCATTACCTTCGGCGAAAGGCAGCTATCCTTTTGCATTTTTAATACTATGCCCCCCCGTGCGCTTGTGTATGTGCAAGCCCGCGCCGCCTCGCCAACGCTGGCTGTGTACACATCGAAAAAAAGTATATGCGGGTTTCGTGCGCGGATCGAAATCGCGCCATCGCACGCGCAGGTTTTTTTTTTTTATTTTGCGCGCTTCCTCGGGAAATATGCAACATCGGAGAGAAAAGTAACTGCCTCGGGGATAATCCGTGCCTGCAGGAAAGAGGCAGGAAATTTTGCGCTTGTTTCTACGTGTTGTATTTCTGGTCTTGCAAGAGTGCCTTACGTAACGCGATGAACGTCGCATTCGGACTGGGCTAGCTTCGCGTTGCATCGACGGTCTGTGCCTTTGCACCGTAAGAGTTTTTTGAGCACTCAGTTAGGCACTCTGCTACTGCTCCTGAAAAGAAATGTGGTTAGCGTTATAAAACAGACCCGATTGTTGCTTCTTCGTCGCGATTTCGTGACTCGCAATAACACGCCACGCTTATGTAGTCGCGTTTGCCGTTAGGCTAAAGACCCCACCCCCCTCCTTGAATAACTGCGATTAACAAGAGGGGGGGGGGTGAAATTGCGTTGGAGATACGCCTCTTGGAAGGGCTTCCGAGAGGAGGGGTTGGTTGGTGACATCGTCTCAGAGGGAAAGTAGTTTACGTAATGGATTTTCATTGTCATTGGCTCGGCAATCAACGAGCTCTCTTTCCTCCTCCGCTTCTCTCCCACTGTCTCATTATCTCGATTTTTTTTTCAAGGCTTCCCGTGTATCCGGCCCTTTCCCAACGCGCTCGTTCGTAATTTCGCAGGCCTTACGTGGAAATTGGTGACGTAAGCAAATAAGAGAAAA